>CAUOFW020005732.1:0-26226 GCA_963454935.2 Ilex paraguariensis
TTTTTTTTAGTCCATTTAATTACCTTATTTTAAATTTTTTTTTTTTGGTGGAAGGGAGAAGAACTTGAACATTTGACCTCAAAGAAGACAAAACCTTCATAAGATAAAGAGTATCATTAGACCAAAGGCTCATTAACATCTTATTTCAAACTATTACGTTCATCTCATTTATATCTATTTGTATCATTAATTATTGAACCCACTTCGTCTATTTTTAGTAATTAAAAATTAAATTCATTCAATTTTATTTCAACATACTATATAGTCAATGATCAAAATTTTGTTTCGATGTATTATTATTTCGAAAAACAAAATTTCAAAAGAAGAATAAAAATTAATAATTAATTTTAAAATATTAGTCAAAATATATCAAATATATTAAAATAATTCAAAATATTTCAAAAACATTGGTGAAAATATATCAAAACACCTCAAAATAATATAGATCACCTCGAAATATTAAAATTTGGGTTCAATTACTATTTTTGTTTCGGTTTCTTTGACATATATTTAATAGTTTAATAAAATGAGTATAAATGAGGTGAACTTAATAATTAATGAGGTGGATACAGATGAGATGAACTTAATAGTTTGAAGTAAAATGATTAAATGGGGGTGAGAAGGGAGATTTAAGGGATGGAAATGGACCCATCCTACTGAAAATAAGGGTGCAACTTGAGCGGGCCAACCAAATTTAATTCGATCTAACCCGAAAAAACAGGGTTTGTGTTAAGGTTTTTAATACTTAGGTTGAACTTGAATTGAAAAACATCAATTCGAATTGAATTTGGGCAATACCCCGGTTGAGACCTCAGGTTACTGGATTAACACTAAATATATAAATCGGGCTTAACCCAAATATTATGGTTAAATATTAAGTCCAGTATGTTTTTTTTATGTTAATATGACTATTATGTTAATTTGGCTATTATATCTTTATGTTAAGAAAAATTTAATTTAGTTTTTGTTCAGTATTCTTTTTTATGCTTTGAATATTATGGTCTTTATGTTAAAATTTTGATTGAAGTTGTTGGTTATTATTTCAGGTAAATACTATATAGTATGTACCAAATTTAGAACAGTAGGTTGATTTTGGGTTTGAACAAACCCAACTCGAATTTAACTAGAGCCTGCCTGAATTCAACTTGGACAATACTCAGGTTGAGTACCTCAGATTAAAGTCGAGTTAGGATTGGTTGACCACTAAACCCCCAAAGTTGCACCCCTACTGAAAAATGAATTTTAATTGTAAATTCTCGAGACTGATACCATAAGGGTTAGCCACCTTATACCCGTTTTACGGTGACTAGCTGTTAAATTTAAGAAAATAATCGACATAAACCCAGACACTTTGTAGTAAAAAATAAAAAAAATAAAAAAATAAATTTCCCTATACAAATATCAGTGTATTAATGGGAGGATATAAGAGTAAATAAATATTTATATGCTTTTTCATTTTCCTTTATTTTTGTCCGATACCCTTTTTTGAGTGGTGCAGAAAAGGGAAGAAGATGATTAAGTTGGAACCCACAACTAGTTACAGGGTGGAGTAAGCCTTTACCATTAACTCACAACTATTGCGTCAATTACGCTGAAATTGGGTGCGACTCCTACATGTTTGAACAAACTTTGCAAATTTAGTCTTCACCCGCGAATTTGATTCAAATATAGACGAAGCCAAAGGACGAATGCTACTTTGAGGATCTATTTGGATAACAATACTTTATCTTTATACTTTGAGGATATTAAGATCACTATTAGAATTAAATTCTCAATGGTTGTGGGAATCTTAAAACAAATCATCAATGATGATAATCTTATAATCAACTTGATTTGGGATTCTAAAAAGAAAAAAAAAATTAAAATCAAACTCCTTACCAAAATTTAGTTAATTCCTAAAGTTGAACTCCCATGCAGGAAGACCATGGGTTGGAGGTTGGAACTCTTATGTTTTCCAAAAAAATGTCTAACATTATTTTTATGGTTTGGGTTTTTAGAATGGTGTGAAACTCCAGGTTGGGATCATTATTTTGGTGGTTGCTACCGTATGTGAAATGGTTGTGACATATCACTAGAATGTCTTTTTATTATTCTTTAGTGAGTGTTCAACTTTTGTGGCAAAAAAATGACCCCTTGATTGGGGGTTCAACCCTAGTTTTGATTTTTTTTTTCAAGTATATAAATTGTGTACATAGGTTAGTGGTTTTTTGGAATCATACTTTTAAGAAAAAATGTTGTCGATTTTTTTAAAAAAAACATCGGGCTTACATATTTCTGGAAAAAATTTGCTATTTTTTTTGGTTATTAACTAGTAGTAAATAATAGATTAAAATGATATTGGAAACTTGTGTATTTCTTTACTAGAAGTAGATACCTGAACCCAGATTATTGTCATCTAAATGGGGCTTAAAAAAATTTTAATTGTCAATTCATATCTACTTTCAATCAAATAAAAAGTCAATAATGTGGTTTATTTTTATAAAATTAAGTTAATTTTTTTTATATAAAATGTTTAAAATTGAGTAATTTACTAATAATTGACTACACAAATGAAAAAAAAAAAAAAGAAAATTAATATCGAACAAATCAATAGACATGTAGTTTTGAATAGGGATGTCAGTGGACCGAAGCGGAGGCGGGGAGTGTAGTCTTCATCCCCGTACCCGCTTAAAAAAATTCCGTCCATTCCCGGTCCACCCCCGCTAACGGGTATAGTTTCAACCCCATTCCCGTCCGCGGGTAAATTTCTAATCCCCGTCCCCGCTTCCCAAGTAGCATAATCTAAAATTCTAAATAAATTTAATATTTAAAATAATCCAATAATATTCTAAATAATCTAACATAATTTAACACAACATAATGTTGATTGCAAAATGTAAAAGCTAAAATAATATAGTATTCTATTTAAAGTGTCATTGGACCACAAAAAGAGAAACAAAACTATTAGAGAGAAAGGAAGAAAATAAAAATAAAATTTAACTAAGAAAATAATAGTACTACAATTGAAGTTTTCTAGAAGAATTTTTGTTATTACAATTCATATTACAGCCATAAAGTATTAAAGATGAAAAATTAAAATTTCGTTAATGCAATAATTTCTACCCACTATGAAATGCAAAACAATCTTACTCTCTCTTATCTATTTTTAGAGTATGGTCAATTCAAACTCATAACAGTTTCAATCAGTGAGCACACATATAAAAAAGAACAATCAGTAAAAAAAGTTGATAAGATTACCACACAGTAATGCCACTTGTTAATTTGATTAACATATTTCTAAATTGGTAGTTACAATAAATATGTTTAGTTAGGACTTTAAAATATATATATATATATAACGGGTAGCGGGGGCGGGGAAGGACGGGGGTAAGGGTAAGTTCATCCATGCCTTCATCCCGCATGAGTATTTTCGTATACGTCTACCGTCTAATACGTATAGTTCATCTCCGGTCTAAATAAGATGAGTTTGGCCGAATACTCGATTTTTTTCGGTCCACTGTCATCCCTAGTTTTAAATCACATTACTACTCTTTTATTTGATTCATTATGTAATTTAGAAATGTTAAATATTTCATGTTGTAAATTATCATTCGACTAAAAACCGAATAATTAGTTAAATAGATTTTTCCTTGTGCAAAATGCCCTAGTAAATGTATGACGTTGTTGACTTTATCCCGTGTAAGATGATTCAAAGACCTACGTTACCGCGTTGGGAGTATAGGTGCTTTCTTTCTGTGTTCATTTTTTTCCACCTTTTCCGCGTTGGGGCCGCTAGTTATTAATCAGATTTAATTTTAGGCCATTCCTGTTGACTTGGCCAAGTTGGGAGGAATGGTTTCAGGATAGCCACACTTTCCAAACACACGATTGGCTCTGAGACGAAGACAACACCGAATATTTAATGCTCCGTTTGACAAGTAAGATAGAAAATTTGAGAAATAAAAAATAGGAAGAATATATTTTCTATCTTTAAAGAAGAAAAGTAAGAATTATACATTTTTTTTTTGTGTTTGATAGGATGGATGAAAAATAAAAATGATTAATTTTTTTTTTGTGTTTTATAAGATGTAAAAAATATTTTTTATTTTTAAATGTCTTTTAAAAAAAATATAAATACATATTTAATTATTGTATTATATATGAAATTAATGTATACATAATATCTATATATATCAAAAAATATATAAACAAATAAGATACATTTCAACACAAATAATTAATTTTTTTTTCAATTTTAGAGGGATTAATTTTGGTTAGTTGAAAGGAAAGTTCAGTCATCCTTCTTATTTTTCATACTTATCAAACATGATATTTTATCTATCTCTTTAATTTTTCATCCTTCTATTTTGTCATTGTACCAAACATAGCATAAATTTAAACGGCAGTAGTCATAAAGTTTGGGTACAATAATTATTGCAATCTATTACTGAACATGATTTTGTAAGTCACTTTTTTACTGAACATAAGTCACTTATTTTCCATGTTTAACTAATGCTATGTGTGATTGATACACTTTTTTTTTCATTGCGTTTGATAGGATGGATGAAAAATAAAAATAATAAAATTTTTTTTTTGTGTTTTGTAAAATGAATTTTTTTTTAATTTTTAATTTATTAAAATTTTATTTTTAATTTTTTTAAAAAAAATATAAATACACATTTTATCATTGAATTTATATATGAAATTAATGTGTGTGTATATAAGAATACATAGACAAATAAGATACATTCAACACAAATAATTAATTTTTCATTCACTTTCTTTTCGATTTTGGCGAGATTAATTTTGGTGAGTTGTCAGTTAATTCATATACTTTTCTATATTTTCTATTTCCTTTTCTTATAAAATATAATTTTATCTATCATTCTAACTTTCTATCCTTTCAACTTTTTATCTTTTTATTTTTTTCATCGTCCTAAATGACGGAGAAGAGATTTTGTAAGTCAGGCCCAAGTAAAAGTAAACGGCAATTTTTTAAAGAGCCGTGGGGATGTACAAAGGAATAGAACTGTCCAAGGTTCTTCGTTAGACTAGGGTGGCCATAACCTTAATGTTCCCAAAAATATATAAAAAAAAATGTGAAGTATTCTTAAAATATAAAAAAATACAATTCAGTTGAAAAAAAGGTTATAAAAATATTTGGTTTCTTCTATCAGTTCCTTTTAAGGTCCACAACTGGTCTATGAAGCACGGATATGGATATGAGATACGAGTACAATACAATACGGACACGACGATACGATAAAATCTAAAAAAATAGGATATAAATATGGCTAAAATACGACTATAATAAAATATTTTTATTATTTTTAACTAACTTAATACTTATATATTTTGATAGTTTTTTAACATATAATAAAAAAAAATTAGTAATTGTTTTTAGTTTCAAGAAAATATTTATCGTGTCGTTGTGTTATATATTCACAAAGTGAAGTGACTAATTAAAGGAGTCAAAACTAAAATTTTCATAATATTTAAAAGTAATTTTTGTTAAGATTATAATGTAATAGTTTTATTTTATACTCTTTTAACATGTAATTATAGATAATACTTAAAAAACACTTATGTGTCTTTGAAGTAATATAAATTTTTTGTTAATGTATTGTATGGTATGTGAATTCGAAAAAAGATGTTAAAAGTTTAAGTAAAAATTATATATGTTGCTCAATTACAAAAGTATTTATGAAGTATCATAATATTTAATTATTATCAGATACGTAGAAGGTATATTCAATACACATCCTTAAATATCCGACAAGTATCATATCTGATACAGGTATGTCAACCTCAAGAAAATATTCATGCTTCATAGCAACTGATAGATTTCGCTGGCAGAATGGTTTCTTAATTTCAATCTACTTAGTTCACTGTACAAGCCCTAACAAAATGGCTTACTCATTTAGCTACATTAGTTAGAAATAGGGCCGTTAATAAAACTGAGTTACTCCAATTTAGTTTGAGTTCGACTTGTTCAGGCTCGGTTCGTTTTTTAAACGAGATCGAACTTGAACAAATTTTTAGGATCATTTAAAAAACAACTCCTACAAGGTCGGTTCAAACTCGACAAGCTCGACTCGTTTATGTGTAAATACTCGGACTCGACTCGAGTTCGGCTCGTTCAGGCTTGGTTTGTTTCCTAAACGAGCCAAACTTGAACAGTTTTTAAAGATCGATTAAGAAACAAGTTTTTTAAGTTCGGCTCGAACTCAACTCGGGCTCGTTCGACTAACAACCCTAGTTAGAAAGTATAGTTGGCGTCCCCCCTTAGGTGTAAGTATTTTTTCAATTAATAAATTTTTTTCGTATCGTTGAGATTTATTTATAGTTGGCATTAACATTTTCTTTCTTTCCTTGTATTTCACCACGCCCATCCCAATCGACCTTTTTGGTTTCTTTTCAAACTTTCCACATTCAATTCCGAAATTTGTGTAAAACTTTAAATACTCAAAGTCAAGAGTTAATTGTAGAAATCAGTAGGTTTGACCAGTTAGCATTTAGTTGCCCTCAAAAAAAATATAGAAAAAGAAAATTATAGGCAATTTTATCTTCAAGCTCTTAGTTCATCGCCCTTCTCCAGCTTAAATGTGCTACAGCTATTGAAAGTCTTCAATTATTCAATACAATGAAAATGGGTTACTGGAAACTGCTTTTCTTCCTATCTCATATCCTCATCAACTTTCTTAGCTTCACCACAGCACAGTACCTTTGTCTTGGAGACAATTCTGCTAGCAGCATATATGAGGCAAATAAGAACACCCTCCTCTCCTCCCTCTCCTCCAATATGGATATATATGGCTTTTACAATACCTATATTGGCGAAAACATTAATAGAATTAATGTGATGGCGCTTTGTCGAGGAGATGTTGGGTTGAATATATGTCGTAGTTGTATCTATGACTCGACTCGTAATGTCATGGAACTTTGTCCAAACTACCGAGGGGTAGTGCATTGGTCTGAATTTTGTATGTTAAGGTTGTCAAATGCCTCTATATTAAAAACTGTTGAAACTCGCCCTAGTGCATTTGTGTTCAACACTGCAAACGCTTCGAACGTGCCTCAGTTTAATCAGCCATTGACGACATTGTTGGAGAGCCTGCGAACACAAGCAGCATCAGGTGATTCTCGACGCAAGTTCGCCTCCGGGAATGTACCTGGCCTTGACTTCGAGAGAATATACGCGCTTTCGCAATGCACCCCTGATTTATCTCGGGACCAATGTTACAATTGCCTAGAAGGGGCTGCTGCAGATGTTTCACAATATGCACAATGTTACAAAGGAAGAATAGGATGGAGTAGCATTCTAAGACCTAGCTGTAGTTTTAGGTATGATTACTGGCGTTTTTTTAATGAAACACCAGGTGATGCACCATCACCATCACCATCACCGCCGGCACCTCCACCGCCGGCACTGCTACCTCCAGGTATGACTCTATCTGTATTTGATTTCAGATTGAAAAATTGAAAGGATTGACAAGTAATGCATTTAAAAATTAGGTCCCAATAGCATTGCTCATCAAATAATCCTATTAATCTACAAGTAACGTTATTTGAATCTTAAAATCTGATCTAATTTGTTGACTTAATGATGTGACTTCCGTAAAATCATTTGAGGTATTACTAGTTTTCAATATGACAGAAGATGAAATGTATTTTAGGTAAATATTAAGGGTGTCAATGTAGTTTACTATTTCCTTTCTTCTTATTTTTTTTCTCTCCATCATGCTCTGTTGCTGCTTCGAAAAACTTTCACGTTATCCATTAGAATGTCCCATAGCAGAGAGGCGTAGAACTAGTGACGAAATTTTCAGCCAAAAAACATATTTCATCGCCTACAGGTACTTTAAAGTGACAAAAAAATTTCATGGCTTAAAAAAACTTTGCGGTGACAAATTTTTTTTTTTAAAGAAACATCAGGCTTAAACATTTCTGGAAAAAAAATTTCCTATTTTTTTTTTGTTATTAACTAGTAGTAAATAATGGATTACAATGATATTTAAAACTTGGGGTATTTCTTTCCTAGAATTAGATACCTGAACCTAGATTATCGTCATCTAAATGGGGCTTAAAAGAATCTTAATTGTCAATTTATATCCACTTTCAATCAAATAAAAAGCCAATAATGTCGTTTATTTTTATAAAATTAATTTAAAATTTTTTATGTAAAATGTTTAAAATTAAGTAATCTATATAATAAGATAGGTAGGTTTTTGAATTTATGGGAGTATATTTCCCCCCCAAATTTCACACACCCATCAAACACTTTTTCTCTCAAATTTCACAAACTCAATACAAACAACTACAACACATCTACACACACTCCAATACACACTCATTATATATACACACACATGCGCATTTCAGCTGTACATACACTCCAATATACGTATAATATCATAGTTTAGTAAATAGTGACTTCAGTCACAGGTATCACTAGTTTACTAATAATTGACAACAAAAATGAAAAAAAAAATACAAGAAAATTAATATCGAAGTAAGCAATAGACATGTAGTTTTGGATCACATTACTACTCTTTTATCTAATTCTTCATGTAATCTAGAAATGTTAGATTTTTCATGGTGTAAATTATCATTTGACTAAAAACCGAATAATTAGTTAAATTAGATTTTTCATGGTGCAAAATGCCTTAATAAACGCATAACCATGTTGATTTTATGCCGTGTAAGATGGTTCAAAGACCCACGTAGTGCGTACTGTGTTGGGAGTAAAGGTACTTTCTTTCTATGTTCATTTTTTCCACCTTTCCTGTTGACTTGGCCAAGGTGAGAGGAATGGTTTCAGGACAGCTACACTTTCCAAACGGGTTGGTTGGCTAAGAGATGGAGAAACACAGAATATTCAACCTTAATGAAATTTTATTTTGGGTATAGTGATCAAGTCCAAGTTTAAAAGACAGTAGTCACAAAGTTTGGGTACAATAATTATTGCAATCTAATACTGAACATGATTTTGTAAGTCACTCCTTCTGCATGTCTACCCAAGAGATTTTGTAAGTCAGGCCCCAAGTAAAAGAAACTAGTAGTAATTTTTTAAAGAGCTGTGGGGATGTACAAAGGAATAGAACTGTCCAAAGTTCTTCATGAGACCAAGGTAGCCATAACCTTAATGTTCCCAAAAAAAAAAAAATGTGAACTATTCTTAAATGATTTAAAAATACAATTCATTTGAAAAAAAGGTTATAAAAATATCTAACTTCTTCTATCTGGTCCTTCCAAGTCAAGGTCTACCGCTGACAGGTTTCGTTGTCCAGTAGGAAACCGTTTCTTAACTTCAATTTACTTAAATCCCGAGCGAGCTCTGACAGAGAGGTATCCTCATTCAACTAGATTAGGTAGACGGAGTAATTTTTTTTTCATACAGCCGAAGTTTCCCAAAAAAAAGAAATTATAGTTGCCTAGAAGGGGCTGCTACAGAAATTTCACAATGTTGTAATGGAAGAATAGGATTGAGTATTCTAAGACCTAGCTGTAGTTTTAGGTATGATTTGTGGCGTTTCTTTAATAAAAATAAAACACCAGGTGATGCACCACCACCATCACCGTCGTCATCGGGGCCGGTCCTAGGACTAGGCCACCTAGGGCCCCCAATTTTTACAAAATTTTGGAGCTTCTGTTAAGAGTTTTAGTTATATGTATATATATTGGATAGACTGGTTTGAGAGGACCTAAATTTTATTGATAGGTCCATTAACACTCAACAACTTACTTAAAAAATTACTACACTTGCCAGCTGTAGTAGGCCATTAGACTTCTACAACAAGGACGAATAATGTCTCTCTCTCGTCTATGAAAGAATTAAGCAAATCTTTGTACATCACTCCGCCTCTCTAGCACAAATTACGGGATTCACTCACATATTTAACGTCACACTCTCTCTCTCTCTCTCTCTGTGAAGTTTGAATCTATATAAAGAAAGAACACTAGAGCTCTCTATTCTATAATCTCTTGTAGTTCAACAATTCATCAGTTAATTGATAGTGATCAAGATTCAAGGTTCGGAATTTTTTAGACACAATCTACCATATTAAACTGGTTTGTTCAATAGTTCTCTTATTTTTTATTAGAAATTTTGTAAAAATTTTTAGAAGTTTAGTGTGCTTAGAATTTTTAATATGTTGATTTCATATTTTTGATATTATTGTTGATTTAGAATGCCTCTTTTTTTGACATAAACTTAAATGCTCGAATCTTGTTAGTTGATTATTGCCCTTGAATTTTGATGTTGTGAGTTTTGTGACAAAGCGAATTATTTTGCTCTTTCACAGTACCAGGTTGTATTGTTCTTTAACTTTTATTTTAGTTTAATTTAATTTTTATAAATTTTGTGTTATAATTTTTCATTGTTGTAACTGCAAGTTATATAATTAGTATGTCTATTCAAAGATATGATTTTGGATGTGAAAAATGTAAAAAGAAGAGAAAACAAGATGAATTTATTGAATCTCAAAAAGGAGAACTCAATGAATTTGTTATTAGTGATAAACCAACTACAATAAAAATTTAATTAATATTTTTGCATCTCAAAAAGCTAAAAAAATATTTTTGAAATTAATATATTTTAATAACTATTGTCTATTAATGGGGCTCACTTTCATATTCCCGCCTAGGATCTCTAGATTTGTTAGGCCACCCCTGGTCATCACCCCCCACTGCCACCTCTAGGTATGACTCTGTCTGTATTTGTTTTTAAATTGCAAAATTGAAAGGTCGACAAGTAATGCATTTGAAAATTTGCTCCTTACTTTTCCTAGTACTTCGATATCGGAGATGGCCTAGCCATGGAGGCTATGAAAACAAGGTTTGGAAATCAATCGATCCCAGCTAGAAATTGCTCTCTAAAGTCTAGAGAGAGAAACTCTCCCCTACCCTGCCTTCGACTTCGACAATTTTCAAAATCACAAATCATGTATTGATTTTCAAGCAAACTCTCCTCTGTTCCATGTCAAAATTACATATTCAACCTAATAGAGCCTTGTCTCAACAATTTTTTGGGTCGGCTTTTGTTGGGATAGATGACTTATATTTAGAGTACAAAAAATTACACCAGACCCACGAAGATAATGGGCCAGTTGTCAGAGCGTGATCTACTTACTACCAAGTCAAAGATTGGCTAGGGGGGTGCGGGGGTGTAGCCCTATTGTATGGAGTAGCATGTGCTTTTGGGATGCCCTAATAAGGATTGTAACATATATAGCTTAAGTTGTCACCCTAACTCAGTGTGAAATAAAATAAGGCAACCGCTCTAAGATTATAGATGTAGATAAGTTGTCGAACCATATAAATTCTTGTGTTCTTCTTCTATTATTTTATTTTATTGATTATTCATCGCACACATGAATCACAATAGCTTTACATGATTATGCTTAATTAATCTATTTCATTTATTTTTTTTTGCAGGCGAAGACAATGGCACAACTCCAACTGTTGTCATTATTGTGGTTCCAACTGTGATCTCTGTGGGTCTTATTATTTTCATTTGCGTCTTTCTAAGAAAAAGGAAGCATAGGAAGCCGAAGAAGGAAATTGATCAGAGTAAGTTCAAATTGTTTTTTCACAGTCCATTTAAACAGTAGGCTTAATTTGTTGAAGTAATTAATTATCATTACTGAAATGAAGAATAATGCAGTCCTTATTGCATCTTTGTTGAAGTATTGATTTTTCATAGTCCAAAAAGTGGTGTATGACCTTAATAATTTCAGTTTTATATGATGTTACTTAGCACTAAATAGGTGAGTTAATGTTGACCTCCTCACATGCAAAGGGAATGTTGCAATCAACGATGAAAATTTTATTTTGGTGCATAGAAAATGTTGTGGATATGTTTACCAAATGGAATGAAAACAATTTTTTTTTTGGAATGGTTAATTTCAAAACATCGGTCAAGTAGTATCTTGAAACATCCCAAAATATCTTGAAGTATCTTGAATAACTTCAAAACACAAGAATTTTGTTATTCAATTACTTATTCGTTTCAATGAAAATAAAATAAAATGTAATCCTTGGTTAAACTATGTTATTTCTTCTCTTTCTAATAACGTAAGCTATTGGAGCGTCGGTTGGCACGAGGAGACTTTGAAATTAATATCACTAATCTGATCCCTCTTGCATAACTCTTTAGGTCAAATCATGAATTAGTAGACTTATTTTATCATCAACGACAAAAAATTCGTTCCCAATAGAGGAAAATACTACCTATGATTCAATTGTTATGTCTAGCTATAGCTATGTGCTACTCTTTTTTTTTGGTTTAAGCACTATATATTCAATTGTTATGTCTAGCTATAGCTATGTGCTACTCTTTTTTTTTGGTTTAAGCACTATATCTGAATCTAAATTTGTTGGTTTTTTGCAAAGCCGTGGATGTAATTAGCATCGCAGAAACCTTACAGTACGACTTTGGTACAATAAGAACTGCTACGGATAACTTTTCCGATAGTAACATGCTTGGACAAGGCGGATTTGGAGCGGTTTACAAGGTAAAAGTATACACCCCCTTTGATAATTTATCCACTTGTATCAAATCAAAACCTTTCATTGCTTGAGATAACTTATCTATCTAACACTAATTCTGATATAACTACAGGGTAGGCTTCCAAATGGACAACAGATAGCTGTGAAGAGATTGTCCCGAGGTTCAAGACAAGGTGAACAAGAGTTTAAGAATGAAGTGTTATTGGTAGTGAAGCTTCAGCACCGGAATTTAGTTAGACTCTTAGGTTTCTGTTTGGAAGGAACAGAAAGGCTTCTCGTATATGAGTTTGTGCCCAATGCAAGTCTCGATCATTTCCTATTTGGTATGCCAGATCTCTAACTATCCCCCTTCTATAAAGTTACCTTAATCCGAAATACACTTCTACTTGCTTCTACAAGTACCAACCAAAAGACATTAAGACATCACTAACCATTTAAAATCCTTATCTGAAACTTTTGTTAAGCTGTAACTCAAAACGGTAATCCAGGTGCCTTTTTTCTTGTTTTCTGAAGGAATTATGGTTTGTTAGAACTCTGACTAAACCTTGTACTTGGCTGGATTTGTAGATCAAATTAAAAGAGCATATTTGGATTGGGATATGCGCTACAAAATTATAGGAGGCGTTGCTAAGGGGCTTCTTTATCTTCACCAGGATTCTCAACTTAGGATTATTCATCGTGATCTCAAAGCTAGTAATATCCTGTTAGATGCAGAAATGAACCCAAAAATTGCAGATTTTGGGATGGCGAGACTTTTTGCACTTGATGAAACTCAAGGCAATACAAATAGGATTGTGGGGACCTAGTAAGTATCAAATAATTCTTAACCCATGCAAGATTCTCCTGTATTGATTATCTATCATCAAAGTACCACAAAATTCCTGCACGACCTGACCATGTATTCTTTAATTAAAACAAATAGAAATGGGAAATTGTTTGAGTCCACTTATTTGCAAAGATACAAAGTAAGTAGCCCTCGGAACCTCAAGGGAAAAACATGAAAGGCTTAAGTTGAAGCCTTCCTTCAAACCTAAACATGGTCTTCAACTTCTAATACTAATACTAAACCTGCAACTTAAAAATTGTAGTGGCTATATGGCACCAGAGTACGCAATGCATGGTCGATTCTCAGCTAAGTCAGATGTCTTCAGCTTTGGCGTATTGGTTCTAGAGATAATAAGTGGTCAGAAGAATAACTCTTTTCAACATGGGGAGAACATGCAGGATCTCATAAACTATGTAAGTACAAATAATTAAGGGTGATACATTAGGAGCCCCATAAAGTGTGATCCAATGAAAGCTTGAAACTAAACATGCTGCATTCTTGCAGGCTTGGAAAAATTGGCAAGATGGAACGGCTTCAAATCTAATAGATCCCAAATTGAGGGCTCATTCAAGTTCAAGACAAGAAGTAGTGAGGTGCATCCATATTGGATTGCTATGTGTGCAAGAAAATGCAGTAGACAGACCAACTATGGCTTCGGTTGTTCTCATGCTTAGCTTCAGTCTCACATGCATTAATCCAGAAATGCCACGACTTCGAGAGGATGACTTGGGAGCAACTCGATCCAGTCAATCAAAATGTAAGTCCGACCAATGGTCTGTGAATGAGGTTTCAATCACTAATTTGTATCCTCGATAATGTGTGAGGCTACACATTACAATGATAAGCATGTTGACATTATTTTGTTTCAAGTTATATTTTTGGGTCGAAGCTTTTGTTGATAGGGTTGGAAGAGGAAAACTGATCCGTCATGACACCATGCTTGTTTTTATGACTATGCTGCATCGTATATTGCCTTTTTATTTGTTAATGTTTAAAAACTTTTGTATTCTCAAGTCTTGTCAAACACTCTTGACATTAGTTCTCTAGAAAAGTTCACCTTTACATTGGTATAAATCGATAAAAGGGCAACCCAAATCATAAGTCTCCCATCCTTCAATGTTCGGAAGAAGTCAATTGTATAAGTTGTCCTTCGCTTACAAATATACATCTTTCAAGGCTTGAACTTGTAATATTATTGTTGCACCAAGATCCAATCTCCGTAAATTTCTTTTGGTATTGGATTCGAGGCTAGATTATATGTCTCATATAACACATAAAATGCAAATATACTAAGTTTTTATCTTCAAGTCTTGCTACCGTATTTTTTTTCAAATTGATAGTATTACTAATCCATTTAAACTTATTTCTTCACATATGGATAGTTATTTTCTAGTTATATTATAAATAGATCATCAACAAAATAATCAAAAATTATCAAACACAAGATATTACAAGCATAATACAAGTATGAAATTTAGAGAAATTCAAAAGGTATAGATCAATAGACCATAATATATCAGATTTTCAAATAATATTTAGTTAACACCGATTGTAGCCCACTAGCCCGGAGCCAACTGCCAAGCTAAACGTGAAAGGATTTTGTGAGGGTTTTGGAGTATTTATGTTTTACAAAAGTAAAAATGAAATCTGACTTTGTATTGTTGTAGTCATAAAGAGAGAGAGAGTTGAAAATTATGATGGTATGTTTGAACTTGGTTCTTTCCAAAAAAAAGTTTGGACTTGGTTGGAGGTTAGGCAAGAAAAAGTTTGGACTCTTGAGTGTTTTTCATTGTGTAATGGAGATGGTCACTTGTGTTTCATGTAATGACACTTGAAGAGTATTCTTTGACTGGAAGAACTACAATGAGTCAAACTGCAACTTGAACGAATAAAGAGACACAAATTACAAACTTGAGGAATCAAAGTGGCGTTTAAAGTGTAATCATGTGGGACAATAGTTTCCGCATCAAGTATTCAGTTAAATCGCAATTTTTCGCTTGGACCAAAGTTACACAAATTATAAACTTGTGGAACTAAAGTGATATAATTGAAAGAAAGATGACCTAAATAATACTAAACACATACTTAAAATATTATTACTATATGTCATCCTTTTATTTTTATTGTATTATTGAAGTATTTTTTGTTTTGTGCTTGGATAATATCATAGTAAAAAATATTGTTGTTGAAAGAAAAAATATGCATAAAGAATGCCAACTATATTTGTTATCTGATGGATGATAGGGATTGAATCAATCAATTTTCTTGGTGGTAATCCCAATTAGGGTTGATAATCGAGCTGAGCATGAGTTCAGCTCGTTTTAGGCTCGGCTTGTTTTCTTAATAAGTCAAGTTTGAACAATTTTATAGACTTGTTTAGAAAAACGAGATTAAAAGACTTAGATTGAGCTCACAAAGCGCGGCTAATTTATATGTAAAATAATTGAGTTATTCGGACTCGGCTCGTTTTTTGAATTAGTCGAGTTTGAATAATTTTTTAGACTCATTTATAAAAACGAACTCAACAAGCTTAACTTGATTATCAGTTGTAATCCCAATTATCCACATGGGCCTGAAAATCGGTTAAGAGTGAATTATAACTTCATCGTGCCCACTATAGGCAAGTCCCTTTTATATTGTGTAAGATGGTCCCAAAAACCTACCTCAAGAAAAAAGGTATACCGTGTTGGAAGATAGGGCACGTCTTTACAATGTTCATTAAGGTAACCATAACTTCAATGTTGTCATCACGTTTGATTTGAGTACTTAGGTAGACAACAAAGTGACAAAAAATAAATAAAGTATATTAAAAGACACATGACATTTATGTGATTCAACAAAAAACCTTGCCTGCATCCATGGAAGATGATCAAATCTACTATGAAAGAAATTTAGAAAATCAATATAAGCTAGTCACTCAATTTTGGTCCCCAAACCCTTGTACACTCATCTCAACTCACACTCACCCAACTTAATTCCTATTTTCTCTGTAGCCACATTCTTTTAAGTAAACTATTTAAGATCTTGATCAGAGAGACATAGAAAAGAATTCAAAAATAGTCATTACGTCATGTTTCAGTCACTTGAACAATTATGATACAGATTTTACGTCCGTCTAAGTAGATAAAGTCATAGTGCTCTCCGCAATTATACAAATACGCCAACACCCATTGATAGATAGAGGAAATTGGAATTGTCAACAAATGCATCGACTTTCATATGCACATTTTTCTTTACATTATATTTGTTTGCAAAGACAACTATTGCTTGTAAAAAAGCAGTTCACAAACTTACAACACTCAATGTTCCCATTAACTAAGTAAACGATGACTATCCTTAAATGTTATAAAAATATCTCTCCACTTCTGTACCTTCCTTTTCATTAACCACTCTCATCCCACTCATCCTTATATTTTCTGTAAAAACTCTCCATGTTCAATTCACAAAGTAAATTAAACTTTGAATTCTCGGGTGTAATGGTTATACAATGTCAGCAATATTACGTGATGTAATTATTCGATAGACTTTTATAAAAACTTTCACCCAAGATCTAAATTTCTAATAATCGAACTCGAATCCAAGTCTAACTAAAGATTTTTTTTGAGTTGTACCCAATTAAAAGAAAATCAATTCATAATGAGCTGTGGGGGATGTGCGAAGGAATAAAATTGTCCGAAGTTCTTCTTGGAACCAAGGTAGCTGTGCGTGCAAGATCCTGCACAATATAAAAAAACGGGAACAGATCTCTCCCCTGGTGAACTCGAGTGAGCGGGTGGAGTGACCAAACACGCTGCTTAGGACAGCCTGCGAGGTACGGTGGTAACCTGGAACGGCAACGGGAGACCCTGGGAAAGGAAGAACGATTCTGTGAGGCTGAAAGGGGTTCCTGGAACAAAGAAGAACAAGTTAGAAGGGCGCCGGAGTGTTTTTCGGCGTATCCCCTCCGACGGTCTAGTCAGTCTTTGAGTGAGAGAGAGGAAGGAGAAAACACTAAGAAAAATGTATTGTAGTAGAGAGTTTGTTGTTGCATACCCGCTTTGCCTTTTGCAAGGAGTATTTATACCTTGAAAGCTCATGATTGCTGTCAGTGTCGTCAGTAGGTGATCATTAGGCTCAGGTAGCGTGTGCATTGATTCTGATGAGGAATGTCTTCTCTAATTAACTGCTCGGGGTCCCGAACAATCAATGCTGGACCGTCGGGATGCCGACGGTACAATGTGCTCCTCTCGGAGAGGATGCAATAAATGCTCTGTAAAAGGAGCATTTATTGTCTTTCATTTTCGAGCCTTACCGCATTGAATGCGGTCTCATCAAGGGAATGGTGCAATTAATTGTTTACTTTCCCAAGTCGCGTGTTAGCAGCGGCATGCGGTTTGTCTGTCTTCGATATGATATCATATGCCACGCGTCCATCCCCTATTGGCTGTGACCTCTGCATTCCAGTACGTTCTGACATTACTTGTGTAAGACGAGGTTATGATGAATAGCCTAGGCTGATGACCTGTACGTCAGTAGCTTATCCTGGAGTAGAGGAACCGTCCTGGACGGTACACCTCGGCACCGAGGGAAGGTCATCTCGGCTCCGAGGTAGGACACCGACCGAGGTACCGTATCAGTCCGAGGCCACGTGTCGGGGCAAAGCATACTGAATGCGTGATCCTATATGCTGGGGTACCTCGGGGGAGAGGGCCTTGTGAGCCGATGGTGCTTGATCTTAGCAACAATGTTTTAGTAAAATCGAGGACACGTGTATTCATCATAGGGTATTTCAGAAAAGTCCCATCAACTGCCCCCCAGTCTTCGATCTTCTGACACCGAGGACACGCGTTGCAAGGAGACGAAGGGTTTCCCAACAACCACCAGTACTTCATTATTGTCTCGAGCCGCTTTCCCCGGCTTGGGATGTCGTGTGCATTAAATGCGCCGTTTTCGTTTTTCGCGCCCAATGATGAAAATTGCCTCTATATAAAGGGGGCTCTTCTTCCGTTTTCCTCATTTTGCCATTCCAAACTTCCTCAAGAGAGCTTTTTCTTGAATCTTCGCCGGAGTTTTGTTTCTTCTTCCATCGTCGACTGCACATTCTTCCTTAAGATCTTAAAGCCAGCAGACCCACCGTTTGATTCTGAACTTTCTGGAGGGAGTCGCTTTAAGGTTTCCCAGAAAAAAACTCCGTTTTGACATTCGGGTGAGTTTCAGAATCCCCTTTCTTTTCTTCCTCCTAGCTTTTTGTTTTCCGATTGACCGGGGGTGTTATCCGGTTGATACATAGCGTTTTAACCCTCGGGAAACTTCCTCAGGGATTTTCAAGAACCAATACCCTCTTCTTTCTCACTTTATTTAGAGATGCCTCGTCGTCGCCCTGCTCCCGAGAATCCTCAAGCCGGTTCTTCGGGATCGGGGAAGTATAAGGTAAAGGGCGATGAGCAGATCAATAGGTTTAGGGCCAAGTACGGCATTCCCCCGTGCGTAGACGTAGAGGATTATGACCCGGTACTGCACTCTTCTATCCTCGGGGCCGAGGATTCCATGCCCTTCTATACTAAGGTCATAATAGAGGGTGGAATTAGGTTTCCTTTACTCCATTTGCTTCTTCAGTTTCTTTCTCACTTCCGCCTCTTCCTCGGGCAATGTTGCCTTAACGTCTTTCGAATAATCATGGGGGTCTTAGAGCTCAATAGGCGCCTCGGGGTAAATATTGGGCTCAACGATATCCTTTTTTGCTATTCCGTCCTGAGAGTCATGCCTCACCAACACTTCTACCTCAAAGCCAGGGACCCCTCTATGTACCTTGTAACCCATCTTCCTGACTCGGACAAGGGGTACAAGGACGATATCCTTATCTTCAAGGGATCTTGGCAGAGAGGTGTTGGTCCCGAGTATAATGACTTGTTATGCCCTCTAGAATGGAGAACGACAAATACGTCGGTTCCTTTGGGTTTATCATTTCTTTCCCCAGACTTCCTATGCTCATGACTATTTTTTTGTTTGTGCAGATATTCCTGCTCGGGAAACAGCTCCTCCCCCTCGGTCGCTGGGGAACTTTGCCGACCTAACCACGGTTTGGAGATTCAAGGGTGACGACGGGTTTGGCCGAGCTGCCCACGTCCTACTGAACTATACCCCAGGGTATAAGAAATTTTCTCAGCTTCCTCAGCCTTTTGATCATTCGCGGTGGTCTGAACTCTTCGATCAGGCGGCGCGGTTAGAGGTTGAGGAAAACTTGGAGGAAGACCCGGATCGGGCTTCGGAGGCAGAGGTAGAGGGAGTTGCTGAAGAGGTCGGGGTCAGAAAGGACGTTGTTCCTTCGGACGCCGAGGTGGGGACTTCGGGAGGAGACTTGTGGCCCGACTTTCAAGTTCTTCAATCTCTGGACGCCGAGGGCGTGTCTGAGGTCGCGATGTCAAACACTCCTCGCATCGACCTCGGGTTCCTAAGGCAGAGGCAAGCCCTCGCAGCCGGGAGAGGTCGAGGAACAACCGGCGACACCCCCTCTGCAGGGACCAGTTCCACCCCATCCTCAAAGGTCCTTGGTCGGGGTCAGGTGCGAGACCGGAATCCTCAAGTGGAGGAGGAGAGAAGGGTCAAACATCGGCATGATGGCCTCGGCCGAGGATCCAGGGCACCTCCCGCTCAGCAGCAAAGCGGGAGAGGCCGTGGATTACCCCCTGCTCCTCCACAACAGCAGCAGCAGCAACAGCAACGACAACAGCAACAACAGCAGCAGCAGGCTTCCCCTTCCCTTCCGCCGACAGTGGAAGCCGCGGAGTGGAATCCCCGAGCCACTGATCACATGAACCGAGTGATCAGGGTCGATGATTCCATTTTGCTGGATCCTCATGTCGCCCATGCAGTGAGTGAGACACTGCATTTCGAGGCTGACATGGCGGCTCATAGGGGGCGTTCAACGAACATGTTGTTCCGCTCCATCATCCAAAATTCCCTGGTGGTAAGTTCCTTTTCTTTGGTTTCTTCTCTCTTTCTGTCGAGTGTTCACCATGGTCACTGTTCTTTATAGAGAAAAAAATTAGGAAAACTAGTCGTTTCCCACAGACGACGCCAGATTGTGCGTGCAAGATCCTGCACAATATAAAAAAATGGGAACAGATCTCTCCCCTGGTGAACTCGAGTGAGTGGGTGGAGTGACCAAACACGCTGCTTAGGACAGCCTGCGAGGTACGGTGGTAACCTGGAACGGCAACGGGAGACCCTGGGAAAGGAAGAACGATCTTGTGACGCTGAAAGGGGTTCCTGGAACAAAGAAGAACAAGTTAGAAGGGCGCCGGAGTGTTTTTCGGCGTATCCCCTCCGACGGTCTAGTCAGTCTTTAAGTGAGAGAGAGGAAGGAGAAAACACTAAGAAAAATGTATTGTAGTAGAGAGTTTGTTGTTGCATACCCGCTTTGCCTTTTACAAGGAGTATTTATACCTTGAAAGCTCATGATTGCTGTCAGTGTCGTCAGTAGGTGATCATTAGGCTCAGGTAGCGTGTGCATTGATTCTGATGAGGAATGTCTTCTCTAATTAACTGCTCGGGGTCCCGAACAATCAATGCTGGACCGTCGGGATGCCGACGGTACAATGTGCTCCTCTCGGGGAGGATGCAATAAATGCTCTGTAATAGGAGCATTTATTGTCTTTCATTTCCGAGCCTTACCGCATTGAATGCGGTCTCATCAAGGGAATGGTGCAATTAATTGTTTACTTTCCCAAGTCGCGTGTTAGCAGCGGCATGCGGTTTGTCTGTCTTCGATGTGATATCATATGCCACGCGTCCATCCCCTATTGGCTGTGACCTCTGCATTCCAGTACGTTCTGACATTACTTGTGTAAGACGAGGTTATGATGAATAGCCTAGAATAGCCTAGGCTGATGACCTGTACGTCAGTAGCTTATCCTGGAGTAGAGGAACCGTCCTGGACGGTACACCTCGGCACCGAGGGAAGGGTCATCTCGGCTCCGAGGTAGGACACCGACCGAGGTACCGTATCAGTCCGAGGCCACGTGTCGGGGCAAAGCATACTGAATGCGTGATCCTATATGCTGGGGTACCTCGAGGGAGAGGGCCTTGTGAGCCGATGATGCTTGATCTTAGCAACAGTGTTTTAGTAAAACCGAGGACACGTGTCTTCATCATAGGGTATTTCAGAAAAGTCCCATCAGTAGCCATAACCTTAATGTTCACAAAATTATGAAACAATCGCAACCTTAAAATGTTTCAAGGAAAGTTGAGTCATTCTAGATGTTCCTTGTCTTTAACCCAATCAAATGGTGAGACTATTCATTTCAAAAATTAAGAATGTGAACAGTGTTTCCAAGAGTCAACTGAAGGTTACAACAAAATGAGATTGTAGTATGAATCTATCGATTGTTTTGCCACTATACAATATGTTACAATAAAAATGTTGTTTTTGAAAGACAAATATGTACAACAAACCCAACCAAATTTGTCTTTGGGTTTTTTTTTTTAAAAAAACGGGTAAGATAAAAAAGAATGTCTAAAACCATCATGATAGATTCTCATTGGTAAGATCATAAGACCATTGATCGCCCCCATTACACCTCTAGAAACGAATTTATTTAGACTAGCATAATGATTAACTACTGAGTCATAATATGAACTCTAAAACTCAAATCTCAAATCTCGAATCTAAGGGTAAAAAATTCAATCGATACTCTATTAAACTACTTCAATCGATGGTAATTTGTTCTTTGGTTGATCATTAGAGTCGAATCCCTGAATTTTCTTTTTGGCGTGAATATCGATTGAGAGTGAATTCTAATAAACGCAAGTCCATGTTGATTTTTATGCCTTGTAAGATGGTTCAAAGGCATGCATAGCGTGTCGGGAATAAAGGCACCAGAGTCTTCGGCAGTGATTGTGGAAATATGATTTTTTGTTTTGACTTGATCTAATTGGCTGTTTGGGTTTGTATAAAACTTTGACTGAGGAGAGACAAAACAACCCACTGCAACTTCAAAGTTACTCAGACAATCGATTCATTTAACCACGTCTTTTCATAGAATATTTCAGGTTGATGCTTGCTTCATCATCCTTCACCACCTTGTATGTGCTACAGCAACTGAAAAATTATCTCATATCAAGCTTATAACAATGGGTTACTGGAGGTTGCTTTTCTTCCTTTCTCATATCATCATAAACTTTGTTTGCCTCACTGTTGCACAGCTTTCATACAAGTACTGTACTGGAGACAATAGTACTAGCAGCATGTATGAGACGAATAAGAACACTCTCCTCTCCTTCCTCGCTCTCACTATTGATAGAAATGGATTTTACAATTCCTATGTTGGCCAAAACGCTGATAGAGTTAATGCGGTAGTATTTTGTCGAGGAGAGGTTGAGCTGGATAGCTGTCGTAGTTGTGTTAATGATTCCTCTCGTAACCTCATGCAACTTTGTCCAAACTACCATGAGGCAATTGGATGGTATGATAACACTATATTCCATATGGTAGATATTAGCCCAGCTATGTGCATGTGGAACACTAATAATGTATCGGACATGGTACAGTTTAATCAAGCATTGAGGACCTTGTTGGATAGCCTACGGAGCCAAGCTACATCAGAAGATTTTTTGCGCAAGTTTGCTACCGGGAACATTAGTGGCCCTGACTTTCAGACAATATATGCACATTCACAGTGCACCCCTGATTTATCTAACATTCAATGTAACGACTGCTTAGATGGGGCTGCTAGACAAATCCCGAGTTGTTCCAATGGAAAAGTAGGAGCGAGACTTCTAAGGCCCAGCTGTAACATTAGGTATGAGAATGAGCGTTTCTATATCTTCCGGAAAAAAAATAGTTTAAAAACCATAATAGATGTTCTAATTAGGGGAAACAAATCCAGTGGCAACTCAAGATGAATACAAATTGAATGTTATTTTGTACTAAGAATTAAATATTCTAGGTCCATTTTACACATTGAAAATGCAGAAAAACAACTCGACAAGATATCCTTAATAATTAAACATCCTCAATTAATTATTTTCTTCTTCGCCCTGATTTTCTTTTATTTTTCATCTCATGTTTGGTAAGTTTATTAATACCCCATTTGTTCTTTGAGAGGATAAAAAAGGAAAAGAGCTGCCCCAAATACCACTAGAAATTCCAATTTATGAATTTACGTCACCAAATATTTCGGTCACCGCATATTTTTACAGTTAGTACCCTATTGACCTAATCACTAGATAAAATTTCTTGACAAAATTGAAGTTCAACCTTTGAATCAAGGTTTCAACAATGAACAATGAGGCTTTAGAAGGCAGTAAGCAATACTACAATAGGTTTGTTAGCCACAAGAAAAAGAAATTTGTTAGTTGATTTTGCTATCATCATTGCCATGAACTAAAAAAAATGTAAATGGAGCATATCTTTTTGGGTTGATGCAAAAATCCAATCGTCATGCCAATACTTAGCCAACTACCCTAAGTTGTAGGCATCGTCTTGCTCATTACATTCCTATCTTTTCCTAAACAGCTGCAAGAAAATGATCACGTGCTCGTATTTAGATTTCCTTCGAGTTTATTTTTCATCAATGGCAGATCATAGGTCATTAATTTAACTAGAACTCACTATATAAGTGTGATCTCGATCAATTTGTGATAGGTAATCTAATTAAGAAAAAAGTATACAGGCAAGAATTTGCTTCCTCGGATGATATAATAACGGATTTTGACTTAAAAGGAAGAAAATATGCACAGTTCTGAAAGTAAATTCGAGGTAGAGAAACCCTCCTTTAAATCCCCCAACATATTTCTTCCCTAGCAATTCAGTTTTCTCTGCAGAAAGAAAATCTCTCACATGGCAAGGAAGAGCAAGGGTCGCCAAAAGATTGAGATGACAAGAATGTCAAAAGAGAGCAACTTACTCGTCACCTTTTCAAAGCGTCGTTCTGGTCTCTTCAAGAAAGCAAGTGAGCTTTGCACCCTTTGTGGTGCAGAAATCGCCATCATCGTCTTCTCACCAGGGAAAAAGGCCTTCTCTTTTGGCCACCCTTGTGTTGAATCAATCATTGATCGTTTCATGACTCGAACCCTTACACCGAGTTCAAGCACTACTCTGCAACTCGTGGAGGCTCACCGCAATGCTAATGTCCATGAACTCAACATGCAGCTCACTGAAGCACTTAACATAATGGAAACAGAGAAAAAGCGAGGCGAAGAACTCACCAAGATTAGGAAAGAAAGTCAAGATAGGTGTTGGTGGGAGGCTCCCATTGATAAGCTTGGTCTACAAGAACTTGAGCAATTGAAAGTAGCAATGGAAGAGCTCAAAAAGAACGTCGCAAAGCAAGCTGAGAAGATTATCGTGGAGGCATCAGAACCCTCGCCATTTTTTGGGGCATCGAGTTCTAGGGGAGGGCATGTTGGCTCCATTGATGCCAAGGGGTCTAGCCTGGGACTTTCCATGACACCTCATGGATATGCGCTCGGATATGGTCGTGGATTTTTCTAATATTCTATGCATATATATATATATATTATTTTTTTTCATATACGGGTAGGGGTCCTGTCAAACCCCCATCCACACTTAGTGGCTTTTGAAAAAAAAAATATATATTATTTTTTTTCTAAATTTGGACTCTTCCCAAACTTTACATTAGTGGGAGGGTCACTCTTTTGAATTTTGAGTGAATAATGTTAATTTATTTTTTCATCTACTGATGCTTTTTAAGTTTTGTTGTTGGGGTTTATGAGTTTTTAGGCTAATTCTAAAGCCTCTATCAACTTTATTTGTTGCAGTAGTGAGTTACGTTGAGGCCTGGGGGGTTAAAGATCTCAGTAATTTTCCGAAAATAGTATTTTTCTTTATCAAATTTTATGTAATTCTTAAGAAGTTATTTAGTTGGCATCTCTCTCCAATATTAATATTTTTTTTCACCTCCAACTTTGAAAATTGTAGTTCCGCCCGTCCAAGTTTTTTGTGCTTCTCTCTCCATTCCTTTTGTAACTAACCCACCGGTGAGTAATGCAATAAGAAGTCCTTGGATTATGAAACAGAATTTTGCTAAGGTAGCATGATATCAATAACCATTTCTTTTTGGATCATGGAGAGCGAGATGACAAATCATGCTCTTTAAGATGTTGAAACTTAGGTTTATATAGCCTTGTTCATTTTTTCTTGAGAAAAAAAGATTTGTCGTTCGTAAGATAAATGTAGCAATGAAAAGTTTCAAAGGCAAAAGTTTTCTTACTTTCAGATCTTTCTAAGACTTTTTTTTTCTAGTTATTGACAAATCATTTATCATTAAAGAGCGGCGGACCTACTTAATATACAATATTCTTTGAATTCACGATCAGTGTGATGGGGAAATTAGCATAATTATATATAATTTTAATTCTAAATTCATATCAATATCACATAAACAAACACAAAATAATAATAAATTGAAAATAGAATAAAATAGATACTACAAATTAGAAAGAATTGGTCTGCGAGTCCAAGAGTCGTGTGAACACTTTCCTAAAGCAGCTAAGCCTTTCCGCGTGAGGGTACTGACAGACACCAGCGACTCCAAAATCAAACCCAGACGCTTGCAGCAGCACCTCCTCAATGGTCATACCCACTGGAAGGAAGGGTGAATCTGACTCGAATCGAAGTTGCCCAAAGTAAACTAATTTCAAATATTTGTAGGCATGCAAATGTAATAATAGACAAAAAGAAATATGTAGAAAAAATAGCAACACTTGTGACAGAGGAGCATATAGAAAAAGATGGTAAAACTATCCATCTTTTATGCAAAACATCCACCTTGTTTTATAGGCATCGTCTTAATGACTCTTGAATGATAGGCTTTAAAATATATTAGTATGTAACTTCTAAGCTATTGAGCTTATATCAATTTTATAATTAAATGGCATGAATATGCAATAATTAAATTTCAATAGTAAAG
>CAUOFW020005733.1:0-26223 GCA_963454935.2 Ilex paraguariensis
TTTTAAAAAAATCAATCAAAAAATTTTCTTTACCAAGTGTTCTATTCTATCCAAATAAGAAAACAATTATTCTACAAAAATAGTATAGCATATCTTTTTTTTTATTTCATTTCATCTTTAAAATAAAACTTAAGGAAAACGCAACATATATTAACGTCTTCATTTTTTCGCTTTATACATTCTTACAATCAACCAATGGGAAAGTCACTGTAAAGAAAAAAAAAATAGAAAAGAAGTATGAAATATTAGGTATACATAAAACAGTAATGCTAGATTGATCAAATTTTGGGACCAAATTTAGAGCCTAAATGACATCACAGTTGGCTTGGGCTTCTTTGATTGGTGTGATGTCATTTGGACCCAATAAAAACTTTATTTTGCAATCAAAATATAGAATAACAAGAATTTAGAAGGAAATATAAACATATAAGAAAAAAATTGTCTGGTTGATTATTTTCCCCCCTGTTTCTTTCTACATTAACACATTAACTTTGACCAAAGGTAAATAATTGTCAAAGGGGCAACACAGTTTTACAACTAACTCTGCGACCAAGACAGTGTAATTTCCATAGTCTAAAGGGTCATAGTGTATTCTTGATAAACCTCGAGGATGCTAAGTGTAATTTGTGCATGTATATATGTGAAGGGTTCTTATTTTTATACTTTATATTTGTGGAGGATAATATTATAATTATTCAAATAAGGTAGTGTAAGACTGCTTATCTCAATCAACAAAGGGGCAAGGAGTAACATTGACCCTGTCTTCTTCCTTCTCACTTTCAAACCTTAATCTTGGTAGCAGAGCAATTAGTTGTTAATTACATAAAACAACTCAAGGAACAGTGAACACAGAAGGCCTCTTACTGTGTACTCGTCGGAGATCTGCTGGAAGTGACGTCATGCTGATGTCAGCATACTTTCCGACGCGTTTTTTCGTGCTGAAGACCGCGGTAATTTTTGTTTTATTTTTTGAAGTCATCTGGATGGAGTTTTCTATTTTTGAATATTTAGCGAAAATAGGGAGTTTTTCCATATATAAAGATTTGGGGTATTTTCTTGCGCTTGGAGGCTTTGATCCTTCACAGATAGCTCCGACTAGATGAATAGAGGGTGGGTTTGACATACCCAGCCCTCTTGGAGTGTTGTTGATGCGTTTTTGGTACTTTTTGGCCGACGGGTACTCCGGTGGTCTTCCGGCGACAAATCTGGAAGTTTCCTCTGCTTTTTGGTGCGTTGTGATACTCTTTGGTGTGTTTTTACTCCTTTTTGGATCTGTTGGCTGCTGGTTGTGAGCCTTCTGGCTTCTGCTCGTTGTTGTTGTTGTTGTTGTTGTGTTGGGCAGTTGGATCTGGTGGAAGACCCACTGCACGGTGGTTGGTGGAGCTCCTCTTCTCGACATTTGTTGCTTGGATTTGGTTTTGTGGGTGCCACTTTGGCCCTACCTAGAGTTCTGAGAGTTACTCAGCCCCTCTTGGAGGATTTATGCATGTTTTTTGTGCCTGTAGCAGTGTCGCCAAGGTTGAGAAGACGATGAACAGCACTGGTTACTTTTCGGTACTGTTCCAGAGTGCATTTTTCTGATTTCTCTCTGGTGTGGTGTACACCTTCTCGACTGGACCCTCCAAAATAGTTAACTAAATTATATTTAAATATTATATTTTTTACTTTAATTAATTATTTTTACAACTACACTTTAATCACATTTTCCATTTTAACTAGTTTCTTTAGGTAACTTTTACTAATTTCCAAAAATTTAAAAAGAATACAACATATATATAGAAACCAAAAAAAAAGATAGAGAGAATTTAGAGAGACTAAATGGATCTCCATATTTGGAGAGCCATTTTGGTGAAATGGAAAATAGAAATTGGGATAGATAGTGGATTGGAGAGGATTTTTTGTGGTTGGATAGCTAAAATAACTAAAAGAAAAGAAATAGAAAATGGGCTGAAGATGCTCTTACTCGACGTGATTTGCATATTTGAAGTTTTTTTATATATATTTTTGGCTCTCTTTTGTGGTGCTTTCGTTTGATAGTGGTTGTTTGTAACCTAGTTGGATCATTTCTAATAGAAATTTAAATTTTATTTAAATTTGAGTAGAAAAAAGATAAAAAAAACTTGATTTAGTATAGACCTCTCTAATAGAAAAATTTTAAATTTAAATTTAAATGAGGACAAATCTAAATTCAAAAGAGGGTAAAATATGATCATTGTATTTTTAAAAGATGTTAAAATTTTAACATTAAAAATTTAAATCTCTCTTAATTTGGGTTTAAAAAAGGGTTTATCTTCATTTGGTATGAGTATGGGTTCAGCATTGACGAACCATTTTAGATCATTTTTACCTAAATTTAAATTTATGTACAAAAAAAGATAAAGATCGGAGATACTCTTACCGTAGATTTCGAAATGGCAAATTTGAATTGTGGTTGTGGCGATCGGGGTGATAGATATGATTATTATGGTGGCATAGGACATACTGAATATAGGAGACAAACATATGTTACTTAGCTCAAACAACTCTGTCGCCAATTATCTCTACTTTCTTCAAGTTGGTCTACTTCTATTGCAAGTTTTGTCAATGGAGGTAACTTAGCATGTACGTTTTCTCGTTCTTTTTCATCTTCTTAGATCATTGATTCAGGAGTTGGTGTTCATATGTCTGATATGTCATCTTTATTCTCTAACTTTTGTTTGTCCATTTCACGTATTGTGTTAGCTAATGGTTCCTTTCAACTAGTACATGGGACTGGCGATCTTTGTCCTATGTCATCCCTGTCATTAACATTTGGTTTATTCATTCCTAATTTTCCTTTTAATTTATTATCTGTAAGTTAGTTAACTAAGTCCTTACAATGTTCAGTAACGTTTTCTCCATCTTCTTGTGTTTTTTAGAACCTTAAGACAAAGAAGGTGATTGGTGTGGGGTGAGCGCAATGATCTTTACTATTTAGATACTGGTAATTTTGTTCATGCCTTGAGTGCTACGGTGTCTCCTCTTTAGTGGCATTTTTGATTTGATTATCCATCCTTGTAGAAGTTGCGCCAAGTTATCCCTGTTTTGAGTTCTTCTTCTACGTTAGAATTTGAGGCTTATCAATTAGGCAAATATCATCGTAGTTCATTTCCTCCTAGTTCTTCAAGTCATGAGTCTCATCCATTCAATGTTGTTCATACTGACATTTGGGGCCCTACAAGAGTCAAAAGTATCTCTAGTTTTCAATACTTTGTAATCTTTGTTGACGATTTTTATTGTATAACTTGATTATTTCTTATGAAAGACAAATTTGAGTTGCCTAAAGCCTTTGCTACTTTTTATAATTAAATTATGGTTTAGTTTGATGTACGTATTAAAATTATTATTTCTGACAATGCTTTTGAGTATATTCAATCGTTTATGAAAATTTTTTGTGTCGATTGTGGCATTGTCTATCAAATCACATGTCCACATATCTCCCAACAAAATGGTGTTACTAAACGTAAACATCGTCATTTGTTTGATGTTATTCAAATCTTGATGTTTAACATGTATGTACCAAAACCATATTAGATTGATGCAGTTCTTACTTCAGTATATCTTACTAGTCGCATGCCTTCTACTATTTTAGACAATCAATCCCCTTTTTCGTTGCTATACCCTGATAACTCGTCATTTGGTCTAATTCCTCGTATTTTTTGTTGCGTCGCATTTGTTCATCTTCTCGGTTTGGGTCGGGATAAACTTTCACCTCGTTAGGTTAAGTATGCCTTTTTGGGATATTCTCGTACTCAAAAAAGTTATCACTGCTATGACCCCATTTCTGGCCAATACCATGTCAGTGTTGATGTTACCTTTTTTTAGTCATCTTTTTTTTTTCTGTGTCAGGGCATACACTTTCCCTAGTTTTAGTCTTTCCCTGTCATGGGAAACTCTTGTTGCCTATTTTACCAAATTGTGCATCTTCGTCCTCCCCTATTACTATTCCTCCCTTGCAGGTTTATCGTTGTTCCAAGGACAGAGAGGTTGTTTTATATGCTCCAACTCCACAAAAATCTCCTGATTCTACTAAGGTCCACCCTCTGAGCCATCAGGTAGTTCATCTTATTCTGATTTGTCTATTGCATTAGGGAAAGATACTTGTACTTGTACCCAACATCTCATTTCTAATTTTGTCTCTTTACATCAGTTTTCCTCATATTTGTATTGTTTTGCATCAGTCATGTCTTCTGTATTTGTTCTTAGTTTCTTGCAAGAGGCATTGACATCTCTTAGATAGAAACTGGTTGTGGATGAGAAAATGAAAGCGCTTTAGCACAATCATACATGGAACCTAACCTTTCTTCCTTGGGGTAAGCAACCTATCAATTGTTGTTCAGTCTACACTGTGAATTATCATCCTGATGGTTCTGTTAAGCATTTGAAGGCACGGTTGATTGCCAAAGGCTATACCCAGACATATGGTGTGGATTATAGTGAGAATTCTTTCCTTGTTGCTCGATTTTACTCTATTAGAGTTTTTATTTCAATTGCAGTTTGTCATGATTGGCCCTTGTACGAACTAAATATAAAGAATGTATTTTTTACATGGAGATTTATAAGAGGAGGTATATATGATTCAACCCCAATGTTATGTTACTTTTGGTAAGGAACAAATAGTATACTGCCTGAAGAAAGTACTATATGGTCTAATACAGTCACCACGTGCTTGGTTTGATAAATTCAACACTGTGGTCTTTTAGTATGGTTTTCAGTTTTTTACTTCAAATTATTCAATGTTTATTCGTCGTTCTATCCGAGGAGTTATCATTCTAATTGTATATGTTGATGACATTATCATTAGTGGTGATGATTCTTATGGTATTGCCAGTTTTAAAGTCTATTTGGGGAAGAAATTTCACACTAAAGATATGGGTCTTCTTCGGTACTTCCTTAGAATTAAGGTTGCTCAATCAAAGGAAGGTATTAATCTGAAAGAACATATTGGATTTTCTATCTGAAGCCGGTACTCTTGGTGCTACTCTTGTTGATACCCCTATGGATTCAACTGTCATGTTAGATGCTAATAATGGAAAATTTTTCGATGAAGTAGGAAGCTATCAGAGATTTGTTGGTAATCTAATCTACCGCACAATTACACTTCCTAATATTACATTTGTAGTTGAAGTAATTAGTCAGTTTATGCAAGCTCCTCACAAGCCTCATTTGGACGTTGCTTGTTGTATCCTTTGATATCTTAAAGGAGCACCCGGAAAAAGATTATTATACTGGTTTTTACCATGTATGACTATTATTGACTTTTTTATGCTAACTAAACAGGTTGTCGTACTAATAAACGATCTATTTCTGGTTATTGCACATTTGTTGGTGGTAATCTTATTACTTGGCATAGCAAAAAACATAATGTAGTTGCACGTTCAAGTGTAAAGGCAGAATATTGGGTTATGGCTCACACAACATGTGAAATATTGTGGGTGTGTGCTTTACTTTGTGATGTAGGGATTAACGTGTATTCTCCTATGCAAATGCATTGTGATAATCAGACAACTATTTTCATTGTCGGTAATCCAGTGTTTCATGAGCGCACCAAACACATTGAAGTGGATTGTCATTTTAATCGAGATCTACTGATGCGAAAGGAGATTGTCACTGCATATATTAAGTCTGGTGATCAATTAGGTGATATTTTTATCCATCATTATCTCGTGGTACCCTTAATATTTTTATCAATCATTATATTTTATATTTGTGGAGGGTAATATTGTAATTACCCAAGATAGGGTTCAGTATAAATAACATAGTGTAGGACAACACTACTCATACACAAATTATTTATCTCAATCTCTCTTCCGTCTTCTCCCTTCTTCCTCTCTCTCTCTCAAACCTTCATATTAAATTTACTTTTTGACTATATAGATTATCATAATTCATCTCCTTCTAAAACTTCTCATATTCATCCTTATACAACACTGGCTATATGATATGAAACATTGATTTCTAATCTTCAACATAGCCAACCTCGAAAAGTACTATACTAAATATAAACAATAGTTCCTTTCCAAATGGCAAATTTTAGATGTGGGTTTGTTGGCCAATGAGGTGGTGGAGGACTATAGGTCAAGGGTTAAAGAGGGTATTGTTTTAAAAATTAAAAAAGCATATGACTATGCAAATTGGAGTTTTTTGAACCATGTCTTGGAGGTGAAAGGATTTAACTCGAAGTGGATAATATGGATTAATGGGTGTTTGCAATCTATAAATTTCTTTGTTATGATTGAATGGCAAGCCCAAGGGAAGGTTTAAAGGAATCTAGAGGTTTGAGGCAAGATGATCTATTATCTTCTTTTCTTTTTACTTTAGTGGCCGATGGATTGAGTAGGTTAATAAGGAGAATGAAAAGAATCTTATAGAAGGCTTTGTAATTGAAAGAGATGGAATATTTGTGTCATAATTGCAATTTACTAATGATACTATCTTTTTCTCAGGAGGAGATGAGGAGAAATTCATTAATTTGAAAAAGATAGTGGAGGTATTTGGGTGGTGTGTGGTTAGGGATCAATAGAGAGAAAAGTTTGATGGCTAGAATTTAATTCTTCTCAAGATAAAATATATAGATTGGCAGGGATGTGAGGATGTAGAGTAGGTGAGCTGTCATTAAAATATTTAGGTCTTCCCTTGGGAGGGAATCCATTATCTTTGACATTTTGGGACCTTGTTGTGGAAGAAGTGGGGAAAAAATAGATAGGTAGAAGAGAGCTTATATTTCTAGAGATTAGATTGGTACACGAGAGCTTATATTTTTAGAGTGGTTATGTTAACTTTAGTTCAATTAGTTTGGCTAGTGCACCTACCTACCTACTTATTAACGGGTGTATAAAGTCAAATGATAGAAGGAAGTGGGTTCTTGAGTCTTCAGATGTTTTCCCATATAAATCTTTTTTTGATATCCTGATTGATGATCATTTATGCTCTTTATTGCGCCCATCTACGATGATTGGAAAAGAAAGAAAAAAAGTATAAAACCCAATTGTTCACTAATTAAGATCATGTAGAACCTCAAATTTTGTTATATGGATTGTTTGGTTGATGAGAAAGTGTATGGAAAAAAAATTAATATATGATTTCCTAATCAATGTCCGAAAACTGTCATTATAACTTTTTTTGTCAATAACTCCCCTAAAGACTAATCCATTTTGGTGACAACCATATTGCATTTGGTTGCTGAGACCATCATGTAAGGAAAATATTTAAGAGGTTGGAATCAAATATTTCTTATTTCTTAGAAACTTGGAAAACAAAACCGTAAATAACGACTAGGCTAAGACTAAGACAACTTTTCCATTTATGTTAGACAAATCTTGGGTTCTACAGTCTTTTCTTCTGAAAGGGTAATAGACAACAGATTATAACATAGAAGAAGTATGGCCACACTTTATCAAATAAGATGATAACCTTAACATTATAAGAGTTAGGGAAAATTGCACCTAAACCCCTGTCACTTAATCGACCCCATGGTATTTGAAATATTACACACACAGACTGTTTGAAATTTGTATACGCGTACACTTAAACCCCTGTCATCAATTTTCCTTAGTATATTCATTAATAAATTACACTAAGAGTCCCTAAAGTTTGTAGATTTGTAATATTTAGGTCTCTCAAGTTTGAAATATTATACTTAGATCTCTTTATTAGTTACGGAATTAATATAATCTATTAAATGACTAAATTACTCAATTAAAGATAGAAAATATTGTGTTCATTACAATTTGAACCCTTATTTGATTTTTTTAGTTTTATTACAATAGACTAATTGTATACAAATTAGTGTTGACTTGAATTTTTTGATATATTTATACTAATTACTATTTTTTTCCTCAAAAAATTGGGGTTTTGTTTGGTTTGTTTTGTCAATGGATGATATAATGAAATATGCAAATGTGTAGATTAGGCTTATTTCATATGTTCATACTTGATGATGAAAAAATTGATCTAAGGTGAAAAGTTTATTTAGTCCAAGTCCAACACATCCTATCAAGAGTTCTAAATTTTGAATAGGATTCTATAGATCATGGATAAATTAAATTTAACCGCACGGATAACATCAAATCAACGTATAAAGATAAAGACATAATCCTTATCTTTCTATGATTGATTAGATCTTCAATCATTATCCTCACACGATTCAAACTATCAAAACTCCTATAAATATAACTTCATGAATGCTAAAGGTATGTCATTTTTAGTTTCTACACGCAATTCATATCTTTGAGTTACTTAAAGATTTAGGCATCAGAGAGTCGATCCCCAGAGCTCCCCTCCTATTTTTGAGGTGATTGAAACCCAATAAATTGACGTGGGGTCATTCAAATTTTGACAACAACAATATTAAATTACTTTTTTTTTAAAAAATAAAATAAATTTTTATTTTTGATTTTATTTTAATAAATGACATACTCTAACATGAATTTTGGTTATAAAATTCAAAATATTTGATATTTTATCTTTAATTGGAGTATTTTTGTTCTAAGTGTAATATTTTAAACTTAAGAGATCTAAGTATTACACACTTTAAATTTTAGGAGTTTAAATGTAATTTAATAACAGTATGTATTACGCACATATAAACATCAGGAGTTTTGTGTGTAATATTTTAAATGTCAGAAAATCTAAGTGATTAAATGACAAATTTCAGAGAATTTAGGTATAATTTTGCCTAAGAGTTATGCTCGATCCACATTTTGAGATGAACTTTAGCATAATTTGTTTATTTCTTTCATCTCATACTAGTACAAAAATATGAGATGAACTTCATTTTCAACAGATCCAACTCCGAAGACTAATATGTCCATTTGACGGTGATGACATTTTTTTCTCCAGATGACTGTGATGTAAAGTAAACAATATTGTATGTAATATATTTCCACTCAAGCAAGCACTATACTTGTTTACTTCCACTTAAGTTTATTTATAAATCTCCAAAACAAAACTACAATCCCCAAAATTAACAATAAAAGAGGACTAAAACTTCCCATAGATAAACAAAGTTCAACAATTTAAACATGATCACCCACATGATTCTAAAAGAGTCTAAAATAATCCCAACATGTTCAATAACGAATATCAATATCAATATCCTTCTTGGGCTCAATTACCTTTCATGACTTGCTTGATTGATGAGAAAATGTACGAAAAATTACCAAACCCAACATTTCAAAATATGGATCATAAAAACTTGACCCTTTACTCATCTAAGCCCAAAATGAAAAAAAAAAAACAAAACAAAATATCCTCAATAATTCTAAGATAAATAGATCTAAACTGAGGGCAAAGAAATGAAATTGTATTAAATTGAGTATTCTACGAACCTTTTGAGCTAGCCAACCGAGCATGAAATCCACTTCAAAGGGAGAAATAGAGTTTTTAGAGAGAGAAATAGTGATATAGCCAATGAGACAGAGCGAGAGACAGGAGTGACTTTAAGTAGACCAAACCAATGACTGTGTTGGTCCCTTCACCTTTTGCTTCGGGCGCAAGTTTAGACTTGAGAGAGAGAGGCAGAGAGAGAACAACGATGTGTTTGTTTTCACGCGGGAAGACTTTGGCTTATGTTTAGGGCAAAATTCAATTTATCCCACGGTGGTTCGGTCATTTTTCACATCACCTCCTTGTGGTTCAAAAGTTAGCACATAGCTCCCTTGTATTTTTGGACTAAAGTACTATCATTACTATGTTCATCAAAATTGACTAAAGTTATTACACACGCGCTAGATTTACATGTATGGATGTAAAAAATTTAAGTCCACGTCAAAGTTCGACCTAAAAGTCCAAATATACTCTTGTGATTTTTCAAAAAGACATTTTCTATCTTCCTCTTCCTATGTATTTTACTATTAGAAAAAAAAATGGATAAAAGAAAAAACAAAATCCCATCTCTCTACCCCCTACCCGCCGGAAAAAAAATAGCCCCTCGAGTCCCTGCATCACCACTTGACAATCCTCCCACCATTTTCCCCTCACCTAAGACTAAAACTCCCATCATTTGACCACCCAACCCCTCGGCCCTTCCAACAACGAAGTGGATCGCAATGAAAATTTGCACTTCCAACACATCTCCTATGAATTTTTTGCCTCTTTTTTTTTCTACTAATTTTTTAAAAATTTACACTTCACTATATTTTTGAAAATTTGCCTTCTGGATTCCATGTTGGATTGTTGGATTAATTTCGATTTCTAGTGAAAAAAAACACTTTTTCCATATGAAACTAAGGTATATATGATACTTTGTACCTCAAAATGTTTTTATATTTTTAATTTAAAATCTAAAAAATTGAAATTTGATAGTTTGTACCATAAAAGATTATCAAATTTTTAATTTATAATCTAAAAAAATAAAATTTACACTTTACACCCTCAATCAAATAAAAAAGTAGCAATTAATAATGTAGTTCAAAAAAATATTCATTTTCTTTTCCGTTACATATTTTGTGTTGTATTTGTTATATTATCTTATTTTATATACAATTGTTTGCATAATACTCACCACATAAAATATACATTGCAATAGTAATACCACATTAAAATTGACTTCTGGTTTTTTCATTATAAGTGCGAAGTAAATCTATCAATCCAGGTAGAGAAGGCACAAGAAAGAAAAAGAGGGTTTGAGACTATAGAATAAGTAAGTTACTCAAGAGATAATACAACTTAGAGACTTATTTTTGTGGTTCTTACAAATGAGAACAATCCCCTATTTACGGGCATTTAGGATCTTCTACCGAAATATATTAGAGATAATGGGATGTGGGTATCTTTTTCAAAACTTATTTGGCTTTAAGTACTATCTTCAAACTTATATTTCTTTAAGTCCTCTTTTTCATCAAATAGTTGTCAATAAGTACACATTTTTAAACATTTTTAAATTTTTTCTAAAATGTATTCCATAATTACCCCTATCATAAATAATGCATAACTACTTAAATGTGAAACTATCAAAATTAGAATGTGAAACTTTCAAGATTTTTTTTGATATTTGTGTATCATTTGAATTTTGAAATTATATATATATACACACGTATATGTTTATACACACACATATGTATATATATATATATATATACACACACACACACACACATACACACGTATGTATTTACCCATACACATACACACACACGTAATACAGTGACACGTTCAACAAAAAAATAGTAACATCAAACAGTGACACACTTAACAAAAAAAGAATAGCATCAAACAGTGACACACTCTACAAAAATATTTGTGTTACTATTTGATGTTACTATTTTTTTGTTGAGTGTATTACTGTTTGACGTAATTCTTTTTTTTGTTGAGCATGTCACTATTTAATGTTACTATTTTTTTGTTAAGCGTGTCACTGTATTACACATGTGTGTGTGTGTGTGTGTATATATATATATATATATATATATATATATAAAATTTCAAAATTCAAATAATACACAAATATCAAATAGAATCTTGAAAGTCTCACATTTAATTAGGTAAGCCCTATTTATGATAGGGGTAAAAGGGCTTTTTTGACTTTTTATTAGCATATGTACTTCTATCCCAATTATTTTAAAAAATATATTTTTATCCTATTAAGTATTTTGAGAGGTACCGATCACCTTAAGCCCCAATATATAACTATTTGTTACATTCAAGAACGTCTCTCTTAGATTTCTTATATATATATATATTATAAAATGTTACTTGAAAAAAGTTTATATAAAGAACCACATTCTAGGGTTATCTAGAACATTCTGTCGATGTCTTGTATTGTCTCATGACTAAAAAAAGTAACGGACAAATTACACTTACATGCATATGAATATTAATAATTACAAGGTCTGACCTTGTAGTTTCTCCAATTAAATCATATTCCTCTAAGTTCATTTTATATTTCTTGGATACCCCTTTATTAGCCAACGGCAAAATCCACCATTATCTTCATTTTTATCCTTAAAATTTTCATTTTTGCCATTATTATACACAAAAAATAACTATTCTTTCCCATAAAAAAAGAAAAAAAAACAATTAAACTAACAGTTGACTTATCACCCCACCTTCCATTGCCACATCCCCCAACCATGACCCATCTCTTCCCATTGCAACCCTCTCCAAGGCCATCTAATTTACGAAAGACTTAAGATATCCATATACCTCTCCAAATCTGCTTGTATCACCTACTTTCATTACATACTCAACTTGAAAACACTAAGCTCTACAATGGTGGTCTAAAATTACCGCAACAATCCGATCACCCAAGGTCAAGAAGTTGATACTTCCATTATTTCGTCAAAAAATTTAATAGTTTATCTATGTAAGAACCAAAATGACATAAATTAAATATTTTAGGAATCAAGTTGATAAAATTGATACTTTAATATACCAAACTGATAAAAATTATAAACTTTAAGGATCAAAAATATTACTAATCCTAATTTCTATAATATAAAACAGAAATTTCTATAATATAAAACAGAACGGCTTCATCATCCATTCAAGGGCCACAATCATCCATAATATTATATTTTTTCCCCTAAAATCAACCATTCTCGCCCACAACATTTTTCAAAATTCTGACCCTCTCAGTCACCTCATCTGTCAGACACTCTCCCACCGACACCATGCTATACCCTTTCCCTCTTTCTCTGTTACGTTCCAGCGACGCCACCAGCAACACCACTACCACCGCCACATCGTTTGCGACACCACCACATCGCCAGCTACACAGCCACCACCATCGCCAGTGACACAGCCACCACCACACCCCTCCCAGGTATCCCTCTTCTCTGCTTCTCTCCGGCCCGACCCTCTGCTTCTCTCTCTCCCTCTGCTTCTCTCTCTCCTCTGCTTTCACACACACACAATGCACACACTCACACATAAACTCATCGTCCATACACACACACACAAAATAATTTCAAAATTAGGGCTATTAATTGGTGTAAATTGATGTTGTTAATTTGTAGTTAATAGGGTTGTGGCCCCTCGGGAAATCTCTATGCTTCCCCACAAGTTCATTCTTCGACTTTCTATTACACTAAACGGGTCGCATCTACACCAGAAGATATCCTTTGTAAGTCGTGGATTCGGAGAATTATACCCAATTGCACACACAGGTTTTTGGATTTTGATTTGTTTATGATGGTTTTTTTTGTCCTTTTGATTTCTTTAATGAATATCATTATGTGGTCTGATTTGGTATCATGGTGTTTCTTTAATGAAGCCTTTGTTTTATTAAAGATTCGTCTTTTTCGACAATGGGTAGTCACTTGTTTGATATCCGATGAATCTTTAATGATGCTTTTGCCTTGGTTGAGATTGCTTTGTTTGCTGATGGATAGTTGGTTGTTTGTTGCCTAGAATTTCTGGCTTTCTTGGTTTCTTCTGTTTTGCTCCTATAATTTAGCTGGCCTTCTGTTTTCGTTTTGGGGTCTTTTTCCAACTTTCTTTTGCTCTGAAGTGTGAATTTAAGTCTTTTGGTTCTAGATCTGTTTGATTGTCAAAGAATAAAGGTAGGAGAAGAAAAGAAACTGAAATTAAGCTTCATATTTTCATAACATCCTCTGATCCAAGCTTATTTCAACCATAATACTTGCTTGAGAGATGACTAATAATTTATACATATCTACTTATTGCAATGAAAAACATATGAATTTAAAGAAAAATTTGTTCATTTGACTCTTCTCTTGCACAACTGTCAATGCATATTCACTCCCTTGCCCCATTTAACTTACTAGACGGATGGAGCATGCTGATGTGACTCAAAACTTGAATGCTTCTGTTGTGTCTTTGCATAATATAAAATGTATTCAAACAGCATTTATTTATTATCATTAATTATAAAAAAAAATTGTTGTTGAGATCTAGAGCTTCTTATACCAGTTGCCGACTCCGTTGACGATGACGCCTCTTCTAAACCCTCCTCTTCTGCTTTCTCATCTCATCACTCCGGCCGTGAGGTAACCCTCCTCTCTCTCTCTAAAAGAATTTGATTTGATTTCAGGTAACCCTACACCGTGCTTCATCACTTATATGCAAATTGTTTTGGATCTCATTCTCTCTAATGATTTCATATTTTTTCATTTTTTCTTATGTATTAAATTTGGAATACTGGAATGGCATTTGGGTTGTGGATTTTAATATTTATGGAACAAAAAACCCTATTAATAACTATTACAATGGAGCTTGAGATTGAGATAACGAAAATCACGATGTAACAGATGGAGATTGCCTGTGATTGAGGCCCAATTTGGTAGCTAATGCTACTACAATGGAGATTGAGAGCTTTGATCTGTGATGTGCATCATTCTTAAAGGACATTTGTTTGTTTGCTTTTATTTATAAGTTTTGTTTAGCTTTGATCTGTGTTGTGCATCATTCTTAAGGGAGTAATGGAATCTGAATTCATGGAAGATATGCAAGTGCAGCTCATGAAAAGTTATCATGCTTAGAAACATAAATTAGATAAACTTGATAGTAACATCATGCCTATTTTTGACACTACACCTATCTACATGCATTGATAGTAACATTAATGTTTTATTATGGAACTGATCCACTGACTCTGCTCTCTTTCACTTGTATCTATTCACCAGGAAGCTCATTCTCGCTATAGAAATATAGCCAATATTCCCAGTTGCAAAGTTACTAATGCAGTGGTGGAATGTTTCAAGAATCGGTCTTCAACTGGATTATACAATCACAGAAGCTGCCCAAGAACTGTCTTAAATAGACACCCAAAGGGAATTTCCATCTAGGTATGTCAATTTCTATACATTGTTCCTTAAATTCTGCGTTTTGTGTGAATAGTTGAGCTATTTTTTTTCTGGGTCACTGTTTGCACAGTGCGCTGACGCTATGAGGAACTGGAACTGATTAATTGGGTTTCTACCGACTCATCTAATGCGAAAGTCATGATATGGGCCTCCGCTATCCTTCTCGCAATGTGAAATGTAGCTAAATGTTACCTGTTAGCAGCTTAAGGTGTCTGTAATACTGATCTAAGCTAATCCTTTTTTTATCTGTATAAACCATTTAGACCCTGGATTTTGAACTGTTTATGAATGATGGGCTATGAGTTTAAGAATCATCTTTGAAAGGGAGGCTATGCTATTCAATTATCAATTTCCTTAGTTTATACCTAAAGGGATTGAGATTTAGTTGGGTTTCACTAGGGGGAATGTTTTGTTTTGTTTTGAAACATTGCACCCTTAAGAATAAAAACAAATGAAATATGTCTTTTTTTGTGAAATAACTTTTTTAGGGTATAAGATTCCTAACTTTAATTCGAATAAACACTTGGTAATTTTAACAAGATAAAATGTACAACTAATAAACTTCTCGATAATTACAAACCCATCAAATTAATCGAAAAATATAACATTAGCGTCAATGGTAGACAACAACAAATAAAAATAGCACAAATACATAAATTTAATTATCATACATAATCCCAACAACTATTCTCAACCATACACCAAAAAAAAAAACATAAGTTTGTTTATCATACACAGTATTAAATATTAATTGCATAATATATATATATATATATATAATATAACCCTTTAATATTCTTCTAACAAATTTAGCATTCTCGGCCTCTGGGGCCCAACCCTTCGCAACATAATTTGACCAATCCTCGTAAAAAAAGTTTGTCACCAAACTTTTGCGCTTCCTTATGACTCTTCACGTAAAAAAATACATTGTTTAAAAATAAGAACTTTTCGCACCTTACGTCCCAAAAGATTTAAATTCTTTACTTTGCACCTCTCAAAATTAATTTTTTTATATAACTTTTAATGTATTAAAAATATTAAAATATGGCCCTTCCATTATCTTTTTCGTCAAAAACTAATAAAAAAAATTAACAGAAAACTAATAGAAATATCACATTACAACATTTTTGGTTCATTGAGTTAATCTTTAAGGGTGCAAAAGTAAAAAACTTGAAATTTTTCAAGATATAAAATGCAATTCGCCCTAAAAATAAACATGATCACATTAAACCTGTACCTATATGGTGCATAAGAAATCAACCAAAAAAGCAAAAAATTCTAAAAAATAGCAAAACTAGTCTATACAATCTGATGATGCACAAAATTGGATTTATGACTACCAGTCGAGTAATTAATATATGTAATAAATGCAATAAATATAAAGTTAAGATCAACACAGGAAACACACAAATAAAAAGTGGTTCGGTCAGTGTGATCTACTCCAATTTGAAGGTGGTAACGATGGTTGGAGGACTTTATTGATAAAATAGTAGGTGGTAAAGAAAGGGGGCAGAAGTAAGCTCTAAGTGTGGAGATGTAGCTATGAGAGATGTGATTGTGAAAAAGATGTGTAGAGATATACCTCTCTCATGTGAAGAGAATTTATAATTTACAGATACAAAACCTTGAGACGGTGGTGTGAAGGGTAGGTTACTAACTTTTCGGGGAGGATAGCTATAACTAAAATAGGTACAATTAGATATAGTCTTGATCTTAAAGAACGGCTATCCCAGTAATTACTCCCTACGTGCGCTAATCTTTTTAGATTCCTTGAACTTTGAACTAAGTCAAATTCATGAGCAGAACTTGACCTGTCTTTTATTTAATTTGAACTTATCTCGTTAAATGAACCTGACTCAGTTACATCTAGGCTCATCTCAATCAATTTTTTAATTACATTGGACAACTAATAAAGAAGTTACGCGACACTCTGTAGTGACCACCACCCCCCGTAAAGAAGTCAAAAGCTTCACTCTTTCCCATAATAATTCGGTTTACTTCTCTATTTTTTCAAAAATTATGTTATTCCTCACCATCCATACAAGTTAGAAAATTGCCAAAATTGCACAGCTACATAAAATGGAAGATTTTTCCCGATTTCCAAATCCTTCAAAATACATTACCAAAAGAGAAGCACAATTAATCAGTGTTGCCCACACCAAATCAGCCTCCACCACCAACCTATGCCATAAGAACCAAGCAATGGAACAATGAACGAATAAATGGTCAACACTTTCATAGCTATCCTTGCATTGAACACACCAATCAGGGTCTGTGAAATACATTAAACTTGTGAACTTTAAGAATAGATACCGTGAACATTCCACGCCTGATCAATCCAGATCGAGTTTCAATTGGAAAAGATTTTCTTTTTTTTTAAAACTAAGGATGAATTGATTCTAAAAATGGAACAAAATTTTTAAAATTTTTATTCAATGCAATTATAACTGAACCTAAAAAACTCTATTGGAATAAACGAAATTAGTAAAAAAATCCCTCGATGGTCATACAAATTAATAACTAATTTGGAACAATAGACAGGAGAAAATCAAGAAAATGTGCCAGTGGATCATCAAATTCGCTCAAGAAAAGCCAAACAGGTAATAATTTTTACTAGTAAAAAGCAAAACGTCCACCAACAAGCTTGATGTGAAGGTTAGCATGCTTAATATTCACCCTATCCATAAGTTCAAAGAATTATTTTTTTTTGAACAGCATAAGCTCAAAGATGACTAGTTTATTCTGCTGTAGAATTCTCAACCAGCTTGCTGGCTGTTGCTGAACAGATTCATCAACTTGCCAAATGGAATGAAGAATATGAAGAACCATGCTGATCGGTCTTTTGATGTAGGTGAACTCGAAAACAATGTAAAATAGTACAAAGATCTCCGAAGATGATCAATGTATGATGATTGGCCTCTTCCAGTTTTTATCCCTCCAAGTAAAAGGATCTTTAAGTAATCAGAGTAAACGCAAAGCTTTGGCCAAAGGAAAAATTAGAATATTTGGTGTCACAAACCACAGAATTGAGGAGCAGTGAGCACAAGATATGTTAATCATGAAATGAAACTCTTTGTGAACACTAGCTTCTCCAAGGCAGTTACCAAACTAACTTCTACTCCTTTTTACAGCATCTTGGCTTATGAAGATGTGCTTGGGAAAGAATAGTGAACATGGGAGCCTGTGCAAAAAAGTGCACACTAAAATCGATTGGGGTTCCTTTCAAAGATAGTATAATTAAGTCCTTCAATCTTTTTTGTCGCATAGTTGATTGCAAGTAAATTTTAATTTTGAATCATAAGAAATTTATTTTCGTAAAATCTACTGTTTCAGATATAGTCAATAACAGTAATGTTATGCTGACCAAATTTGGAGTCCAAATGATTTGGCAGCATATTACTTGGAGTCTTTAATGAGGCCTAAATGACATGACACCAAATAAAGAAGTCCAAGTCAGCTGCCATGTCATTTGAGTTTCAAATTTGGTCCCAAAATTTGATCAGCATAGCATTACTCAGTCAATAATATACTATAAAAATAGTTCTAATGTTTCAACTTTTTAGTTTTATATGTAAATTTTTTTAAGACTTTTAGTTTTGATAACAAATCTTATTAATCGATATTGAAAAAATAATCATCTTTCAAAAAAATTTCAAATGTTAGAACAATCGTTTTTGAACTCTTACCATCTAATATTTTTGTTTCTCACACTAAATACAAGCAAAATATCTTGTTGAATTGTAAATTATTCAAATTTACCATGATTTACTATTTATAAAGAATAATGATTCAATAAAAAAACTCTTTCGGTGATTTTTTTTTTTCTGAAAGAAACGGTACAGTTTTTTATCGAAGACAACTATTTGAAAGAATGAGAGGCACTAAGATTTCGGGTGCTCTCTCCTCCTATACATTAATATGGTTAACAAAACTTGCATTTCTTGCAAATTTATATGCGACAGTATTCGCAGATTGATATACAGTAGAAACAATAAAACTATGAAAATCTTGAGATATCATATAAACTTGATAAATAATCTTTAGGTGATTGCGTAACAAATAATTGAAGCAACAGAGAGGGAAAAGATATGCTAGTAAATTTTTTCTCTAATAGCATTACTCAATTACTTGATAAACTAAGACCTGTAATATAGTTGATAGATGTTGAGAAAGAGTTATCCATAGTCCATAATTGTGTATAGTAGTGAGGTAATGTGTAAACGTAGGGATGAAGCATGGATTAGTATAAGACTTAGAAACAAAAAATAGTGCGTAGAATAAAAGATACATATTCACCATAATATTTCTTGTACGAAATTAGAGGACCTAGTGCATTAAATTTGTTGGAGTAATAGCAAACGTCATACAATATTGAGACATAGTTATTGTCTGTACCTGAAGGTACAAAGTAATAAAAAATGGTAAATAATAAACATATTTGTATTTATATCCAAAATTAAATTACAAACATAGAGAAAAGATAAATAAATTTAAATATCGATTTGTAGTGGGAGTGAGAGGTGGTGGGCGGCAGTGGTGGTGGTAAGAGACGGTGTTGGTTGTGATGGGTGGCAAGGACCGTGGTGGCGACGATGGTGGTGTTGGTGGCGGCGACGACGATAGTGACTGCGGTGGCGGCAGTGGTGGTGGCAGCGACGACAGGTGGTGTTGGTGATGGCGGCAGCGAGGGTGACCGCGGCAATAGTAGTGGTAGTGGTGGTGGTGGTGGTGGTAGTGGCAGTGGTAGAGGTGATGGTGGTGGTAGAGGTAGTGGTAGGGCGTTTTCAAACACTTTTTTTTTTTAAGTATTTATGAGAAATAATTTTTAAAAGTACTTTTAAAAATTCACTCTAAATACACCCTTAGTGATCCATTTTTCCTATTAAATTTAGAGTATTAATATTAGCCGTTAGATTAATTTTAAAGTAAAATTTAAAATGATCTCAACCGCAAATAGCAAAAATCATTTTGTTTATCTTTTGAGATTTGAATTGTAAACTAATTTATTATATAGATATTGTTAACTCAATTATGGTGGTACATAAAGCTTTGTACTATCTTATTTTTCTCTCCTTTAATTTTGTCTCAACTTGGTTATTTTGAACCCCTAGTTCTCTTCATCCACTACCACATAAAATTAATCAAATTAGGAAGGAGAGGACTTGAAAAACGTTTCCACTCTATTTGCTAACTCTTTCAAAACTTTACTTATCCATTTACAAAACATGGCTTCATTCTTATGAATCTTGTCAAAGTCTAGACTGACCACAAAATTAAAGACGATAAAAATAATGGGGCGTTGACATGGCAATGCTAATTAAGTAATATGACAGTGCTAACTAAGCAATACTTCAATTTGGCACTTGCTCTTAATGTCAAAATTTTGGAGCGTTTAAAATTTTGACAAAATAAAATATTGAAGCTTGTTTTAGGTTTTGGTGGAGAAATCATTATATATTTTAGAAGGGTGATCTCATAGTTCTTGGTCTATGAAGATGCATTGTTAGGTGCTCCATTCGATTTTTTTGTTGAGGTTGAACCTAAACCTGTGCTCGAGAGATAGTTGTCCATACACTAATAAGCGATGTATGGATTCTCCAGAAGAGAAGAGTCGTGGTGGTCCCCTCCAGACCGTCCAGATCCCACGATTGAATCGAAGGTTGGATCTACATTGAATCTCACCTGAATCGCCCTATCTATCCTCATGAGGAAAAGTTTGGTTTCAAACCCCGGTTCAAACAGGAGGAGTACATCATGCTAATGTTGCCTTAGATGATCCACATCTCAGTAAATTTTACGTAATCAACCTCGCCACATAAATGCCACAACATTTGGTCTTTGGTTTTTTTCTTTCCTTATAGCGTTACCCAATATAATATCTGGATGGGTTGAGTTCGAAATTATATGATAATTTTCCACAATGTCAAAATAAAATAGTACAAGAATAGAAATATTGTGCATTGCACATAGCTGCAACTAGTAAATTTTATCCATAAATTTTCATATAAATTTTATTTGGTTAATATTTTCACCTAATATTTCTCTTTGGCCCCCCATTTTGAATTTTTTGGTTTCATTAATGCATAAAAATCTATAATATCAAACAGAGTAGACTTCAATAAATTTATCTCACAGTTTTAAATAAACTCATCCAACGGCCACCAATAATATTCCTCTAAAAAATCTATAATTAAAGTAAATTGAAGTAATTTTTTTAAAAAAATTTACTGATTAATTTATGTTGCATCATACGTTCAAGCACGGGTTACCCCTAATATTTTATTTATGTGTATATATGTATGAAAGAAGTTATATTTGCACATACACACATATACATTAATACACTATCAATATACATAGGTAAATGTACAAGAAAATGTACCTTGGGGAAAAAATTAAATCCACATCCATAATCTATCCTATCAACCTCTTGTATGGTCACCTGAAGCGTCCCGTGGAGCAGGTGCGATGCCATGGTTATACCTCAATACTTTCAAATTTGCTGAAAAGAAACAAACAGGAAAAGATGATTAGGAAACAAACGTATATTGAGGTGAGAGAGTAATCCAATGATAAGTGCTCACTTCCGCTCTGCCTACATGCGATTGTGGGTTTCAAACTATATCACATAGAACGGGAAAAGGAGAAAGAGCACAAAAGCGTCAACATTCAAAAAACTTTGAAAGCGAAGTGCCTTGAGAGCTTCAAATTATATGTATAGAGACACACATTCACTAATAACAATTTAATATAAATCAAATATATAAAATTAAAATTTCATGCATAACTATGACACAAACTATTTCATTTTTAGATATATATTAATTATAAAGTCCTAAAATGACAATTATAATTTCCAAACATTATTTTAGTTTGACATGTATATTTAAATTGTGTCAATGCTTCTCAAATAAAAATTTGTAAGAGCGCTAATTAGTCAAATTCATGAATTTTGTAAAATAAGAACGAGAATTCACATAGAATTTGCTCTCGAAGCACTAGAACGTTAAGAGTTTAGAAAAATTATGCAACTAAGGTTCCAACCTCATTCTCGTCTCTCTTCCTAGGAATTTAGAAAAAGAAAAAAGAAAAGAAACAAACATATCGAGGGACATGTCGCATGCATATATCCATACCTATATATATATGTGGGGGGGGGGGGGGGGTTCTTTGTGTTTGTGCATCTGTGTGTGCATATTTGGAAGATTTTATGATATTTAAAAATAAAAACAAAAATGAACCTTGAAATGGGAAGGTGGTGGCTTGAATTTACAGAAATGTTTTGCTGCAACGGAGTCTTAGCAGTATTTATTTACAACCCAAAGAATCTAATCTAGAGGTTTTCATTAAAGAAAGAGATAGCTTTTGTTCATAGCTTTCCACTTCCTTTGTGCAAACTTATCATATCATAATTATATAGGAATGACTTATCTCATGGTCAAGTGATGTCCAATTCATAAATGGTGTCAAATTTTGTTTAATTCAAAATTATATTATTTATAATTGTGTGGATGTCTATCGTGTCCGATTCATGTTTAGCAAGTTTGTGTCGAGTTTAACAAGTTTACCAATACACCTACACTTTTATTATCTTATGAAAAGACTTCAATTTTGAATTAATTTTTTGTGGCAAAACGTGTCCAAAGTGGTTGGGTCATGCATACGTATTTAAACATCACTCTTATTACACCAATACACCTATGTGTGTGTGTGAGAGAGAGAGTGAGAGAGAGAAAGAGAGAGAGAGAGATCTGTTTCGAGCTTTACTTGGAAAATTTGCAAAGATATCTAAGAGGAATGAGAGTAGAAGAAAGGCAGGTTTAGTTGAACGGGCAAAGCAAACTATCCAATGAAGTGACATCGTGGGTTTAGTTTGGGCCTTAAATTTGGGCCCAAATTCTTGACAATGAACACAATTAAGGGGAAAGTGGTTTTATTTTCAAATTATATTTATACATTAAGCATTTCCTAGTTTTATGGGATTACTTTAATATTCTGTCTGTATTTGGATATATGACTGTATTTGAATTTTAAATTTTAAAACCCTCCTTTTTTACCATAGTCGTCTTCTTCGACTAGCTATACGTTGGAAGCCTGAAGACAAGTTGTCTTCGACTGTCTCGATCCCTGCCTTTTTTTACCATAGTCGTCTTCTTCGACTGGCAATACACAAAATTTTTTTGGCCAGACATTGGAAGCCTGAAGTGTTGTTATCTTCGACTAGCAAGATGCTGGAAGCCTGAAGTGTTGTTGTCTTCATAACAGTATCATCAAGGTTTGAATTCATGTCCTTAGTATCTTAACCACTTGCATTTTAAATGTGTTAATGTATATATGTTTTAAGGATTTATGTACTTGCATATATGATTTTATTTTCTGCTTCATTATATCTATTCTTCTAATATTTTCAGAGATTTTGGCAATGGAAGAAATGGTGTTGTTATTATGTACATACTGTAATGCTACCTCAGTATTCAAAGTATATGTGCTAATTCAAATATATCGAATTTTCGTGAAGTTTGCGAGACTTTGGAGGAGTTGTTTAATTTGTCAATCTAGTTGTCATATTTTATACCCGGTTACCCCCACTTACATGTTGCGCAATGAGATGGATTTGAATAATTTGATTGAATTGAAACATAGTTTCCTTGGAAATTACGTTGTAATTAAGGTATTTATGGAAGATGTTGAGGGCAGGTCAATGGGTGATAATCATTTATTGCAAGATGTGAACATAGGTGATGTTGTTGAATGTGAAGTAGACTTATTACACAGTTTTATTGGTTACAATCAGAAAGTTCTTCTAACAATTGGGTGGGGTATTGAAATACGACACATAAGATAGAAATTTCAAGGTCGTGCACTACAGTTTCAAAAATTCTTGACAATGAACACAATTAAGAGAAAATTAGAAGGGGGTACACCAAATTAGAGTTAATTGTAAAAAATATACATAGAAAAAAATGTAGGCTTAAAAAGTCTTTAATTTTGATACTTATTTGTTTCCATTTACGTTATTTGAATTTTTCATATTTTCTTCTAACCTTTGTATCCTTCCTTGATCTATGCGTAATTTTTTTGGAAAGTGGTTTTATTTTCAAATTATATTTATACATTAAACATTTCCTAGTTTTATGGGATTACTTTAATATTCTGTCTGTATTTGGATATATGACTGTATTTGAATTTTAAATTTTAAAACCCTCCTTTTTTCCATAGTCGTCTTCTTCGACTAGCTATACGTTGGAAGCCCGAAGACAAGTTGTCTTCGACTGTCTAGATCCCTGCCTTTTTTTACCATAGTCGTCTTCTTCGACTGGCAATACACAAAATTTTTTTGGCCAGACATTGGAAGCCTGAAGTGTTGTTATCTTCGACTAGCAAGACGCTGGAAGCTTGAAGTGTTGTTGTCTTCATAACAGTATCATCAAGGTTTGAATTCATGTCCTTAGTATGTTAACCACTTGCATTTTAAATGTGTTAATGTATATATGTTTTAAGGATTTATGTACTTGCATATATGTTTTTATTTTCTGCTTCATTATATCTATTCTTTTAATATTTTCAGAGATTTTGGCAATGGAAGAAACAGTGTTGTTATTATGTACATACTGTAATGCTACCTCAGTATTCAGAGTATATGTGCTAATTCAAATATATCGAATTTTCGTGAAGTTTGCGAGACTTTGGAGGAGTTGTTTAATTTGTCAATCTAGTTGTCATATTTTATACCCGGTTACCCCCACTTACATGTTGCGCAATGAGACGGATTTGAAAAATTTGATTGAATTGAAACATAGTTTCCTAGGAAATTACATTGAAATTAAGGTATTTATGAAAGATGTTGAGGGCGGGTCAATGAGTGATAATCATTTATTGCAAGATGTGAACATAGGTGATGTTGTTGAATGTGAAGTAGACTTGTTACCCAGTTTTATTGGTCACAATGAAAAAGTTCTTCTAACAATTGGGTGGAGTAATGAAATACAACACATATGACAGAAATTTGAAGGTGGTGCGCTACAGTGTCGAAAATTCTTGACAATGAACACAATTTAGGAAAAATTGGAAGGAGGTATACCAAATTAGAGTTAATTGTAAAAAATATACACAGAAAAAAATGTTGGGTTAAAAGTCCTTAATTTTTATATTTATTTGTTTCCAATTACGATATTTGAAATTTTTATATTTTCTTCTGACCTTGGTATCCCTCCTTAATTTATGCGTAATTTTTTTGGAAAGTGGTTTTATTTTCAAATTATATTTATGCATTAAACATCTCCTAGTTTTATGGGATTACTTTAATATTTCGTTTATATTTGAATATATGACTGTGTTTGAATTTTAAATTTTGAAACCCTCCCTTTTTACCATAGTCGTCTTCTTTGACTAGCTATACGTTGGAAGAATAAAGACAAGTTGTCTTTGACTGTCCAAAACCCTGCCTTTTTTTACCATAGTCATCTTCTTCGACTGGCTATACACAAAATTGTTTTGGCCAGACATTGGAAGCCTGAAGTGTTGTTGTCTTCATAACAACATTATTAAGGTTTGAATTCATGTCTTTAGTATGTTAACCACTTGCATTTTAAATGTGTTAATGTATTTAAGTTTTAAGGGTATATGTACTTGCATATATGTTTTTATTTTCTATTTCATTATATCTATTCTTTTAATAGTTGTGTTGCTGTTATGTACATACCGTAATGCTACCTCAGTATTCAAAGTATGTGCTAATTCAAATATATCGAATTTTCGTGAAGTTTGCGAGAGTTTGGAGGAGTTGTTTAATTTGTCGGTCCAGTTGTCATATTCTATACTTGGTCACCCCACTTGCATGTTGTGCGACGAGACGGATTTGAATAATTTGATTGAATTGAAACGTAGTTTCATAAAAAAATTATGTTGAAGTTAAGGTGTTTGTGGAAGATGTTGAGGGCGGGTCGGAGGGTGATAATCATTCATTGCAAGACGTGAACATATGTGATATTGTTGAATGTAAAGTAGATTTGTTACCCAGTATTACTGGTCACAATGAGAAAGTTCTTCTAACAATTGGGTGGAGTAATGAAATACGACACATAGGACAGAAATTTCAAGGTGGTGCGTTACAATTTCGGAAAGCACTTAGCAAATACTCGATTGAGGCTAGTTTTAAATTTAATTATGTAAAAAATTATAAATCAAGGGTTATAGCTGAGTGTTTCTTTAAGTATTCTTCTGGTTGTGGGTGGTATATCAATGCAACAGTGAAGAAAACTCCTAATTTGTTTTTTATATTAGAAAATTAGACAACGAACACAGTTGTGGTGTGGATCCACGAGCGACAGATAACAAGAGGATGAGTTCTAAATTGATTGCAGATTTGATGGTTAATCATGTTCGTGGACATACCACGTTGCGTCAAACAGGGGCAGTTGCTAAATTTTTTTTCTAATTA
>CAUOFW020005734.1:0-26218 GCA_963454935.2 Ilex paraguariensis
TTTTATCCAAGATGTGTCTTCAAACCACTATTCACTTTGCAACAACTCGTGGTTTCCCCAGTGAAAACAGAAATTTTGTTAGAACTAGCTTTTACAACAATATAACTAGTTCTCAATTTACATATTCTCTATTCTCCGCATCAAAGGAAAATCTAACAATTAATCCAATCAATACATACATCAGTTCAAGTTATTGTACTGGTGCATTGCATCTTAGATCCCAACACGTTGCATAAGATAAAAGTATTCAGTTCCCACCGTCACTTTATGTAGAAAAAACAAGCTCCGAGTGCCTCAAACCAAAGCTAAAACAGAGAGTGGACATAAATCGAGTTAGAGCAAGACAAACATGTGGAGTATTAAACAAATATTAGCATTTGGAAACAGGAATAAAATTTATTGATAAGTTTTAATCCATCCAAACTATACATCAAGGGTTCAAGTATAAGAATTAGACTTTTCAAAATCAGTATAAGGTCACCTACCACTCATCACCCCCCATTGGATACAACCATTTTAAATTTTTAAGTTCTGATCATTACATAAACACTGTTGACAGCACAAGGTCTAGAAGTGGCAGGTCAAAATGCTAGCCTGTAGCATGAATCAACAATGATAATATCTACATCTTCACAATTAAAGCAATGGCATGGCTTTTTGCGAGGGAAAGGATGTTTAGCCAGAAAATTACATAGGTTTGCTTTACAAAAGAATCAGTCAAGTAAATACCCATCCTAACAGTCGTGTGCCTTTTTGACACAAAGAAAGAACTCACCAAGCACCTCTTTACTATGCAAGATACATAAAAGTAAATTTATTAGGTCGGCATGACTATCTAAAATGTATAGTAAAGCATTACAGTACGAAAAAATCAGCACCTTGAAATGATATCTGAGGTTGATTTCTTTAGCAGAATCATATGTTTGCTTCACCATATATATGCTCTTCAAATTCTTTTAATCTCATCAGTTGTTTGTTGCCTACAGCACTTCTGATTCCTGAACGCCTAGCCAGTACATACTAAAAAAATGTAGCAAGCAATAGGAGTCTGCTAATTCCAAAATGGGCCATTAATAATGATAGTCTACCAACGCCGAGTGTTAAGATGGATGAAATACACACTGGCATTACCTTTGGTATTGTTTGCACAGAGTAACTGCCCCATAAAACCAACCTGCATTGTCATGCTTGGAGCTTGAGCCTTCACCATTTTGCACCAAGAGATGGTACCTAAAGAAAGCTATTCTGCAAGGAAAACAGGATTACACTGCTGAGCTTTTTACGATTGTACGATCGTATTTCACATTACAATAGTTTCGTCTTCTATATTCAATATTACTTCTTTTAGTATTTTATCTTTAATAAATCCCTTTTCCCTTCTTTTAAATTTTACCGCATAATTCATAGATTCTTAATCTCTTTTTAGTCTTCAATGATTTTTGATAACATATATCAACAATCATTTTCTTACGTTGTGCAGTCAAGCTCTCTCTTTGAATAACCTTACTATACTCAAATGATGAACGATCTATTTGTTTGTTTAGAAAAAATCTATTTGACTCTTATTTAATCAACTTTGAAAGGACATTAAATATTCATGTCCAATTTCAGAATATATGTTTATTATCATGAGATTATATGCCACAAAAATATATAAGACAGAATTACACTGCACTTCATGTTGGACCACAACTGACTTTTTTTTTTTTGGGTGGATTTTTTGTATGTAGCTCCACTTGTGTCATGTTGAATGTTTATTTTCTACAAAGGCGGCTCCAACCCTGGACAAAGCAGAAGGGTTGCCTAGGTGGCTGACAGTCAACCTAAAACACATCAGATCACTTATAAACATCAATCCTGAACATAGGTTTGAATATAACGATCTCTCTCTTTAGCGATGAATTGCACCTGCACTTCGATGTTACAAAAAATGAACTAAAGGCATCATATTTTAGTTGCCTGGATGCTATTAAAAATTTGGAGGGATTGTCGCATCAAATCTAGACGAGTGTGGATAAACAAATTAGCAAAGGATGCAGGACTTAAGTTAACAAATTAAAATATAGGAACACTGGCAGATAATGAATCAGGTTAGTTGAGACCATAACTAGAAAAAAAGTTAATATCGAATGCATACAAGCAACTACGTCATTAAGGAAAAAACAAAATAGAAGATAGTAGTTATAAACTTGATTATACGGAAAAAGATCGATGTAAAAATGGAGTTGGACTAATAGATCATAATCTTAAACCGGAAAAGTAGTTGTTCTTAGAACTGAGATAGAATAATATTAATTAAAATTGTAATAAAGAAAATATAATTAATATTACTAGTGTATATACATATTAGAAGAACATAGTAGAACTCAATTTTGGAAACATGGATGAACTTACACGAGCAATACTCGTAGGACAAAAAGTATACACAGCTTAAGAATTGTCAAATCCGAAAAGATAAGGGTTAATATAAGATAGTACATCGTGGACATAGATTTAAAGATAGAAACAATGCTGGAGATCCCCCTTTTGATATTGTTGTGGCATATGATTTCATGATAGTAAATATTCATTTTAAAAATAGACTTGAATAGTCAATATCTTTTATAAGTAGATTAACAAATAGATTTTTCCTAACTAAACAAATAGACCTTTTGCCGTTCAAGTATACTAAGGTTATACAAGAATGAACTTGACCACAAAACATAAAAGAATAATTTTTGATGTAAATATTGCAAATCACCGAAGACTTAGAAAAGATTAAGAATCCAAGAATTATATTGTAAAGTCTACAAGCAGAGAAAATGGATTTAGTAAAAAATAAAATAGTAAAAAAATAAACATTGAATTTAAAAGATGAAATAATGTATGTGGAATATGATGGTAAGATGTATTCCAAGAGTATCCAAATAAGTTTTCTGATAATCAAAAAGATAATGGATCATTAAAAAAATTGTTATAAAACACGTCAACAACCAAAAAATGATGGGAGTTCTATAAGTTACCATCGTGTGAATAAATAAGTTTTAAACAATAAGAGAAGCTAGACATAAAATGCATAATGATTTTTATTCAAAACTAAATAGAAAAGCATACATGGATTTGCTATATTAAGAAAAAGAAAAACTAAAACTATGAAACATATTAAGTGTATTGTCTTGGTATAAATCAAAGAAAAGAAGAAATATTACTTTGATAAGCTATTAAAAGCAAATTGTATTGCAGGCTTATGAACTGAAGAATGTAGTAATTATGAAGAGATTGGAGAAACAAGTTTGTGTAAAACTAGGGAGTCTAAAGCAAAGAACTCGTTAAAGAAAAGTAAACTAGAAAAGCTTTAGGACTTGATGATATACCTATTGAGGTTTCAATTCTTTTGGAAGATTTTAGAATACCTTGGTAACTAAATTAGGTAATAACAGTACAATGACTAAGAGAATATCTACTGAATGGAGGAAGAGCATCTTAATACATGTATCTGAGAATATGGGAGATATATAGAGTTGCACCCATTGTCTAGCTATTAGATTAATAGACAAACAACAAAACTTCAGGGGAGAGACAAAAACTAACAGTTAGAACAACAAAATCTGCAAATTAATTTAGATCAATGCATAGTAGGTAAATAATGGAAAACATACACCTAAGAAACAAATAGAAAGTTTGAAATTAAAAATAAAGACCTGGGTAGAGTTTTTATAGATTTAGTGAAAGCATATAATAGATTCCTTGTGGATTTTAAAGAAAAAAAATTACAAATAGACATTGATATTAAAGATATGTACAAAGGTGCCATGATTTTAAAAGGAAGGGTAGTGAATTTTTAATCATTGCATGCATATATTGGATCTATTTTAAGCCCATATTGTTTTGCTTAGTTGTATGTGAATTTACTAGAAGTATTAAACTTTTTGTTATCTTTTGATAATCGATCTTTACTATTCTTATTTAGGTTCTCTTTTATTAAGGTCATCTCATATACTTATTTTTAGCTCCAAGTATGTTTTATCTTTTTAATTTTACTTTTTATTTGATATTAATCCCTGTTTTTGGTTTCATTAATCAATGTTGTAGCGGCACTAAAATATACATCACGAAATTCGAATATTGATTGTCAGGGTTTAGAAAAAAGAAAGAGAAGGTGAAAGAGTGAAAGAAAGGGATTGTGAAATAATGTTCTGTTTAGGATGGTTTGCCCTACACTCTCTTATTTATAATAGACTATCATTTGGGTAATTATAATATTACCCTAAACTACTAATAATATAAAATAAGAACGCTAATACTACCCCTTAAGCTTGGAGTAAAGATTATTGAAGATAGATCGAGCCAATAGTTTTGGTAAGGATGTCACCCAGCTAATCCCTAGACTTGATGTATAGTGTGATAATCTTATTTTGTATCAAGAGATATCGAATAAAATGGCAATCCAGTTTGATGTATTTAGTCCTCTCATGAAAAACCGCATTACTAGCAATGAAAATAGTTGTTTGGTTGACACAATGCATCTCCATAGGAGAGGGCACACTAATACCATATCATGAAGTAGAGAACAAACCCATATCTCACACTTAGTATGAGTCATGATCTGACATTCAGCCTCTGCACTCAAACGTGCAACTACATTCTATTTTTTGATGCACCAAGTAACAAGATTGCCAAAAAAAAATGTGCAGCAACCCAAAGTAAATAATCTATCAAGATTACCTATGGAGTTAGCATAAGAAAAACCATTAATAGTCATGGATGATGAAGGAAGTGGGTACCTTAGATTCAACATGGGTTTCTCAAAACCAACCTTCATATCCTCAATAGCAACCCTAAGCAAAATCGCAGAGGCAGAATCACCCAAACAGGCCTAAAATTAAAAGGGAGAACCACAAACTAGGCTAGAAAACACCCATAGATCACCCAAACACCAATGGGTCATCCAAACCAACCTTTGCGAGACTTGATTGGCAGCTTCAAGGTTGAATCGAAGTATCAAACACCCTTGATTATGCAAAAATAGCAGATTGAAGCATTATCATAGTATTTTTCAAAAAATATAAAAAAAATTGAAAAGACGATTCAAACAGCTTCAAAAAATTAAACAAAAATCGCCTTAAATACCAGCACAAAAAATCAAGTCCAGACACGGGTTTGGGTCGCCAGAAAAATTTGACATCAGCATCACATCATCCACTAATGATGACATTCAAGGCGTCAATAGTTGGGTTTTCTGTTGGAGATCTTCCCTATATTTTCTGATAATGCGTTGCCTTAGGTCAACGCTCTGAGACCAAGTTAAAACAATAATATTGAGTATAAGGTTTAGGAAAAATAAAGAGGAGGAGAAAGAAAGGTATTGTGAAGCAATGTTCTGTGTAGTATGTGTTGCCCTACACCCTCGTATTTATAATAGATTGACATTTGGGTAATTACAATAATACCCTACACTACTAATTTTATAAAATAAGAACCCTAACATTTTCAATACTTTGGGTCAATCACGAGTTTCGAGAATAAAGTGTGATGGACCATGCAGAAAAGTGCATCTAATGTATTATGTTATTAATGCATACAAATTTTGCAGAGGCAAGTTCTACAAGACAAAAAGACTAGTTATGCTTTATGGTGTCAAATATTAGATAACAAAGAAATAAAAAGCTCAAAACTAAAATAACAAAAATGATGTTAAAAAATGGATGCACTGTAAAACCATTAAAGGATAGAATCACATATAAGGTGTATTCGTGCAAAAGTAAAAATAACTCCAATAAAAGATAAATCAAGAGGACCGATTTATATTTAATGGGAACTAAACTCAATTTCTTTACAACTAACCATCCTCAAACTGATAGAAATCGGCGTAGACATACATCCAACAAAACTATGTTAGACAGCTACCAACAGGCATGAATGAAAAAGGCCATTAAAAATTCTAATAAACTTAGCACCTTCCCACAAAAGCATCAACTAATTCTTTCAAATGAGTGCAGCGCCCAACTTGACTCACTAAGACAAAAATATCTTTTCTTTTCCCTGGTAGATACATTAATTTATTTCGACAAAAAAAAAATATTACCAAAAAGTTCAAAACACGCCCATAGAAGAATTGCTCGATTCACCTAGTCTATTAAAGATAAATCAAGTCCCATAACCCAAAAGACTAGGTACACAAAATATAATTGACACATTATCAACCAAACAATACAATTTCCACCAAACAAAACAGATTCAGATGCACAGTAATACCCTGAGCCAGCCGCACAAGATAAGTGTTATGAAGCACCAGTTGTTCAACTGCATTAGTGGCTAAAGCAAAAGGTTCAAGACTCTTTCCATGGGTGAAGAACCAATTCTTCAGGCAGTCTCATGGCCAAATGAAGAGCTGCAAACAGCAGACAACAGCTTTTTAAAGCTCACAATGCCTAAGAAATACATGGGCACATGCACACAAGACTGGTTTTGATTCCCATACATCTTCTACCTGCATCTTCACACACAACAGTTAAAACCCATGGGATTAATTCATAAATTTCTACAGTCACAAGAGTTAAAGTGCTTCTCCTAAGAGAGCTTCTTCAGATCAGCTTTAAATCAAAGCTCAACAACAAATCCGAAAGAGGAGCTTCAAAGATTAATCATTAAGAACAAGCATTGAAAACAAACACCATTTGAATTTCAGATCTGAGACCCAAATGAAAACTCAAGGAAAACCATTTCCCACCCAACAAACTCTCCAGAAACTGCCTGCTCAAGCAACTACTGGAAATCTCTCTGCACCCATAAGTTCCCAAGCCATGGCAGTGGCTCTCACAATCAACACATCCAACCACAAGCCGAAGATGTGCAGATCAAGAAGATTGAATCCAGCAGTATCTCCGCCCCTTTCTCTCTCAGTGAGATATTCAAAGATAGGCAAACCCGTTCTGTAAAAGTGGAGCTGAGATCCAAGTTATCCAGGGTGAAAACTACCATTCTTCCAACTGATTTCACCCTGGATAACTTGAATATTGGCCACAGAATCCAAAACATGCACACCTAACCCATTTTAACAGTAGCTTCTCCATCTGGAACAAACTACAGCTCTAAAACTCATTTTTCTGAGATGGCAAAGTTGGCTAACCACTCATATTCTTAGCAAAGAGTCTTGACCTTGTCATCCAGGTTTAATGGACACTCGACCTAAGAAAAAGATACGACCTATCCAAACCAGTTTCAAGACCTTTAATTACAGGGATCCTAAAAGGCAACTCAAAAGTCTCAAACAAAATATCAGAAAAACACCAAATAAAATCAAGATAGACAATTTGGTCCAGAATGTTCCACTTAAAAAATTAGTCTCACCGAATAACAAGCATATTAAGGACCACCAGGGTTAAAGAAAAATATAAACTCCAACAAATATTCAATACGAGAATAGTGATATTCTTTGCTGACGATTATTAATGGAAGTTCTTCCCCTAGCCAAAGAAATCAGTCCATTAACTCAAGTGGCTCCTGAACTCAAGGAAGTGATTCCTTCTATACTTTCATGAAAATTTCCAGGTGGTTCCTCGTCTTTAAGCAAGTGATTCATACAGCTAGATTTGAAAAATGGTTTGTTCCATGACCACTCTCCAATTAATGGAGAGAATGATTCAAGGATCCATCCAATTCCTAGTACAAAATTCACGTCCAAAACAAGCAAGTGCATGCTTAACCATCGCCTTTCCGTCTGTACATATAAGGATATTTAAGTAACAGTTGGATATCTTCCAAGATTTTTGACAAACAACATAACATGTTTTGACATCAGTTCCTCAAAAAAGTAGGAAACACATAGCAAACCTGTGCAGCACATTTGGAAAATATGTCATAGGAATAAATGCTGCCTCAACAATCAGTTGGACTAAAACTTGGAGTGGTTATGTTTTGGGTCCAAAAATAACAATTCAAATTTAACCTAAACTAATTAGATGGAGAAAACTCAACTGTGTACTCAACCATTAGATAGATGCAACTTTGAGACCAACTAGCTAATTTGTTCAAGTTAAAAATTAAACTAGTTAAAACTCTATGTTGTGCCGAGTCGAACCATATTTTTCCAGTATTGCCCCAAGAATCATGTCATTGCATTTTATTAATGTCTAACAATGGTATGTTTAATACATTAACTATGACTTTGCTCTTCTTGATTAACTCACATTGCACCAGAAAAGGGCATTAGCTCTTACAATGGAGACTCTCATCATCATCGGGTAAATCTAAACCAGATGATTGCTGCCTTGTATATCTAGAATGCAGAAACATCAAATGCTCCATTAGGGTTTTTTCAAAAATTTGATATATAATTTACATAAAATAAAAAGTATAAAGAATCATCCTGTATCATCAAATACTCGGGAAATATACAACACGGTTCTTATTTTCCTTTACTGATAATGAAAAATGCATATAATAGTTCACTGAAATGGATTCACAAAAGGAAACCAAGGTTTAAAGAATGCAGAATTGACGTGGAAGAATTCCAAAAGCTTTAAAAATTCAAAACTCAATAAAGTTGATATCATTTAACCCAAAAACCTTTTGAGTTTCATACACCTCAAGGATCTCAACGAAAATAAATTCATTCACAAGCATAATAAGAAAATTTTAACTTCCAATAAGGTATAAAAAAAGATCATGGTACACCAAAATTATTTCTCAATAACCAAAAACTTACCACAAAAACATAGTATCCCAGTATCTTTGGGCCCTGATGGTGTATTCTGAACAGTGGCAGACATTCCTCAATTCATACTTCTGAACTACATTGTAAAGAATAGAGTTTTAAAAATCCATTAGAATGTTGAATCATTAAGCAACACGAGAAGGAAGAAAATTACCACACCTCATAAAAAAGTGGTGCTGTGTTATTATAAGCTAAAGAACGCTACAAATTTCTAAAAGTCATAGAGACCTACATCTTATGAGATCCCCCCGCTGCCACAGGGGGGCTAGAGAGAGGAGGGTTGGGGGAGAAGGGCGGCTGGGCCTTGTCTGGCTAACCAATCTAAAGAATCTTGGCCCTGCAGCACCCCTCGATGGAGTATGTGGAATAGCTTAGGTATTCTAATTCATGAATTGAACATCAAAATTGCACATTAAAAACCAAGCAGAATGGGGTTTTTGCTTGGAAGAAGGGGGAGGTGGGAAGGAGCTTGTTCAAATAAAGCAGTTTTTTGTATGATGAATCATGATCATTGCAGAATCAACAATTTATGCGAGATTTATTTTAGCATATCAATGAACAGGTTATTATCTAGTGTGGTCCCCACTAACCAAGGTGTTGAAAGGGGGGATTGAGCACGAAACTAACTGTTCACATTATTTGCACAGAGCAGCAACCCTCAACTTGCAACCTTACAGTTGATAACCCAATAGTTTTATGACTGCACCATTAAATAGTTTATTGTTCAAACAATACTAATCACCCAATACATTGTCTGACACATGCACACATGGTATAGATATAGTAGCTGCATACCCACATGCAGGTCTGTACATAGGCACACAGATATTGTCTATTATAGACAACAGATAATGAATGAGAAATGAGTAAAATGCCACAATGAAAATAACATAAACATTAGTGATAGTTACTTTGGGCTGCAATCTGCGGCATTTTTTGTATTAAATAATGAAATTAAAGCCACATGAAACCATTAGTAATGGTAAAAAAGAAAAAGAAAAAGAAAAGCATTAAATCCTTGGACATCAAATGACCAAAATATTCAAAGAAATCAGAACTCCAATAGAGCAAATGCACACAAGCCAAAATGTTGGAGAAGATGCACATTTTGACCAGAATTAGTATATCAGCCTCCAAAATAACAGGACATAGAAAGACACCATGAAGATCCTAAAGGCATTGTGTCTACTAATTTTCAAAGGTCTTGACCAACTTCAGACAAGTGGGATGCTTTAGACTGCTTCCAGGATTACCCCAACAACCAATTGAATGAGAACACTACGTTGGATTCAGTACCAAACTCTTTCCTCTCTCTTCCAAGAAACGATATTTTGCAGTTAGGACCAACAATCACTAGCAAACTCATTATACATTGGAAATTAGACATGAGAACTGATGGTTATCAACAGAGGTGCCATTCAAGAAGAAGCAACAAGAATACCAAGGTGTATGAATTTGGAGGTTAATAGGCAAGAGAAAGTGTTTCAGATAAGTTTCTACAAATCCATACTCCAACCACAGCGGATATTCAGTAAGACACAAAAGGGAAACAAATAAATACTTCCTCTATCCTGACTTTCCAGGTCATTGTAAATCAATGTTTCTCCTATCGAGGGACAACATTCAATGCATTCACACTCAGTAGGGAAGTATAAATTTCCGAAACTAGCATTTCAAACTACAGAGAATCAATTATTAGGAAAGTTATAAATGCATCCCGATACTTTTCATTCTATAAATACTTGTCATTGTGAATCAATGTTTCTCCTATCGAGGGACGACATTCAATGCATTCACACTTAGTAGGGAATTATAAATTTCCAAAACTAGCAGTTCAAACTTCAGAGAGTCGATTATTAGGAAAGCTATAAATGCATTTGGATTCTTTTCATTTTATAAACACTTCAAATCAAAACTTGCGGAAAAAAAAAAAAAAAAAACTATCCATCCGAAAGGTAATGCAGGAAAGTTATTAAATCCTGCCCATGGACTTTTCAAAGCAGACAAACTTATGGGAAGTCCAGAAAAGAAAAGATAGCCCATTAAATTGTTACCAACAGAGAGTGGGAGGGTGAAAACTAATAACCTGAACCAAAAAGAGCTTTGGAAAACTGCCGTCAGTCCTCAAAGACTAATAAGATATTTGGTTTTCTGAAAATTGAGTTGGAAATTACACATTTGGTAGTAAGCTTGGAAGCTGGAAGTTATATTGTTCGACCTACCATGGTCGGCAAAATTAGTCACCAGATTTTATGGAAACTCACGACCCTTAAAACCTAGGGCCATTGCCTAGTGTAAAAGTAAAAGTATCGGGTTGACAAAAGTAAGGTTCTCAGTTCAAATCTACGCCCAGAGGGATCATATGAACTAACATTGCTAGTAAGTCCGGATGATACTATGCCATCTTCAGATGGCCATTGTGAGGTTCATTTCCTCTCTCATTTTAAAATTTTCAGTTCTTTTCATAGGACCCTGCTAAGACTGGCTCCCTCTATCATTACCCATAAGTTTGAAGGCCCTGCCAGCCTGTTAACGAGATGATTGAAAGCCTTAAACTCCTTAGTATTCTTGGATTGTAATATTTATTGCTCTTTGTTAGTTCCTTAATTTAGGTATTGAGAAATACTTCAAAATAAGGAACTACGTACACATTTTCCCTCTTTCAGGCTTCTTAGATGGTGACTTTCTGACATGGTACATAAACGAGTTGCCATATATTCATCTGTTCTTTTCATGAATAATTAGATTTCTATAAATCCATCCAAGAAAGAGAAGTTGGTCATAGAGAAGGCAGTGTGCATAGAAGCCAGCAAGCTATTTTGGTATTAGGATTTGGTAAAGGTATCAGAAACTATAGAACTATCAAATATTTAATGATTTATGTTTTGTGTAGATTTATCAAGATGACTACAGAGCATATTGGATATGATAGGAAAGAGTCAAGGTAGTGTCAGTTATAGGGTTATGCATGTAAGATCTCTTAAGGTGAGTTTGATTCTAATTAAAAGTCCCTAAGAGCCCCACTTTCTCGAAGAACTAAGCCAATGTTTCAAGCTTTTTTACGAGTAAGAGAACACCCAAAATTATATAACTTCCAGCTGTGAATGTGCAGTTTGTCTTTGTCCACTAGCCAATCAAGTTATACCTTTCTAAGTGTGCCATCCTATTCCTCAACATGAATACTAAGAAGTCATAAATTTCAGCACTATTGACAAACTAAAACAATATTCTCTTTTTGTAACCCCTAGCAAACATTAACTATGTTCTGATATTGCTTCACTGAAAGAATGTGCAATTTTTCATTATAACTGTGCTTTATCTTCTGACAGTAATATAAATCCTATGATCAAGCACTCAACTGTGCACTAATCTATATATTTCTATAAATTTCTGATTTTGTCCTCTGCCAACAGATTTTTTCATGAGACATTAACAAAGCATCCAGTCAATGTTCATTAAATATAAAGAGCAAGGGGGAAAAACCACAAATGAAAGTACAAATAGAATAATAGGACTACCTGCTATTTTTCTCTTATTGCCAAATCCACTTTTTGTTCTCTTTCTAAAACTTTTTGGAATAAGACACAAACCAAAGGTCCAGTTAAACTTACTGGAGCAACTGGTTCCACTTTCAATTTCCTTTTTACAGAGGCAAGAACTAGCTGAGAATAAATAAGCAACTTCAGGAACCAGAAGCATGAAATGTCCAAAATCCAACATATCGACAACCACATGTGACTGTCAAGATAGCCAGATCAGTGTCGATTCTATTTTCTATTAAGTCAACCATCTTCAACAATGCAAAGCACATTATTAAAACATCTCATCATTTCCTACTGGGAAAAAGAAACAGGGAAAACCAAGAGTGGACAAATCTAAATTTTGTCAATAATGCCACACTCCCTATAAATTGCTCACACTAAACTTTCAGCATATTGATGATGATCCAGGGAAGCAGAGCAAAATAATGTGATGTGAGAAGCACTAGCATATAAAATGGTTAACCTGGCGATAAATAAACGGGATATGAGCTAACTTGTCTATATTTAGACTTGTAAGTATACACATTGAAATTACACTAAAATTAACAACAATTTTAACCTTGTGAGCATGTAAAAAAAACTTAGTTATCATAACATACAGAAGGAAAAACAAGTATGATAGAAGAACATTATACGACCACTACATAAGACAACATAAGAAACAATAAACAATCAAAATCTTGTAACAGTTTCATTTCTCGATAAAAATATAGCACATGAAACTCTGTACCTAAGCATGAAATATTTGATCAACAAAAAAAGCATGATAATCACGTCTTTAAATCATAAGATTGGCAAGTGTCAAGGCCAAATGCAAGATTACCAACAAACAATATTAAACATGTCCATGTTGAGCCTTGATAGCACCAGTCAGGCTACTCCAAGCCAAGGCCTCACAGCTGCCTGACGTACAGAACTACTTCAGAAGTTTGAAAAAGTGACACAGAAGAAACCCTAGTCAACTAGGGAGAAAAAGCATGTCAGCAGGTGTGAACAAGGAACAAGCAAATAAATCACAACCCCCCACCCACAAAAAAAAAAAAAACCATCAAAAAAAAGGGCACCACATAAAAGCCATCGATTAACCAAATCCCAGATGCTGCATTGCTGCCAAGGCAACAATTTCTGACCTAAAAAATAATCCTACTTAGTGCAGCAATTATTCTCATCTAAATCAAGTAAATAACTAAACATACGGGATATAAGCCTGAAATCAAACCTTTATCTTTCCAATTTAAGTGAATCGTCCTAGTATAGCTCTTTAAATTCAGTGAGCATCTCTATGACAATAAATAATTCACAAATGTCACTAGACTATGTTATTGGCACCCTCATTACATCAGTCAGTAAAGGCTGCAATTCTAATCCACCTCTTTCCTCTCCGTTCCAGTAATTCACCTGAAGCAAGAATTGCTAGTCATGGCAACTCTGATGAGTCAACTCAAGTTTTATGCACTGCTGATCCCAGGATGGCTGCTGTTTTCACCAAACCATTCTCCACTTGGGTATCCCCTAAAGATGCCTATTCTGTATGTATTAGACTTGGACAATGGTGATATTGTTTTTGTGATAGTCATCCCATTTACAACGTTTCTGCAACCCAGTTTGATGTATTATCATCCAACAAAGTATTCTCCTTGGACTCCATCAATGTGTCATGTGGTCTCCAATCCTTCTCATTTGAATTAGGAACTGCTGCTAACTTCAGAGGTACCTGCCCGTTTGCCACATCCAATTCAAGTGCCTGGTCAGTAATAGCCTCAGATTGCTGCTCCCTGTGACTAGACGCATCAGTCAAAAACAAATCTTTTGATTCCTTCTGTCTAAAGATCAAATCATTTGCAAGTGTGGCAACATTAGATACTTTTTCATAAAATTCAGTCCCTGATTCATTTTCCAACCCACCCAATTGTACCTCATCACTTCTCCTAACATGCAAATGAGGACAAATAGGAGAATTCCTATTGCGGCACTTGTGGCACTTAAATCCAATAAGGTTACTAATATTTTCAGCTCCAAGCCCGAAAGCATCTCCATGAAACCAGTCTGCATGGAGTATTGAGACAACACACTACTATTAAAAGGATAAATAACAAAAAATACCAATCCAAAAGATACATAAAGAAACTTTGTAGTTGGATGTGGAAACACCAAAAAAAAAATATCTTATTAAGCATCCTTAAGACAATAAATCATCAAATAGAAATGGATGTAATCAGAACAGAAACTTACCTCCACAGATATCACAACTGATATAATTCAATGTAGATGTGAATTCTGGTTCACAACAAACACTGCATTTAGGTTGATCATGAATACTATCCAATTGTTCCGAAGGGATGATGAGTTTTTTAACCCTAAAATGCATCACCCGCTCATCATAAGGCTTTCTAGACAATAAGAGACCATTCAACCAGTACGTATGATAGGCCTCTGTTCTCTTCTTCTGCCACAAACCTTTCGTTGGTTTTCTTGACATCCCCTTTTTGGATTTGGGTTTTCTACTTTTCTTGCGTCTTCCAATCTTTTTGGTTGGCAGTGACACGCATTTAAGGTTCCTAGCAGAACGTCGCAGTGGTACAACCACAGTCTCTTTTCTCCTATTCTGCATTTCAGCTGGTTGTTTCACTTTGCCCGACTTCTTGCTGATTTTGGAGGCTTTCTTACTCTTTTGCAGTCCTGATTTGCCCGTCTTCATGTCATTCTTGATACACTTCCCATCCTGACATTTGTGGCATGTATATGTACATCCCACAGTGATAGCCCCAGCAGATTTCCTCACATGTCTTTTGTGGAAAAATCCTGCAAATTGTTACAACCTCCAGATATCAAGCTCAGTCAGGAAAAGTCTCTTAAAGGGGGACAAAAATTCACAACCTGTGTCCTATTTAGACAGTTGGGAAAATAGTGAAACTAGCTTAACTCGTACGGAAAAATCAATATGAATAAAGCGTATTAATATTGGGAAAAAGATAACGGCTAACAAAATTCTTGAAGCCAAAGCCTACAAGCCAAGTAACTTTCCAGTTTGACACCAAAACAATAAGAAGTTAATGGAAAAATAAAGAATAACGAAATAAACTACACTGAGTAGTGCCTTCGGATCTAAGATGAAATTCAAAGCATAGACTAAGGCCAAATTATTGTTTTAATAGACTTTGCTGGATGGTCTTGACCCTTACGAAGGTCTAAGATGATAAACTTACAATCAGACACAATAAGCACATCCAGGTGGCAAACGCTAAAGCAACAAACAAGAACCAGGCATTAGAAAACTAAACACACAATCACAGGGAAACTGGTATAAATGACATCAATAAGTTATTAGAAAATAAATTATGTTGTCAGTTTTCCATATATATCGTATATATCGGAAACATGAACATCATCCTCCATGACTAGCAAATCAAAAAATAGAGATGACTAGTCAAGAAACAATTTACAATGATGGATAATTCAGGGTTGAGGCAATTTGAAGATGAATATTTCTAGGCTATTTTTAAAGGATCAAAGTTAAAAAGCATATTCTAAGAAGAAGATCGAATTAAGTGAATTTTGCAGGGGGGAAATCATTCAGTCCTTCATATATGGTCATTAGAAATTCAAAACATATAAGATGATTTGGAGAACAGCTTGAGGAGTAAAAACTGTCAACAATTCCTTAAACAACTGCTTTCAGTAAAAAACTGACAAGAAGATACTGCTCCATGTCCTCTCAGACTCATGCGCTCTCGCATATTCACACTCTAACTTGCTTTGACTTAATAATTGCAAACTTGCATTGACACATCTCATAAGAACAATAGACAATAAACGCACACGTACACACTGATGTGCAAAATGACACCACCCAAAATCTTTTTGTTTAAAGGTAGACTCGCAAGTTAGTGAATGGGTTTGAATGCGTCATATGCTGGCCTTCAACCCAAATGAGTTGGGGGATTATTTTCGTTATTGTAAAAATTTTTTAGGGACTTTAAAATGCTGAAAATAATTCTAAAAGCTGTCGTTTTGGAACGAAGCCTCTAAGGTTTTAGGTTTCAGCGCGCTTGCATGAGCCTTTGGGCCATTCCCTTTCCTCTCTCATTTTTAGGAATAGCCCAAAGGCTCATGCAAGCAGGCTGAAACCTAAAACCTTTGAGGCTTCTTTCCAAAACGATAGCTTTTAGGCTTTATTTTTGGCTTCCCTAAAATCGAGAATTTTTAAGTTGGTAAAGACCCACCCATTGTTTTAGTCAGAATGAGTCCTCAAGACACGGGACATTTTTTTGTCTTCTTCTACCTTTACGCTTACGTCAATAGCAATCATATCACTCCTTCTCACCGGTGCCGTAATAAGCCGTCTATAGATATGTCCAAACCAACTAAGCCGATTCTTCCTTAATTTATCTTCTATATGTGCTATCTCCAATTTTTCACAAATATATTCGTTCATAATTCTATCTTTCCTAATTTTACTAGACATCCATGATCCAGCTTAACATTCTCATTTCCACGTAGTAGAAAAAGTATCACAAGTCAGAAAAAATAGGGATAACTATAAATGAATGACTTTAAGAATAAAAAAATGATGAACAATGAAAACCATAAAAACTAAAGATCAAGAGAGTACATATCAGGCCACTAAGAAAAATAAATAAATAACCTAAAATCTCTTCAACTGAAGTTGCAAAAAGTTCTGTTTGTCCTGCTGCTTCTGAGAACATCATACAGAAGTCTCATTCATGAAATCAACATCTACAATTTAAAATCTTGACATTCCTTCCGTGGACAAGGGGAATCATGCAAATGAATTGTACAGGAATTTTCCTTTATGAAGAAGAGGTATCAAAAGTAACAGTTAATTACATTATTCACCTTTAAAGCTTACACAGATTCTCACTTTGGTACTTATTGTTTTTCTCAATTTGTCCTCCATCACTCAACACATTCCAATTCAATTGTATCAATGGCTTCAATCAAGAAACTTCACGAGTGCCATCATGGAAGAAAGATGTGTGCATTATATGATGCTCACATGCTTTTTTCATGAATAACCTAATTCATATGTTTTTCTAGGCCCCAGAACTTGGATTGTCCAGATTGTTAAACACACTAGTTAGTCCAGATGTTGAATTGGACGACCACAAAAAGTTTGGAACCTAGTTTTATATGCAAAAAGAAAACATTTCTGACAAGTTTCTTACAGGTTGAAAGGAACAACGTAACAGATTGGTCAACACTTGCCATCCTACCATTATCCACATAGAGCCTACTTACTATGGTCATGATTATTCTCAACACCAAAGAAAAGCAAATAAGAAACTAATGAAAGTCAAATTTAAACTCCAAAATTTACCTTTGCAAAATTCGCAGCTCACAGCTTCCCTGCAAATGATGGTAAAAATTCAATCAATAGCATGCTATATCCGATTGAATTCACAACTGTTAGCAACATGATTATTCAATTAATAACATAAACTTAGCCCTCGACAAAAAGAATGACTTAATAATATTTTTTCTTGGTGATAAGTAAACTTATGGACAAAAAATTTATTTAGATAGGGAAAAAGGAAAGCTCATGCATATGAAGGCAAAAAACAGGGCTCATAATTCTGATATCAAAAAGATTTATAGAGCATACTATAAATAATGGTGTGTTTGGTAGGAAGGTTGGAAAGTATGAATGATACACTTTCGATTATTGATGGGAGGAATCCTTTGTTTTCTCGTTTGCGTTTGATAGGGACGATGAAAAGTGTGAAGGATTGATTTTTTTTGTATTTGGTATGGATGAAAAAGTAGAAGGATGAAAGAAGTATACCTGCATATTTTATCATTGTATATATGAATGAAATTAACATGTACATAATATGTAATTGATAAATAAGATATATATGCAAATATTAAGAACATAACAATAAATTTCATCACTGAAGATTTGGAAGGTGAAGGTGCTTCTCATGTAAAGATAATTACTAATGAGATTCTTCAAAAGAGAAGTAATTATTGCCTTCAAATGGTGTGTTATATGTAGGGCTGATATTGAGAATATGGATCACTAGTCCTTTGGCACGAGCATTATAGAATAAGTTTTTTGATCTTGTGGGACTGTCTCCAATTGCTCCTATTGAAGTATAAATACTTAAGTTACACCGTCTTCAATAACTTAAACTTTTGGAGCAAATGATTGTTTGACATGATATCAAAGCAAGAGGTAATATGTTCAAATCTCGTTGCTACCTTATTTATTAAAAGAGTTTTCACGTACTAGGCCCAAAATCTAGCAGCACATAAAGAGTTGGGAGATGATGACTGACTTTGTAGCTCATGGATGGTGATATGTTTAGTTTGGTGTCGAGTATAGCATCTCAAATTATCCCTATTTAATCTTCTACAAGTAGTCTACTCCCCCTGAATAGGTGTTTCTCCCAGAGGCTCCCCCTCACTAGATTGGGAGGTAAATACTCAAGTACTAGTTGGGAGGCAACAGAAAGAATCCATCCCCTAGCATCTCCCCTTTAATACATTGCTCCCTTGAAGAGATGGTAAAGGAGTAGAAAGATATGACTCTGTATCATGACACGTGACATCCATACTAACATACACCTTCCAGAACTGAAAATGATTACACTTATACATATTCTGGATAGCAGAATAACCAATAAAGACATACCGCAATGCCTTTGAATCCAACTTTCCCTTAGTCCTTTGATAAACATATACAACCAAACATCTTTAGGGGAATAAAGTAAAGATAAACTAACCTTGGGAGCAACTCTAAAAGAGTGGAAAAGTCGAGAACTCTCAAAAACATTCAATTGATGAGATATGCGGTACTAAGAACTGCATCTCCCTAAAAGGGCTTAGGAACATCCATAATAAACATTGTGCCATTTCAAGGAGATGTGGATTCTTCCTCTTTGCTATACCGTTCTACTCCGGTGTATCCACACAACTAAATTGGTGGAGGATTCTAGGTTTTATAAGATAAGCTCAAGACTTTCCATTAAAGTACTCAATCTCATTATCAGTACTAAGAATCTTATTTTAGTATCAAACTAAGTATTTACTAGTTTATAAAATTTTTTAAAATAAGTAGACACTTCGTCCTTGCTATACAACAAATAAACCTAATTAACCCAAATGTAGCAATCAATGAAGGTAACAAATCATCAATATCCAGCAAAAGAAATCACATGAGATGGTTCCTATACATCAGATTGAAAAGTCATAAATGGAACAGTGCTTCTATTATTATTACTATGATAAGAATTTTGTTGTATGCTTGGCAAATTCAGAAGCATCACAAAACAAGTTATCTTTATTACATTGTTGCAACAAAACCAGAAAAAATTTCTCTAATAGGATGTTTGGTATGGTGGGAAGTAGGGAGGGAAAATAGGGGAAGGAAAATTGGATGGAAAGAATATATTTCCTTTGTTTGGGTTGAGTAAAAAATTAGAGGAAAAGGACAATAAGAGGGAAAAGGTATCCTCTCTCCTAGCAACAAAAAATTATGTCTTAGTTCGGATGGAAAGAAAGAGACAATTTGGATTTGCTGTTAGCAACAACACACATAAAGACCTCAATTTTATATTATTTTTCTGGAGAAGTCTCATTTTGAACCCTGAAAGATTTAAACTTTCTCACTTTACACCTTCAAAGATAAAATTTCTCACATTGGACCCTCAATATATTAAAAGTGTTACAATATGACATTTCTGTTATCTTCTGTTATTTATTCCATCAAAACTCACCTCATTGACGTTGAAGAAATAAGTAACGAAAACTAATAGAAAAACCACATTACAACACATTTCATAAATTAAGGGTGTAATGTGAAAAATCTAATCTTTGAGGGAGAAAAATAGGAATTTCTAAATCTTTCAGGGTGTAAAGTGCAATTCGCCCTTTTTTTTAACTTGTCTCCAACCGGTGTGTCATTCCATAGACACATCTACCATATGTGTTTACTCCCTGGGTTCTTCAGCTAGGTTCTTTGGTTATGGAAAACACACTGAACAATATGTCTTATAGTGTGATTGTTAATCTTTTGTGGTTTGTAGCCTTTTACCGACGCAATTTGTGTAATTGGATGTGTTTTTATTTAGTCTGACAGCATTATTTTTTCACCTCAACAGTGTTAAACTGTTCCGACCTTCGGCACTACTATTTGGAGGCTGAAAATTGTAGATTGTTCCAGGTCTGTGGTTTTGATCATTATTTTTTTTTTTTTGGTGTATGTGTTATTTTTTGATGACTATTGTTGTGTTTGTCTTCATTGGGTTGTTTGTGGTTTCGACGTGACGGTGATTTGAGCATCTGGAGCAGTTTCTTTGGCTCCATTTTTTATTATTTGTGTGGTTGAGGATTAGTTTCTATTGTTGCATAGTTGACTGTGTTTTTTTTTTCTTTGTTATGGCACACTTGAATGGTGGTTGTGGTGATGATCGCGGTAGTTAAAGTGGTCCATCTTATCGTGTCGGTCTGGCCGTGGTCAACGTGGGGGTCATTCTAGTTGTGGTTATCATCAACTCAGTATGTGTGGTTGTTAAACCTTATTCGTCCTTTTGATCATTGATTCAAGAGTTTGTACTTATATGTTTGATATATCGTCCTTATTCTCTAATTTACGTTCATCTCACTCACATATTGTGCTACTTGATGGCTTTTCTCGACCAGTGCATGGAACTAGTGATCTCCATCCTACTCACACTATACCAATGGCTTCTGGTTTGTTTGTTCATAATTTTTCCTTTTATTTATTATTTGAGAGTCAAGTAACTCGGTCATTACATTGTTCCGTAACCTTCTCTCCATGTGATTTTTAGGACCTCAAGACAAAACAGGAGATTGGTTTGAGGCATGAGAAACATGGTCTTTACTACTTAGATCCTGGTGGTTCTATTCCTACCTTGACTGCTACCGTGTCTACTCTTCAGTGGTAATTTCGACTGGGTCATCCCTCATTGCAAAAGTTGGGACAAGTTATTGCTGATTTGAGTTATTCTTCTGGGTTAGAATGTGAAATTTGTCAATTATGCAAGCATTATCGTAGTTCTTTTCCTCTTAGTTCTTCATGTCGTTACTCCAATCCGTTTCATGTTATTCATATAGACATCTAAGGTCCAACAAAAGTCAAAAGTATTTATGGGTTTCAGTATTTCATGATATATGTTGATGATTTTGCTCGTATAACTTGGTTATTTCTTATGAAAGACCATTCTAAATTACACAAGATCTTCACCACTTTTTATAATGAAATCCTAACTCAATTTATTGTTCGTATTAAAGTCCTTCAGTTTGACAATACCCTTGAGTACACTCATTCATTTATGAAAATCTTTGTGCTAACCATGGCATTATATATCAAACCACCCGAGCTCATACCTCCCAACAAAATGGTATTGCCGACCATAAGCATCTTCATTTGTTGGATGTTGTTCGTACCTTGATATTAACATGCATGTGTCAAAACCATATTAAGTTGATGTTGTTCTCAATTCAGTTTATCTTACTAATCACATGTATTCCCCTATTTTGAACAACAAATCTCCCTTCTTGTTGTATCTTAATAAACCAACCACCATTTAGTTTCACTCCTCATGTCTTTGTTCGTCTTTTTGGTTTAAATAGGGATAGACTTTCACCTCACTTGGTTAAGTGCGTCTCTTTGGGAAATTCTCGTATTCAGAAAGGTTATTGTTGTTATGACCTTGTTTCTCGTCAATATTATGTCAGTATGATGTCACCTTTTTTGAGTCACTTCCTTCTTTTTTTTGTCAAGCGAGACATTTTCTCTAGATTTAGTCTTTTTAAGTTGGAGGAGCTCTTGTTGCCTCTTGTGCCAGACTGCTTCCTCCACATGTCCTCCTCCCTTGCAAGTTTATCACCATTAGTCTATGGGAGGTAGAATCACCTAAAGTCATTCAATGCTTCAAAGCATTCCACTTTATTATATGTCTTTATTTAATATGTCTTTGAAGGTGGTGAGAAGGATTGGAAAGACGATGAGGGATTTCTTATGGGAGGGTAATGAAGAAGGTAACAGAGATCATTTGGTGAGATGTGACTTGGTGTCCCAATCCAAAAGTAAAAAGGGCCTTCCTTTGGGTAACTTGAAGGCTAGAAACATTTCCTTGTTTGCCAAACAGTTATGGAGATTCCCCATTGAGATAAATAGTTTATGACATGCCGTAATTAAAAGTAAATATGTGATTCAACAAAATGGATGGGATTCCAAAGTGAGTGAGAGAAGGTGTTCTCGTTGCCCTTGGAAGTACATTTCACAATGCTTATCTAATTTCTCTACCTCTGTCAAGTATTCCATTTGTAGTGGGTAGAGAATTCAATTTTTGGAGGATACTAGGGGGCTTGTTTCATCCTTTGCATCCATGTTTCCATGCTTATATAGGTTGTCTAGAAATCATAACTCACCTATTTCAAGTATGACATCATCATCTTCCACAAAAATTACTTGGAAGTTTGGAACTTTGATTTCTTTAGAAACCTTAATGAGAGAGAGATTGTCAAGATGTCTTCGCTTTTTGGTATCCTTGATAGTGTTTGGCTTGAATCCTTCTTCTTTAGACAGAAGAAAGTGGATCATATCTTCTTCAGGATTTTCTTGTAAATCTCTTTTTGAGTCATTGATTGATAAACGTTGGTTCCCAATCTTCCAATTGTCATAACTGATTTGGAGCTTTAAGGCACATTTAAGGGTACAAGTTCTTACTTGGTTGCTTGCACATAAAAGACTTAATACCAATGATAAACTCTACTGAACTCAACTCAATAAAGTCTTGTTTTGGACCGGCTACATGAATCTTGTTTCGCCATTAAGCTCTATCAAGGGCCATGTTTTCGGTTGAACCATAGGTTATAATATCTTTCTTTACTATTTCATTTCAAGTTAATTTTGGTTTTCCTCTACCCCTATATTTACCTTCAATAACTATCATATTACTCATTCTCACCAATATCGTAGTAGGTCATCTATAAATATGTCCAAATCACCTAAGTCGACTCTCTTTATGGTTCAAAGTATCACAGCCAAAACCGACGAGTAAGCCGAGTCGTATCCGACTCGGCACTTTCCGAAACGATATTGTTGCACGATACGTATGAACTCCGAGTTATCTGAATTATCGTCACCAAATCAAACGTTATAGCTCCGCAACGCCGTGGTATAACATGAACCTGTCGTTATGTTCAACATTTTCTTTTAGGTCATCGCCCGATACTGCAACAAGACGCTGTGATCGATGTGTCTCAGAACTCTCCAAGTCGAAAGTCAAAATCATGATCTTAAACGAGAATTTCTCCATTAACTTATCTTCTATATGCACTACCTCTACTTTTTCATAGATATATTCGTTCCTAATTTTATCTTTCTTAGTTTTACCACATATCTATTTTAACATTCTAATTTCTACTACACATAAATTTTGAACAATTTGTTTCTTAGTTGTTGAACACTTAGTTCCATAAAGCATAGCGGATATTATAGTTGTTCTATAGAATTTTTCCTTTAACTTAAAAGGGTATACGTCTGTCACACAATACACCAGGTGCATTCCCCTATTTAGTCCATCCTACATTAATTCTATGCATAATGTCATTGTCAATCTCACTCTTTATGAATAACAGACCAATATTTAAAGTATTCACTCTTTGGTATCTTTGGATCTTCAATTTTTACTACTTGTTTTAATTTCTTCTGTTACTAAAGGTACATTACATTTACTCAGTTTTAGTCCTACTTATCCTAAATTCGTTTTTATTCTAGAGTTTCTCCCTAATTTCTAGTTTATTATTAATTTTTTCTTTACTTTCATCAACTAGTACAATATCATCTACAAATAACATACACAATGGGAGCTCATTCTGAATGTACCTAGTTAATTCATCCATAATCAACACAAAAAAAATATGAATTTAAAACAAAACCCAGATGTAAACCTGTAATAATTGGGAATCCAATAATCTCCCCCACCGTTGTTCTCACTAAAGTCACTGTATCTTCATATATATTCTTAATAACATCAATATACTTAATAATAACATTTTTCTTCTCTAAAATCCTCCATAATATCTCTCTAAGAATCCTATCATAATCTTCTATAAGTCTATAAAAATCATATGAAAGTCCTTATTTTTATCCCTATACCTCTCTATTAGTCTCTAAAGTAAATATATAGCTTCCATTTTTTATCACCCAAGCATAAATCCAAACTTATTGTCAAAAACCATTGTTTGAGACTCTAATCTTTCCTCGATCACCCTCTCCCAAAATTTCATTGTATGATCCATTTGTTTAATACACCGATAGTTTGTGCAACTTTGTATGTCTTCATTATTCTTATGTATAGGTACTAAAATACGAAGAGTATTTTTAGCTTTTCTTATCTTCATTTTCTTTAATGCATCTTTTACCTCCGACATCTTAATCCTACAAAAAAATGTATTTTCTCTAAACTTCCAATGATTTTATTATCCTCAATAACTAGGTTGTCTACATGATTTTTATTTAGTAACATTTCAAAGTAATTCCTATATTTCTTTAATTTCCTCGTTTTGTACCAGAATCCTAACGTCTTTGCTCTTAATACATTTAATATGATTAACATCTCTAGTTCTTCTTTCTCTTAATTTAGTAAGTCTATTGCCATGTGCCACAAAAAAGACCTTCATATTGTCTTTTACCACAATGATGTTCTATGTTTAAAGGTGGGGAGGAAAGTATGGATAATCTTTTTTTGAATTGCTCCTTAGTCTACATATTGTGGAGTAGGCGACTGGGACTGATTGGTATTTCTTGGGTGAGTCCAAAAGATTGTACGTAACGATATTTGAGATTCATTTTGACGGCTTTGGTAAAAGCAGCAAAGCTAATATCTTATGGAGACGTGCAATTATAGCTTTATTTAAAGTGGGGTGGGTCGATCGAAACGGACGAATTTTTGAGGAGCAAGAGATTTATTGGACGATTTATGGGATAAAATCAATTTCATGGCTTCCGTTCGGGTTACCATGATGAAATACTTTGAAGGAATACCCTTCTTTTTTATTAAAGATCATCGGCCTCAAATGTGTGCCGATGGTTGAGGCTTGGGATTTTGTTATCGTGCCTCTTTTGCTATACTCATAGTTTTGCTTTTAACCTCTCTCTTATTTTATATTTCTTGTATGTAGCTTTTATCGTGAGGAATCCTTGTCCGCTCATGTACTCTTTCATGATTTTTTTGAGAATTCATAAATTTTCATGTTTCCTATCCAAAAAAATAACACATGGTATATATTAAAGTATGGCATAGTTCGTAGGGACAGTCATGGCATATAGCTAACCAATGATGCATAATTAAAAACATCTAACCAAAAAAAGAACATAAAGAAGACAGTAAAGATAATGACTCCTATGTCTAGATAAGCCATAGACACCTTGCTAAAAACTGAAAGGCCACAAGCTTAAACAACAATAATGTGACAATACTTCTCTTCAACAATCAAGTGTAATTCTCATCCAAGCTAATGCTGGCTTTGGCCCAACCCCCAAATCCTCTATTCCTTTTTGCATTATGTGTCCATTACTTCATATTTACATTAACAATACCTTACTTCTCTAGCCTCCTAGACACTTTTCTTAAATTTTAACAACAGTTCTATTTTTAAGTAAGAATACATACTTATAATATACATCATAAATCCACAAGACGATATGGAGCGCATGTTTATGGCTCACTGCTCATTCCACAGTTTTTGTCTTTAGTTCAATATTGCAGCTAGGTACTATTTTGTGTTATCACAATGGTCACTTTCTCAAACTTATGTACCAAAGTCTTCAAAAGAGAGTGTCTTCACAAATACCCATTATATTTTAGAGCCAAAAAGGCAGACAAGCCAATGGTCAAACATGGAGTTCACAGACATGAGAAGATGAGCCAAAAAGCATGGGATGGTAACACAATACCTGGTTAGCCAGAAAGGATAAATATGATAC
>CAUOFW020005735.1:0-26216 GCA_963454935.2 Ilex paraguariensis
CTACAATGAGGCTATTTTTTCGCTATTGATCACATAATCGTTGTTTTTCCTAAAACTAGTGATGACTATATTTTAGCCTCATAGCTGCATCTGTGCATACATAATCAGAACTGAGAAATGAATTGGCACATATCGTCAACTATAATTTGTTCGAAGTTATAAACTAATGGCAAAGTAGAAGAAATGAAGATTCAACAGAATTAGAAGGTACTACAAAAGAATATATTGTATATTGTACACGTTAAAATGATATCTCCAAAAGCGTAAGCCGTCCAGTATGTCTGCATGCGCCAAGGCAACCCCTCCAGCCTATTGAAAGGGATTGTATTGCTGTCCTCAAGTGGAAATTTCTCAATCACAAGAACAAAAAAAATTTGGATAAAGTACTGAAACTAGATCATATGTACCATGAGTAGAGTAGTACAAAGTACATCAATGTAGACAAGCAGCTAGGTTTAAGCTTAGCTAGACCAGAAAGCCACCAAGAAATTAGTCTATGTCCTAACAAGAAAAGCAAACAAAGATTCAAGAATCACAATTGTACCTCTATACACGGAGGAATGCTCAAGGCACCATGTGAGAAGTTCTTCACCACAAACATCCCCTTCAGACAAAGGAACTGTAATTCCATCTTCTCCAATGCTCTCCATCTTCCCCCGGACTATAAAGACCATCTTATCAACTAGACCACCAAGGTATAATATTTTGCTTCCTTTGATATATGTTTTTTGCCTCAGCCTTTCACATATGGCATCTAAGATGGGTTCATCCATCAGGGAAAAAATTCGGACCTGCAAATTAATATATTACCTACGTTCTTAGTTGAAATAGACATTTGGAGAAATGAAAAATATAAAATTTTGAAAAAATTTTCTTTAGAGTGCACTTGGAAGTGCCATTAAGTTCATATCAATCAGTTATAATTTACGCAGCATTTACAGGTGCAAGTGAACTAAGGACATAATCTCGTTAGAGACAATCATAGCTATGTAGTGCAATGCAATTTATCATGCAAGGTATAAAAGCCCACTCAGGTGTTGCAAAGTTAGAGTTAAACTGTAGAATTAACCTAGAGATCCTAGACTCTGCTCCTAATCTGGACTGGACTGAGGCAGCATCATGTATCGAACGAATCAATCATATCACCAACAACTATGAAGATCACCCACAATAGCCATCCAAAACTGAAATTAACTATGAGATGGTTGAGCTCACTTTCTTGACAAACTTGAAGAGGTGCCGTCGTATATCTCTTTGAAGGTCTTCAGGCAAATTCTCCAACAACATTTCTTCATTTACCCCTCTGGTGGCAGCCCAATTATAGCGTTCTGATTGTCGAACTAGCCTACATGACGTAGAAAGTAGAAGTCAGTTTCCTAATCAACAGCTCATTTTCTGTACAATCTACATTCAATGACCACAACTATACCAAGAGACACATTTTTTTAAAAAAATTGTCTCCATCAGCCATTCCATCTAAGCAAAAATACAATACTCGGACACTAAAAAACTAAAGAAATGCTTTGAAGTCGAAGGAGTGAACAGTAGAAATTTCTTGGAAGCTGACTAAACAAGCACCTATTTCGAGCCAAACCAGAGTGGATCAAACCAATTTTGGGGTTCTCAAGCTTGCAAGATTTAAATGCTCAAGACAAATTGCTTTATCCACGAACATTAAGGATCAAGGCTGCAGAAAAAAACTATATCCAAAGACAGAAATATAATTTATATGGAAGACGAAGCATTACGGTGTCCTTAGCTGAAAACAATACTAACTCAAAACTTCTACTTCAACAATTAAGCAAAACACCCTTGACACTGCAGGAGGTAAGGTCCAGAATACACAAATTCCGGGGAAAAATACTTCATCTTCATACCAGCCCCTCCCAACTATATCAAATAGGAACGAATAGTTGAATATACAATCTAGTGATACAGGCAAGGGAAAAGGAAAAAAGCCTATGCTCTTATAGAAATTACACAATTATCAAGTTATAGCACAAAGAAAATCCCAAGTTATAGGGAATTCAAGTAAGATCTTAATGAAAAATTGGAAACCAACACAAGACAACAAGAAACAAAAATAGAAGAAAAAAAAAAAAGAGAGAAGGTGGTACCTTCTTAGTTCTTCTGGCAAGCGCCGATGGCTCATCCACTGTTCAACATCACGACGTCTTAATGACATTTCTAACCTCCTGAAAAAGATAATAATTTACGTCAATATCAAATAATTTCCTTCTAAGAAAGCAAAAGAACTAACCCAACAGAAGTTAGGACTGCATTACTACATTTAAAAGATGATGAAAAGTGGATTAAAACTTTAGGAGCGGTTGTCACTGTTAGACTATTAATAATAAGGGTAGTTTAGGCATTTTATTTATGTTGTGTTGCCCTACTATATAAGGCTTACTTTGTGTACTTTAAGGTTAATTTAGTATTTGTTTTTAACTTAATAATATTGTCTCTCTATTTCTTCTTTCTTCTCTCTTCAACAAATACTAACATAGTATCAGAGCAGGTTTAGACCCAAAATACATCAAATATCACGGTGTTCCATCGGAGAAACACAACAGGCACAACTGTTCAGGTATTAGGGCTGACGTCATGTAACACCCCGCATTTTCTTTTATATATGTATATAGATATATAGTAAATAATTGTGATAAAAAAAATGTGGATATATGTAGTGATGTGTGTTTGAATTTGGTAGATTGGAAAAGTAGAGATTTAAAATGTTAGTGAAAATAATAGTTGAAATTTGATTTTAATAAGTGAAAATATGAAATTTTAGGTCTTAGAACTTGTATTAAATGGGTTTGGTGTAGAAATATGTGTTGGAGAGATTTGGGATAGATTTAGTTGGCTTAGGAATGGATTGGAAATGGAAAAGGGACGAAGACAGGTTATGAACAGTGCACTGCTGCAACTTCAAGCTCGATTTAGACCTTGATGCAGTCAATATCTCTCAAAACTCAAAACATGCAAGTTTTAGAGCTCTTTCGTATCATTCCATAGCATCTTGAAACATCTCAATCGGAGTTTGGATGAGAGAGTTATTCTCAGATAACGAAATGATGTCGAAATAGTCCAATTAGCTTCGTTTTGCATTTAATGTCTCCATTTGCATCCTAAATCAAAATATAAAAATAATGAGTACTTTTAGGCTTCAAATAAGTATAAAAGGTTTTAAGAAACACCCTTTATCACCTTTTATTTGAAAACATCGCAAAACTTCATTAATAGCCGATTCGGATAGGTAAAATAGAAACTTTAGTGTTTCGGGTGTACGTTGACTTGGGTGTTGAGATAAATCACAAAAATAAATATTTTTAGGTTAAAATAACATTAAAAATGAATCCGGAACGTCGAAAAACCTTAGGGCAGTCATATGAATCAAATTGGAAATTCTTAGTGGCAAAACCGTAAATTTGGAGAAACCCAAAACAACCTGTGAACAGTATTTTTTGGGGCTACTATGTTTTAAACTCATTTTCATCTCATTTGCTCTCATTTCCTTCACTCCCCTCACACCCCCACACCTTTTGAAACCCTAGAGTGCATTAGAGAAGAAGAAAGGAAGGGAAAAACAAGAAATTCAAGGGTGATTCAAGATCAAATATTCTTGTTCTTCACTCCAAAGCTAAGGATTCAAGGTTGGGGTTTTTTCTCATTCACTTACATTGAGGCTAGGGTATTTATATATGTATGTTTTGGCTATCAATGATATATATATGCTATGGAATCATCCTCTCTTAGACTTTTTGCAAAGATTACATGTTTTGAACAAAGTAGGGTTTAATACCCATGAAATCTCCTTTCTAGTTTTAAAACCCTAATTTTTGGAGAGTGATGTATTTCCTTCTTAAATGTTTTCTTTATTATGGATTTCAAAACCTTAGTGCTTTGTGCTGGGTAGAAAAATGATGTTATTGTGATCTCATGTATTTTCTTAGTTAGTTGTGGAATTGTTATATGATATATTTTGAGAATTTTGGATAGATGCTTGTAAATTGAGATAAATGTTAAAATTTTATGCTTGGTTGGGTTGTTTATGATGCACATGAGTGAGAGGTTCCTTGTAAGGATGCTCACCCCTTCCCAAGAGGTTCCCGGTAAGGATGCTTGGGAAATAATGTAGTTGATTGGTGAGAAGTTTCATGTAAGGATGCTCATCCATTTTCAAGAGGTTCCCGGTAAGGACATTTGAAGAATCAAAGGTGACCTAAAAGGGGGGTGGAGGTTACCACAAAGTATGCCACCTACCAAAAGAATTGTTGAAATTGGTTATGGCAATTAATTGTTATTATTTGTATGTGGTGCTCATTTATTCATTTAAGTAATGTTTTTAAATAAACTTGAGATCCTTTTTAAATGTCACTGCTTTATTTCAAATTATGTGTCTATGTTATGTTAAAATTGAGATCGACCGTTTTAAATGTTTTTCTAAACCTTGTATGGGTTTGGGAGAATGTTTCTACAGAACTTCGTGCTCACCCCCTACCGTTAACATTTTTCAGATTACCCGCTTGAGGAGGAGGACGTAAGGGTCGAGGAGCCCGCTACTTGGGAGACTCCACGGGACGGGAGTGTGAATCCCGAGGTAGACGCATAGAGCGACCTCCTTTCCTTTTGTACTAGACTAGGACATTCTTTTGGAACATTGTGTAGTCTAGCTTCTTTTGTTTATTCCGCTGCGCTTCCTTAATTAATTTTTGAGATGTAATAGCCATGACTTAGGTTTATTCTTTTGGATAATGTTGTAAATATTCGTGGATGACAAATGAAGTTTTGTTTCTTAAGGGATTATATTAGTGCTCTCATGATATGAATGGTTTTAGAATGTAATGTCATCCAGGGTGTGTTTTGGGGCGTTACAAAGTCGGTATCAAAGCCTAGGCTTTAGGTCTTACATGGGAGCTGTAGGTTATGAAATCACCTCTAGAGCTTTAGGATTAGGGTGAATCAAATCCTTGAGTGAAATTTTATACACGTTCTATGCCTTAGCTTAACCTAATATTTAGGATGTCCTTTACATCCATGAACTAAGTTGTGAATTGATATGCAGGATGAACGGACAGGGACACAGACGTGGCCGTGGCCGTGGAGGTCAAGCGAATCCACCACCACCACCACCAACGAATGTCATGCAAGGCATTTACCAATGCTTGAGGGAGCTCACCACTTTGGTACAAAACCAAAATGGTAACAACAACCACAATGGTGGAGCTCATCCTCTCGCTCAAGTACCGGGCAATGGGAACGGAGACCGAAGGATGATAGCTCTTCGGGAATTCTTAAGACAACGACCACCCAATTTCCAAGGGAGCTCCAATCCTTTGGAGGCGGATAGATGGATCTGTCGAGTGAAGAAGATCTGTGATGGCATGGGAGTTGCGGAGGAGTTGAGAGTTGGTTTGGCGACCTACCTGTTTAAGGGGGAGGCCGACTATTGGTGGGATGTCCATAAAGAGGAGAAGGGACACCGACACACTCACTTGGGAAGAGTTTGATCAACTTTTCCAAGATAAGTACTTTCCTGAATCGGTCAGAGACCGAATGAAGGCGGATTTTCTTGCACTACGACAGGGTAGTATGACCATGGCTGAGTATGAGAGGCGGTTCGACGAGCTCTCCCGTTATGCTACGGGATTTATATCTAATGAGGCCGACAGGGCCAAGCGCTTCGAGCAGGGTCTGAGGCCGATCATCAGGGAGAAGTTGGTGGCTCTCAAGATCCGTGATTTTGGGGACTTGGTGGATAGAGCTGCACTAGTAGAGAGAGACATAGAGGATAGCCAGCGACGACAAGGCTTCTCGAGAAGAGGTCCGATCCGGACGGGTGCTAGCACTAGTGGGGCACAGAGACCGACACCATACCGTCGCCCAGACCAGACAGGTGGACAGCGACTTTTGACACCCTGAGGAGAGTGAGACACTCAAACTAGAGCCGGTATTACCTCACGATCCTGCTTTGCATGTGGAGGTGTGGGGCATATTAGGATTCATTGTCCAGTTTTTCCACCTCAGGGGCCTATCCGGACCGCCAGACAGGTACCAGCAGCCCAACCACCACCACCGAGGCCTGCACTGCAACGACGGATACAAGCTCAAGCCCCCGGCGGCGCCAACCAAGGGCAAGTATTTGCTTTGACTCAGCCGGAGGAGGACATTGCCAATGCCGTTGTGGAAGGTATCGTCCTTATTTACAATTCTTGGGCCCGAATATTATTTGACCCCGGTGCAACACACTCATTTGTACGCACGACATATGCACTTGATTTGGGATTAAGTTTCGCGAAGCTAAAGCATGTTATGAACATTAGCTTGCCCACGGGAGAACGGTTAGATACTAGCCGAGTTTGCAAGGGTTACGTGCTTCGCATTGGGGAGCACAAATTGATTGTGGATTTAATTGTTTTAGAGATAAAGGGGTATGATGTGATTTTTGGGATGAACTTGTTGTCTGCTTTCCGGGCGGTAATGGATTGTTTCCACAAGCGGATTATATTTCAGTTGCCGGGAGGAGTCGTTTTCAGTTTTGTGAATAACCGAGATTCTTCCCATCCATTTTCTACTATGGGTAGTAGATTTTTAAAAGAGAAATCGGGAAGTCATTTGAGTTTCTTAGCTAGCTTGATGGGAGATGATAGGGATAAAATCCATACGGATGTAGTGTTAATTGTATCGGAGTTTATGAATGTTTTTCCCGAGGAATTACACGGATTACCGCCACATAGGAAAATTTAGTTCAAGATCGATCTCTATCTGGGAACCGAACCCATATCCATTGCTCCCTACTGGATGGCACCTTTGGAGTTGAAGGAGCTAAGGAAGCAGTTGGATCACTTGTTGGCGATTGGGTTTATCCGTCTAAGCACTTCACCATGGAGAGCCCCGGTCCTCTTTGTGAAAAAAATGAATGAGACTCTACGCTTGTGCACGGATTACCGGAGGTTGAATCGGGTTACCGTGAAGAATAAGTATCCATTGCCGAGAATTGATGACTTATTTGACCAGTTGAAGGGTTCGAAGTATTACTCCAAGATTGATCTTCGCACGGGTTATCATCAGCTACGGATTAAGGAGGATGATATTCCTAAGACTACTTTTCGTACTTGGTATGGTCATTTTGAGTATACGGTGATGCCGTTCGGATTGACTAATGCCCCTACAGCCTTCATGGATTTGATGCACAGAGTCTTTCGGCCTTATCTCGATCAATTTGTCATTGTGTTTATTGATGACATATTGATTTACTCACAGACTCAGGAGGAACATGCTCGTCATCTCTCTATTGTGCTACAAACATTGAGAGAACATAAGTTATATGCGAAGATGAGCAAGTGTGAGTTTTGGATGAAGGAAGTGAAGTTCCTTGGCCATGTTGTGTCTGAGCAAGGAATAGCGGTTGATCCCGCAAAGATTGAGGTCGTGATGAAATGGGAACCACCGAAGAACATAACAGAAGTACGGAGTTTCTTAGGATTAGCCGGCTATTATCGTAGATTTGTGGAAGGATTCTCTAAGCTTGCGATGCCGATGACTCGCCTTACAAAGAAGGGGGAGAAATTTTTGTGGACTCAAGCGTGTGAACTAGTTTTTCACACCTTGAAGGAGAAGTTGACGACGGCACCTATCCTCATTATTCCGAGTAGTGGAGAAGGCTACGATGTCTACACTGATGCTTCACTACGAGGCTTGGGATGCGTTCTAATGCAAGGAGGGAAGGTAATGGCGTATGGTTCGAGGCAACTCAAGGTGCATGAGCATAATTATCCCACACACAACTTGGAGCTGGCTGCGGTGGTGTTTGCTCTTAAGTTGTGAAAATGTTATTTATACGGGAAAAAATTTCAAGTGTTCTCGGACCATAAAAGCCTCAAGTATATCTTCACACAGAAAGACTTGAATCTCCGGCAGAGAAGGTGGATTGAGTACTTGGAAGATTATGAGTTCACGCTCAACTACCATCCGGGGAAGGCCAATGTAGTTGCCGACGCTCTTAGCAGGAAGTCTCGGAGTGAAATCAATTTTCTTGCGGTAAATAGGTGGAAAATGATTGATGCATTGGAGGAGTACGATCTATGGGTGGATGGACCGGAGTATCAACCATATCTATTCAACCTTGTAGCTCAACCGACACTTCGGCGACGGGTAGTGGAGTTGCAATGCCTGGATTCGGAACTCGATTGGATTAGAGCCCGATTGGAGAATGGAGAGGCGATTGAAGGATGGTCTTCGAAGAATGGAGAGTTGAGATATGGGGAGAAGCTATGTGTTCCCGATGATTCGTCCCTAAAGGAGGAGATACTGGGAGAGTGTCATCGCTCCAAGTTTGCTATCCACCCCGGTAGTACAAAGATGTATAGGGATATGAAGCGTCAATACTGGTGGAGGGGAATGAAGCGAGATGTGGCCAAGTATGTGGCAAAATGTGCAGTGTGCCAGCAGGTGAAGATTGAGCATCAAAGGCCAGGAGGAGTCCTACAGTCTTTGCCTATTCCAGAGTGGAAGTGGGATCACATCACCATGGACTTCGTGTCGGGTTTACCAAGGACGTCGCGCGGGCATAATGCAGTGTGGGTCATTGTGGATAGACTCACCAAGTCCACTCACTTTTTGGGTATGAAGACCATGGATACATTCGAGACTTTGAGCCAGCTGTATATCCGTGAGATAGTGAGGTTACACGGCGTTCCGCTCTCGATTGTGTCAGATCGTGACTCTAGGTTTGTGGCGAGATTCTGGCAGAGTCTACAACAAGCGATGGGGACGGAATTACACTTCAGTACGGCTTTTCATCCCCAAACGGATGGCCAATCCGAGAGGGTGATACAGATTGTGGAGGATATGTTATGTGCTTGCGCGTTGGACTTCAAGGGGAGTTGGAGCGACCACTTACCATTGGCGGAGTTTGCTTACAACAACAGCTATCAAGAAAGTATTGGGATGGCACCGTATGAAGCATTGTATGGAAGACCATGCTGATCACCAACGTGTTGGTTAGAAGCCGGCGAGAGTAGTTTGTTTGGACCGGACATTGTTCGAGAAACTACGGAGAAGATTCAACTTATCCGAGAGAGGCTACGGACGGCGCAAATTAGACAGAAGAGCTATGCTGACCACAGACAAAGACCCTTAGAATTCAAGGTGGGAGACTACATATTTCTCAAGGTGTCACCCAAGAAAGGCGTGTTTCGATTCGGCAAGAAGGAGAAGTTAGCGCCAAGATATACCGGACCGTTTAAGGTAATCAAAGCGGTAGGCAAGGCGGCATATCAACTTCGACTACCAGCCCAGCTATTCGGAGTACATGATGTGTTCCACATGTCCATGTTGAGAAGGTGTCACTCGGATGCAACTCCAGTCGTGAACTTGGAGGAGATTGAAATTCAAGACGGAGCAACCTACGAAGAACAACCGGTAAAAATGCTCGACGCCCAGGAAAAAGTACTTCGCAACAAAGTTATCAGATTGGTGAAGGTTTTGTGGCAACACCATGGAGTGGAGGAAGCTATATGGGAACCGGAGCAAAAAATGCGGGAGAAGTATCTATATTTGTTCGCTACTTGAAGTAAGTTTTGAGGACGAAACTTTCTTTAAGGGGGGGTGGATTGTAACACCCCGCATTTTCTTTTATATATGTATATAGATATATAGTAAATAATTGTGATAAAAAAAAATGTAGATATATGTAGTGATGTGTGTTTGAATTTGGTAGATTGAAAAAGTAGAGATTTAAAATATTAGTGAAAATAATAGTTGAAATTTGATTTTAATCAGTGAAAATATGAAATTTTAGGTTCTAGAACTTGTATTAAATAGGTTTGGTGTAGAAATATGTGTTGGAGAGGTTTGGGATAGATTTGGTTGGCTTAGGAATGGATTGGAAATGGAAAAGGGACGAAGACAGGCTATGAACAGTGCACTGCTGCAACTTCAAGCTCGATTTAGACCTTGATGCAGTCAATATCTCTCAAAACTCAAAACATGAAAGTTTTAGAGCTCTTTCGTATCATTCCATAGCATCTTGAATCATCTCAATCGGAGCTTGGATGAGAGAGTTATGCTCAGATAACGAAATGATGTCGAAATAGTCCAATTAGCTTCGTTTTGCATTTAATGTCTCCATTTGCATCCTAAATCAAAATATAAAAATAAAGAGTACTTTTAGGTTTCAAATAAGTATAAAAGGTTTTAAGAAACACCCTTTATCACCTTTTATTTGCAAACATCGCAAAACTTCATTAATAGCCGATTCGGATGGGTAAAATAGAAACTTTAGTGTTTCGGGTGTACGTTGACTTGAGTGTTGAGATAAATCATAAAATAAATGTTTTTAGGTTTAAAATAACATTAAAAATGAATCCGGAACGTCGAAAAACCTTAGGATAGTCATATGGATCAAATTGAAGATTCTTAGTGGCAAAACCGTAAATTTGGAGAAACCCAAAACAGCCTGTGAACAGTATTTTTCGGGACTGCTATGTTTTAAACTCATTTTCATCTCATTTGCTCTCATTTCCTTCACTCCCCTCACACCCCCACACCTCTTGAAACCCTAGAGGGCATTAGAGATGAAGAAAGGAAGTGAAAAACAAGAGATTCAAAGGTGATTCAAGATCAAATATTCTTGTTCTTCACTTCAAAGCTAAGGATTCAAGGTAGGAGTTTTTTCTCATTCACTTACATTGAGGTTAGGGTATTTATATATGTATGTTTTGGCTATCAATGATATATATATATGCTATGGAATCATCCTCTCTTAGACTTTTTGCAAAGATTACATGTTTTGAACAAAGTAGGGTTTAATACCCATGAAATCTCCTTTCTAGTTTTAAAACCCTAATTTTTGGAGAGTGATGTATTTCCTTCCTAAATGCTTTCTTTATTTTGGATTTCAAAACCTTAGTACTTTGTGTTGGGTAGAAAAATGATGTTATTGTGATCTCATGTATTTTCTTAGTTAGTTGTGAAATTGTTATATGATATATTTTGAGAATTTTGGATAGATGCTTGTAAATTGAGATAAATGTTGGAATTTTATACTTGGTTGGGTTGTTTATGATATACATGAGTGAGAGGTTCCTTGTAAGGATGCTCACCCCTTCCCAAGAGGTTCTGGTAAGGATGCTTGGAAAATAATGTAGTGATTGGTGAGAGGTTCCATGTAAAGATGTTCATCCATTTCAAGAGGTTCCCGATAAGGATACTTAAGAATCAAAGGTGACCTAAAAGGGGGGTGGAGGTTACCACAAAGTATGTCACCTACCGAAAGAATTATTAAAAATTAGTTATGACAATTAATTGTTATTATTTGTATGTGGTGCTTATTTATTCATTTTAGTAATGTTTTTAAATAAACTTGAGATCCTTTTTAAATGTCACTGCTTTATTTCAAATTATGTGTCTATGTTATGTTAAAATTGAGACCGACCGTTTTAAATGTTTTTCTAAATCTTGTATGGGTTTGGGAGAATGTTTTTACAGAGCTTCGTGCTCACCCCCTATCGCTAACATTTTTCAGATTACCCGCTTGAGGAGGAGGACGTAAGGGTCTAGGAGCCCGCTACTTGGGAGACTCCACGGGACGGGAATGTGGATCCCGAGGTGGACGCATAGAGCGACCTCATTTCCTTTTGTACTAGACTAGGACATTCTTTTGGAACATTGTGTAGTCTAGCTTTTTTTGTTTATTCCGCTGTGCTTCCTTAATTAATTTTTGAGATGTAATAGCCATGACTTGAGCTTATTCTTTTGGATAATGTTGTAAATATTCGTAGATGACAAATGAAGTTTTGTTTCTTAAGGGATTATATTAGTGCTCTCATGGTATGAATGGTTTTAGAATGTAATGTCATCCAGAGTGTGTTTTGGGGCGTTACACTATCGAAGAGGAGTTGTCTGTCTTACATAAGACCATAGCTTAGGAGCTAGTGCCTTTACCACCTGATAAACGTAACATTGGTTGTAAGTAGGTTTATAAGATAAAAACCAAATCTGATGGTTCTGTGGAATGGTATAAAGCTCGATTAATAGCCAAAAGTTTTGTTCAAGAGTATGGTTATCTATGATTTGGGTTTTCGCACCAATGATCATGATTCTGCCCTCTTTTTACAATGCATTTCCTCAAGTTCTATTGTTCTTTTACTATATGTTGATGGTATGATTATGACGAGTTGACACTGCTGGTATACGCTTATTGAAAACTCAGTTGCAAGATCATTTTGAGATTAAAAATTTGGGACAGCTTAAATATTTCTTGGGCATTGAGATTGCCTCCTCTTTTAAAGGTTATCTTCTCTCTCAATTCAAGTATGTCTCTAACGTTATTCAACAAACCCACTTATCAGATAATCGGATAGTTGAAACACCTTTAGAGCTAAATGTTCACTATTCTTCTTCTGATGATATACTCTCTTGTATGACCCAACCCTCTATCCCACTATTATTGGGAGTTTAGTATATCTTACAGTCACTTGTCCAGATATCTCTTATAATGTTCACATTGTGAGTCAATTTGTTATCTCACCCATCACTATGCATTGAGCTGCTGTACTTCGTATTCTTCGGTATCTCCGTAGTACTCTACATCAGAGTTTACTATTTCCTCACTCTTCATCTATGGAACTCAGGGCTTACTCCCTTGCTGATTGGGTTGGTGAGTCTATGGATCGAAAGTCTACCACCAGTTTCTGCCTTTTTCTTGGGGATACTCTTATTTCTTAAAAAAATAAGAAGCAAACTATTGTTGCTTGTTCTTCTGCAAAATTTGAGTATCTACTATATCTAAGATAATCAGGTTACGATGGCTCCTTGCTAATCTTGGCATTTCGATATCTTCCCCTACTCCTATATTCTATGACAATACCAGTGCTATTCAAATTGCTCACAACTCGGTCTTCTATGAGCGCACAAAGTACATTGAAATTGATTATCATTTTGTACGTCATCATCTTTAGTAGAGCACCATCACTCTCCCTTTTCTTCCTTCCACCATGCAGATAGCGGATCTCTTTCCGAAGTCTCACACCATAGCACATTTTAGATTTCTCCTTGTCAAATTCTTGATGTGTTCTGTCATATCATGAGTTTGAGAGGGGGTGTTAGAGTATTAGTAATAAGGGTAATTTAGGCATTTTATTTATGTTGTGCTGCTCTACTATATAAGACTTACTTTGTGTACTTGTAGTTTAATTTAGTTTTACAGACTGTTTTTAGCTTACTAATATTGTCTATCTTTTCTTCTTTTTTCTCTTTGATAAATATTAATAGTCACATCTCATGTGATCCAGGGGAACATAAAGATTCGAAAATGCATTGATAACTAAACAGTCTAAAATGTCATGCTTCAGGTAGTTAAGAGTTTCTTCCTCATGAACTTATCTTTTTTGTTAACCAGTTACATAACATATAGGTATAAACATATATGTATGGGCACCTCTTTATTTATGTAGTTACTAGTTACATAAAATACTGACATTAGAAACAGCAAACACATAAGCTTATGTTAATCTGCCAATACCCTCGTTTGAACCAGTCATTCAACTTAAGGTCCTGCCTTCAAGACCCTCAATGAATGAAACAAAGCAGATTGATTTTACTCCTACTAAAATTGTCCATAGTATCAGTTGAGTTTAATCAAGCTGTCCTCATAAAAAACTTTAGAAAAACCTTAGTTTAACCTAGGAATGGCCATAGTATTGAAAGTTTTATTGGATGTAAGCAATACTTTCTCTCAATTCAATAAACTAGATTTCAAGAATATGTATCTCCCAAGAAAATAAAAAAGTCCTATACTATCCAAAATACAAATATACCCCTATTATAAATGTTATAGTTCTTAGGTATTGTTAGTCGTGTTGGGTAATATTGTGATTTACTCATATGCTATAACTTCGTTTCGGTGCATTGTTTCGGTCACCTAGGAAACAAAAAAAAATTCGACGTGTTTTGGAAACGTTTCGACTAGTTTTGAAAACAAAATGAAAAAATAAAAAATTTAAAAATTATTTTTTCAAAATATTAGTCAAACTATACCAAAATGTTTTAAAATACCATGAAACATTGCGAAATAATTGTGCAAATGCATTGAAATATAACAAAATATTTTGAAACATAATGAAGCACCTCAAAGTATTAGAAGTTCGATTCCATCATTAATTCGTTTCGGTCTCCTTAAAAACTGAAATATTTCGGATGTTTCGATCGTTTCGAAACGATATTTTGATCTTTGTTATAAATAAGGTGTAGAGCAACGTTAGCTTACACATTGTTTTCCTCAATCTCTCTCCCTTTCTTCTCTTCTCTCCCTCCTAAATCTAAACCTAATATTTGGTTATTGATTATTTGAATCTTAACTTGGTTATCAAAGCTTTTTAACTAGGGTTTGAATACACACTTTATCTCCATTCTTTTTTTTTTTTTGGTCTTCATTGCGGCAGCAGAAAGTTGGACAAGGAAGCTCCAATGAAGTAATATCAGAGCTTCATTGTGGTTATTCATTTCGGTGTAGATGGTAGAAATTATTGTTTTGTTGAGCTGTTGATGTATTCTCCAATAGTTTTAGTTGCCAGAAACATTCGAAGAAAATTTATTCACGTCACTATGTTGTCGTCGTTGTTCTGATCGTTCGTGATGTATGTAGCGTGAGATGGTATCTTGCGTAGCTGCATCGATAATTGGTTGTTAACAGTGCTGTAGATTATTGATCGCTGGTAGTGATCGATTTTCTCTGTTAAACGTAACAGAGCCGTCGCTGCCTAGGGTTTCTAGGCAAGTATGCGTTGAAGACAAAGAAGACAACCTCATAGCTTGGTTTCAGGTTATAGCATAACCCAGTTTGAAATCCAACCGACTGGCTTAATTAAGGCCACCTGCATAAAATAAGATCAAGAAGAAGTCCACTTGCTCCAGTCCAAGACCAGGCCCAATCCTTTTAAGCCCATATTGTGACTCAGATAGCTCAGCCCAGGCTGGACCAGACCAAATCAGGTACAGGTCAGACCGGTTTAACTCGGTTCATTGATCCTTTGCACCAGTTCAATGAGGATCAGTCCAGTTCAGTGAGTTCCCTTGATATTCAGTCAGGTTCAGTGCTTTTTTAGGACCGGTTTAGGGACTTGCAGCTCCAGTTCTGCCTATTTTCTTGCTGATTTGTTATTTTCAAACTATGGTTAACATTCTTTGAGTACTATTTTCCCTTGTAATTGTCTTTAATGCTTCTACAAAGACTACAGGAGGTGTTTATGCTTGGTTTAGGTGTTAAGCATCCAAGGATCAAAATTTCGTTTCGAAGTACCGTTTCGGTCAACTCAAAAATAGAAACGTTTCGGAAACATTTCGGAAACGCAATGGAAACGCAGAAAAAATATGGAAACGCATAAAAACACAAATGCAATCCATTAATTTATAAAGATATGCTAAATAATTTATTAATTCAACATATTTATTAGGTTAACATCAATTTATACAAGAATAAATTTAAATTTGAGGGAAAAAAAGGCTTGACTTGAGGCGAAAGTCACTTAAATTAGTTTCAAACACTTAATTTTTATGAAATAAACACATTTTTACATAATATTAAGGTCTTATAATACACATGAAATGCTAATGAGTACATACTTACATGGTTACATCCATTCCCCTGTGGAGTGTCGAGCAGGCTCATACATCGGTGTAGGCTCTGGGTAGCTACTTAGAGAAACTCCATATGTGACATAAATATGATGACAATAGTTACTCCAAATCATATTATTACGGTAATATAATCCAATTAATAATACTATTTTATTATAATACTAATAATGAAGGGTATCAAATTAAATTAATGATACTTATGTATACTTAAAAATTAAATGTAATTACAGTAGGTATTAAATATAATTACATTAGGGTATTAAACGTAATTGTTAATACTTATAACAAAAAAAAAAAGCAAAAAACTTGCACAACAGTGAGGTATTAAATATAATTACAGTATGTATTAAATATAATTATAATGAGTATTAAATATAATTATAGTAGGGTATTAAGTGTAATTATTTATTCTTATAACAAAAAAATTATAAAAGACAGAAGAGCAGTGGGAATTAAATGTAATTATAGTGAGATATTAAATATAATTATAGTGAGTATTAAATGTAATTACAGTGGGTATTAAATGTAATTATAATGGGGTATTAAATGTAATTATTCATAATGAACCGAATATATCACTGTTTTGTCGAAACGGTTCGAAACAATGCCGTTTCGACCGAAACGGTCCGAAACAGTACCGTTTCGACCGAAACACTGGAATTTTGTGATTCAACTACTGTTTCGTTTCGGAGTGTTGAAATTCCGAAACGTTTCGGACGTTTCGGACGTGTCGACACGACATTTTGATCCTTGTAAGCATCTTAACATCTTAACATGACCTCGAATAGTTGTGTGATTTGAGTATTGTTTGTAGATTATTAGTTCCTATTATTGAATAGCTAATTTTTTTTAATGCCAAACTTGCATGGTGGCTTTGGTGGTGGACGTTGTCCACCCAATAGTGCCGGTCTTGGTGGTCGAGGTGCTGCCCATTGCAGACGTGGTGGTGAACTCAACCCTAATAAAGTCAGCCTTAATGATCTATGCACAGGACATAATAGCTGTGGTGGTTATTTTGGTCGTGGTATTCGCTCTAGGTGGAAGTGCACTTATTGCGGTGACTATGAACATACTGAGAATTATTGTTGCAATAAGTGGGGGAGACCCGCGTATGGCAACCAGGCTTCTAATGATAGTCTAGGTTCTCTAGTACATCAGACTTCTATCAGTGATCCAATTGCATCTACTATTGATTCTCATTATGGTCTTTCTTATCAGTTTCGGCAACTCATGCAACAGTTATCTTCAATTTCTACAAATTTATCTATTCCTACTACTAGCCTTGCTAATGGAGGTAACTCTGCATATGTGGTTCCTCCACTCTCTCCATCATTTGGATCATTGATTCAGGAGCTAATGTTCATATGTCTGGTATTTCCTCACTTTTCTCTAATTTCCGTTTGTCTAAATGACATATTGTGCTACTTTTCGACTAGAACATGGGATTGACGATTTCCATCCTACTCAGTCTTTGCCCTTAACTTCGGAGCTATTTGTTCCTAATTTTACCTTTAACTTGTTATCTTTGAGTCAGTTACCTAAGTCCTTACCGTACCCTTAACTTCGGAGCTATTTGTTCCTAATTTTACCTTTAACTTGTTATCTTTGAGTCAGTTACCTAAGTCCTTACCGTATTCATTGTTATTCTCTCCATCTTGTATTTTACAAGACCTCAAGATGAAGAAGATGATTGGTTTGGACCATGAGTGCAATAGGCTTTGCTGCTTAGTTGCGGGTGGTTTTGTTCCTACCCTGAGTGCTACCGTGTTTCCTTTTCAGTGGCACTTTCGACTAGGTCATCCTCATTGCAAAAATTGCGTCAAGTTATCCCTAGTTTGAGTTCTTTGTCTGTAATAAAATGTAAGGCTTGTCAATTAGGCAAGCATTACCGTAGTTCCTTTCCACGTAATTCTTCTAGTCAGCAATCTAGTCCTTTCATGTCGATCATACAGACATTTGGGGTCTTGCAAGAGTCAAAAGTATTCCTGATTTTCAGTATTTTGTAATTTTTTTAGATGATTTCTCTCGTATGAGTTAGTTATTTCTTATGAAAAACCGATTTGAATTGCCTAAAGTCTTTATCACCTTTTACAATGAAATCTTGGTTCAGTTTGATTCACATATTAAAGTTCTTCGGTCTAACAATACTCGAGTATATTCAATCATTTATGAAAACCTTTTGAGCTAAGCGTGGCATTATCCATCAAATCACTTATCCACATACCTTCCAACAAAATTGCATTGCCGAACGTAAACACGGTCTTAATCCATCTGATCAAAAAAATAAATATACTAGATTACAAGAATAAATATACCTCAAGAAAATTAGAAAAAACCCTAAACTACCCAAAAACAAATATACCCCTATTATAAAAATTTATATACACTCTCACAAGTATCACGGTCTTAATCCATATAATCATGCTGATAAAATGACATGAATACCTTCAGGATACCTCAACTTCGGCCTCACTTCTCAAGTTTATGTTTTAAAGGTTTTTCAACCATATTGTTGCACATCTCAAACCTATTTGTGACAACAAAAGATTCTAGGGTTGTCATGAGATGTGTTCTTAAATGATCTCCTTGTACAACTCAGGATAGACTGCCTAATCTAATTTAAATTTCGAGATGAAATCAGTTTTCAAACTTCTTACAACCTCTCTTGATAGATCATTTTGCCCAAAACAAAATTTGGATTCAAAAGTTATAAGCTTCCAAACAATGACCATCCGAACACGGCGATAAGAAAATGTAAAATATTTGACAAAATGAGCCAAAATGCACCTTACTCCTAGTTAGCCACCTCGCAAGAATGGGCCAAGACTCAAGTGTGTTAACATTGATAAAAAAGACAAGAACAGAGAAAGTAGAGAAGAGAAAAAAAAAATTATTATGGCTAAACAAGTATGTAATCCTTCTTAACCAAGAAGTATACAATGTAAGCCTTATATAGTCGTACAACACAACATTAAGTAAATGTCTAAATTACCCTTAATATTAATACTCAGAGTTTGTTAATAAGAAATCGAAAACGTGCTATGATGTGAGATTTCAAAAAAAAAACTCAGCTATCTATATGGTGAAAGGAAGAAAGGGGAGAGTGATAGTGCCTAATTGAAGATGATAGCACACAAAGTGACAATCAATCTCGATGTGTTTTGTGCACTCATGGAAGACCAAGTTGTGAGCCATCTGGATAACACCGGTGTTGTCACAATACATTGGAGTTAGAGAAGATATGAAAATGTCAAGATCAGCAAGTAGTCATCATAACCAAACTATCTCAGCTTCAATAGAAGAATGAGCAACAACAATTTGTTTCTTACTTTTTCTTCAAATAAGAGAATCTCCCAAGAAAAAATACAGAAACTAGTGGTGGACTTGCGATCCATAGAGTCACCAGCCCAATTAGCATTTGAGTAGGCCCTGAATTCCATAGCTGATGAGTGAGAAAATAGTAAACTCTGATATAGAGTACCACGAAGATATCGAAAAATACAAAGAACATCTTAGTGAACAGTGGTAGGTGAAGCGACAAATTGACTCACAATATGAACAGTTTAAAAGATATTTGAGCAGGTAACCTTAAGATATATGAGAGTCCCAACAATAGTACTATAAAAGATAGGGTTAGGTTGAGGAGTACCATTAGAGGAAGAATACTGAACATTAAGCTCTAAGGGTGTCTCAACAATCCGATTGTCTGACAAACAAGCTCAATGAATAACATCTGATGCATACTTAGACTGGAAAGGAAGATAACCTTTACAAGAAGAAACAACTTTAATTCCCAAAAAATATCGAAACTAACTCAAATCGTTCATCTTAAGATCATCCGGCAATTAAGTTTTCAATAGGCAGATACCAGCATCATCATTACCTGTAATGATCCTAGCATCAATATAAAGTAGAAGAACAATAGAACCTAAGAAAGTAGATCGTAGAAAGAGGGGTAGAGTCAGAGTCATGATCAGTGGCATGAAAGCCCAAGTCACAAATAACTAATGAAAACTTGGCAAACCATGCCCTAGGAGCTAAAGTCCATATAAGACCTTGTGAAGTTGGCATACTTGACTAGGATTCTGAGAGAATCCAGTTGGAGGAGTCATAAAAACCTCTTCAGATAAGCCTCCACGTAGAAAAGCAATTTTTATATCCAACTGAGACAAGTTCCATTGACAAATGGCAGCTACAATAATCACAATATAGACAATAGTCATCTTGGTAACTGGGGCAAAAGTCTTACCATAGTCTAACCCATACTCTCGAGCAAATCTATTGGCTACTAACACAGGCTTATACCTTTCTATAGTGCCATCTAATTTGATTTTGATCTTATACAATCACTTATAGCCAATGGTGCATTTTGAGTAGGTAAAGGAACTATTACCAAGCTCGGGTTTTATGTAAGGCAGATAGCTCCCCATCCATAGCCTATTGCTAAAAGGGATCAAGGATAGTCTCCTTATAGGAGGTGGGCTCAAACAAAGAATGAATAGAAGTGAGACAAGCACTGTAAAACCCAGGTAAATTTAAACTTTTTATGAGACATTTGTCACTACAGTACGGATTGTAAACCTGAATTTTTCTAGATCTCAGATGACGAAACGGACCTCACCGTTGGACTCGTCTTACGAAATCTAGTTATCCCATCAATTTTTTGTCGAATTTTCAGATAGTAGAATTTTTCGCATTTTACGAGGCAGTCGAGTCTTGGGTGACCCAAAAACGGGATTTTTAACAAAACTTTGAAAGTTGAAAAATAAATTGAGGCAAGTTAAAATAAAAATATTTTGAACTTAAACCAGGACGAAATTTAATCCTTTCAGGATGAAAACCGACTTGAAAAAAAGAAGGTCGTGTGGCACAATGTGAGCCAAGTAAATAGAGGGTATAAAAAGGAGGAAAAATTCGATTTCTCCCCCACATTTCTCAACCGGTTCAACATGAGAGGAGAAGAGAGGGAAAAAGAGGAAAATCTTACCTTCTCTCTACGATCTACAGAGCTTGGGTATTCGAATCCACTCAAGCCCAGAAGAAAAGTTGTTCCTCTCGACAAGGGCTACGTGGCTACACCAAAAAATGCGAGTTTTACCGAAGATCAACGGATGGGATTTGTGGAAGCTAGGGATTCTAACTCGTTTTTGGATTCTTGAAGCTTCCCAATGTGGTTTTACGCTTCGTGAGGTAGGGTTCCCTCCTACTTTGATTTATTTACAACCTAAGATGTTTATATGAAATGGGTAGGTTGATAGAATGCTATATCACTTGCCTATTATTGTGGACTTGATGAAATGGGAAAAGAAATGGGCTAGAATAAATTCTAGTTTAAATTAGGTATGTAGAAATTACCTATGGTGAAGTTTGAGTTATGTGATGAAATGTGAGCATGTTATATGTCTATTTTATACCTTGAGAATTAAGTGTGTTATTGGCACATATTATGTAATAACACGCTTGTGATTTATTGTTGGAATATATTAACATTGTGATGAAATTTGGCGGTTATATGTATATGGTATAATTGGCCTTGGAATATATAATTTTGTGGTTAATTTTGCTCATGTGGCATTCTTTACATATGGGTATGATATTGATATAGAAATGGCTCATTACATTACATTTGTACGGAGGAATCGCATCCATAGCCATGAGTCTGGGGGTGTGTGTACATGGTTGATATCAAACACCAAATAGATGGATGATGGGTGGGCTCGGAAAAGTTAGATCGAAGATCCGACTGAATCGTACGGTTGTGTAGATAAAGAATTAGGTCGGGGTTAGCAAGAAGGACTAGACTATCCCTCGGGTGAGACCCGGTGAACGGATACGCACTCCGTTGGTATAAGAGTCCATAAAGTGTGTCAGTATACGAGGAACCATTGGTGGGAGTTTATAAATTCCGTGTCAGTTGGTGTCGTTGGTGTAAGTCCATAAATACCCACCCCAAGAAAGACTGAGAGATTTTTATTTGAAAGAGTCATTGGGTGTATAACACTAATTACGGGAGCCTAAAAAGTCTGATTTTATACTCATAGCATTATATGGGTGAATGGAGCTAGAGAGGACTCGGGTAGAGTTGTATGAATAAGTCTCATCTCATTTTATTACATGATATTTCTAAGATTCCAACATTAAATAATATATTCTTTTTTGGGATGTTGCTGTTGTTGAATGTTGCATGATCATTTCATATACATTTGAGTTGGGGAGTAGCCTCTGTAAGAGATACCCTATTGAGCATGACTCACCCTTCGTGGGAAAAACATTTCAGGTGTGGGACATACATCGGTGGAAGACCCTCAAATGGGACCCCAAGGGTGAAGAAAGTCGGAATGTGACTTTATTTTGAGTTTTGTAAAATAATTGTGAAATTTTTATTTTAGTATGTACACACATGAAATGGAATGTAATAGGACATGTATGTACCACAATGAGTGCACCTGTGAATGCCACAGCCTCCTCTATCACCACGTCCTCTACGAGAACCACCAGGCCCATTATGGGAAACAACTAAAGTTGATTGATCACCGATATGATCAGTACTCACTAGAGAGCTATGATCAGATAGAGTAGCACACTGGAGGCAAGAGAACACATCAGGAAAAGATGGAAACCTAGGACTACCCAAAATCTGTACACGGATAGGCTCATAATGTGATTATAACCCAGTCAAAAAATAGACAACATCAGCATCATCGCGTTATTGTTCCATCTTAGAAATATCAAAAGATATAGGTTAATACCAAAGTTGTTAGTATCGTACGATACACGATACGTATCGTACGATACGTTACGATACAGCCCTAAAACGATACGTATCGGTGTTATGTATCGTTTTTGCGTTGTATCGTCCGATACACGATACGTTTTTACGATACGATACGTATCGGTACGAAACGCACGATACGTGCAAATTTTTTTTTTTTTTTTTTTTTTTTTTTAAAACGACGTCGTTTGAAGTGTGTTGAATTTTTTTTTCAATTCCCTATAACCACTGAAACGACGTCGTTTCAGTGGTTAGGGTTACAAAAAAAAAATTCACACATTTCTCACATATATCACACATTTCAGCCATCGACGTCTGGTTTCTCTCAGCCATCGACCGATGACTGTCGTTTCTCTTCAGCCGTCGACCGACGTGTGTGGGTGGGTGATGATCGACTGTGGGAAGTCTTCGACTTGTAGGTGGTGATCGCTGTGGGTGGTCTTCGACTGGTCTCCGACTGGTCTTCGACTGTGTTCGACTGGTCTCCGACTGGGTGGGTGGTCTTCGACTGTGGGTGGTCTTCGACTGGTCTCCGACTGGGTGGGTGGTCTTCGACTGTGGGTGGTCTTCGACTGGTCTCCGACTGGGTGGGTGGTCTTCGACTGTGGGTGGTCTTCGACTGGTCTCCGACTGGGTGGGTGGTCTTCGACTGTGGGTGGTCTTCGAGTCTGGGTGGTGATCGATTGTGGGTGGTCTCCAACTGTCGGTGGGTGATTGCCGGTCTGTGGGTGATTGCCGGTCTGTGGGTGATTGCTTGTGGGTGATTGCTGTGGGTGATTGCTCGCTGTGGGTGATTGCTGTGGGTGATTGCTCGCTGTGGGTGATTGCTTGTCTCCGACTGTGGGTGTTGATCGCTGCCTTCTTCCTTCTCCAGGTACTCCTTTTTCTTCTTCTTCCCAGTCTCCATTGATCGTTGGTCCTGTGCAGTATGTAATGATATTAATTTATTTACAAAGCCAAATGTATATAAATTTTTTTGTATAAAAATTTCTGAATCTTGATTAATTTTAATTTTGTGCAACAGTGGCATCACCTGCATCCAATTTTCATATAGAAATGACTAAAAAACTTGCTAATGATCCCACATGGGAACATTGTGACAAAGTAGAAGGATCAAGGTTGAAATTGAAATGCATTCATTGTGCAAATGTCTATTGGGGAGGCATTTCAAGAATGAAAAATCATTTGGCAAGTAATCGCAAAGATGTAGCAGCGTGTAAGCATTGCCCTGAGGAAGTAACTGAATTTTTTAAGCAATTATTGGATGATAGGGCAATTAGCAAAGATATGAGTCTTGTGGATTCGAAAAGTAGTGGCAGTGTGGGTAGTACTACTGCTGATAAAATACAGCCAACCACCACAATTACTTTGAATACTATGTTGAAGAAAAAGGGTAGGGAAGATGTATGCTTGGATATTTGTAGATGTTTTTATGCTAATGCCCTTCCTTTTAATTTGGTAAAGGATCCATATTTTGTAAGAATGTTAGAATCTGTTGCATCGTTTGGTAAGGGATTGAAACCTCCATCGTATCATGAGGTGAGATGTTCTTTTTTGAAAAAAGAAACAAATTTGATTAATGGTGGGTTGATGGAAAATTATAAAGCAGAGTGGAGAAGGACGGGTTGTACTCTTATGTCTGATGGATGGACTGATGGGAAACATCGCTCTATCACTAATTTTTTAGTGAATAGTCCTAGAGGAAGTGTGTTTCTTAAAAGTATTGATACTTCAGGTATTTGTAAGAATGCGGATAATCTTTTTGAGCTTTTAGATTCAATGGTAGAAGAGATTGGTGAGGATAATGTTGTTCAGGTTGTAACTGATAGTGCATCGGCTTATGTAAAAGCTGGGGAGTTGTTAATGGAAAAGAGGAAAAAGTTGTTTTGGTCTCCTTGCGGTGCACATTGTCTAGATCTCATTTTGACGGATATTGGGGACCTTCCTCTGCACAAGGATATAATGTCAAAGGCAAGGAAAATCACAGTTTACATTTATAGACATTCTTGGGTGTTAAATCTTATGAGAAAGTATACAAAGAAAAGGGATTTGGTGAGAGCTTGTGTGACCAGATTTGCCACCTCATATTTAACTTTAAGGAGTTTATTTGAAAATAAAATTGGGCTTAGAGCAATGTTTGCTTCTGAGGAATGGCAGAGAAGTCAATATTGTAAGAAGGGAGATGGTGTAAAAGTGATGGATATTATACTAGCTGACCAAAATTTTTGGGGATCAATCAAGTATTGCTTGAAGTGTGTGTTGCCATTGGTGAAGGTGTTGAGGCTTGTAGATGGGGATCTAAAGCCTGCCATGGGGTATATTTATGAGGCAATGGACAAGGCAAAGGAACAAATCCAAAAGAATTTTCGTAATGTGAAGAAGCACTATGAGCCCATATGGACTATTGTTGACACTAGATGGAACATGCAATTACACAGACCTCTTCATGCAGCTGCCTATTATCTCAATCCCGCGTAAGACTTAATTTTCTCAATTTTTATATCATTTTATATCTATATATTGTATGCTGATCAATGATCATTGTAAATCAAAATAATTATTTCAGGTTTCATTACACCGGTAGTGCGGACTATGAGATAAAGATGGGACTATATCAGACTATTCAGAGAATGTGCCCAAGTCCTATTATGAGAGAAAAAGTTGATAAACAATTAGATATCTTTCATAATGCTGATTTGATGTTTGGAATGGACATGGCAATCCAAATGAGGAAGAAGAAACAACCTGGTTAGTGGTAACTTAACTTAAGTTGGTTATTTGAATGCAACTGCTTAAGTTAGTTAATAGAGTATTCTATTGTAATTTTTTATAGCCTTGTGGTGGGAATCATTTGGAGGATGTTGTCCAGAGTTGCAACAACTTGCTATCCGCGTCCTTAGCTTGACTTGTAGTGCCACTGGATGTGAGAGGAATTGGAGTACATTTGACCAGGTGCACTCTAAGAGGAGAAATCGATTAGAGCAACAAAGATTAAGTGCACTTGTGTTTGTGAAGTACAATCTTCGATTGGAGGCAAGACACCAAAAGAGAATACTAGAGGGTGATTCCTATGATCCTATTTCTCTCTCAGATATGGAATCTGATGATGAGTGGATCACTGAAAAAGAAGATGCACTCCTTCCTGAGGACACTACTTGGATGAATGTTGGTGAATGTTTTGAGGTTCAAGAAGGGACTAGCAAAAAGAGAAAGAGAGGTAATTAAAATGTAGTGGTTGTTTTTTCTTCTTCTCCATTACTTTGAATTTTATTTTTTTTATATTTTGTATTGGTTGCTTTGTAGGGCCTAGAAATCTTACTTTAAGCAAGAAAAAAGGAAAGCAAATAGTTCAACTTGAAGATGAGGATGAGGATGAGGATGAGGATGAGGATGAACAAATACAAGAAGTTGAAGATGATAAAGGAAGTGAAGACTTGTTGGCATCCGATCACAATGATGATGATGATGATGCATTTTCAATTGAAATTGAAGATTGAGTTCAAAATGGATGTTAGAAATTTGGATTAGAAGTCTCTTTGGTGTTTAAAGTTTGAATTAGTGAACTATGGTTGTGAACTTTGCATTATAATAGTAGTGGATTATGTTGATACTTGAATAGTTGGTGGAGTATTAATGAAATGCTATATTTTTTATGAGTGTATGACTTTTTTTCAAAGGTATATATATTTTTTTTTATTTATTTAAAATTGCATCGTATCTTACGATACACGATACGATACACGATACGATACATATTTGTATCTTACGATACGCCTTCCGATACACGATTTGATAACTTTGGTTA
>CAUOFW020005736.1:0-81565 GCA_963454935.2 Ilex paraguariensis
CCTTGCTTGGATACAACATAGCCAAGGAATTTCACTTCCTTCATCCAAAACTCACACTTGCTCATATTCGCATATAACTTATGTTCTCTCAATGTTTGTAGCACAATAGAGAGATGACGAACATATTCTTCCTAAGTCTGTGAGTAAATCAATATGTCATCAATAAACACAATAACAAATGATCGAGGTAAGGCCGGAAGACTCTGTGCATCAAATTCATGAAGGCTGTGGGGGCATTAGTCAATCCGAACGGTATCACGGTATACTCGAAATGACCATAACGGGTAAGAAAAGCAGTCTTAGGAATATCCTCCTCACTAATCCGCAACTGATGATACCCCATGCGAAGATCAATCTTGGAGTAATACTTGAATCCTTCAACTAATCAAATAAGTCATCAATTATCGGCAACGGATACTTATTCTTCACGGTAACCCGATTCAACCTCTGGTAATCTATGCACAATCGTAGAGTCTTCTCCGCTTTCTTCACAAAGAGGACCGGGGCTCCCCAAGGTAAAGTGCTTAGACGGACAAACCCAATCGCCAACAAGTGATCCAACTGTTTCCTTAACTCCTTCAACTCCAAAGGTGCCATCTGGTAGGGAGTAATGGATATCGGTTCGGTTCTCGAATAGAGATCGATCTTGAACTCAATTTCCCTATGTGGCAGTAATCCGGGTAATTTCTTAGGAAAAACATTCAAAAACTCTGATACAATTAACACCACATCCGTATGGATTTTATCCCTGTCATCTCCCATCAAGCTAATTAAGAAACTCAAATGACTTCCTGATTTCACTTTTAAGAATCTACTACCCGTAATAGGAAATGGATGGGAAGAATCTGGGTTATTCACAAAACTGAAAATGACTCCTCCTGGCAACTGAAATATAATTCGCTTGCGAAAACAATCTATTACTACCCGAAAAGCGGACAACAAGTTCATCCCGAAAATCACATCATATCTCTTTATCTCTAAAGCAATCAAATCAACAATCAATTCATGCTCCCCTATGCGAAGCACGCAAACCCTTGCAGACTCGGCTAGTATCTTACCGTTCTCCTGTGGGCAAGCTAATGTTCATAACATGCTCTAGCTTCGCGAAACTCAATCCCAAATCAAGTGCATATGTCGTGCGTACAAATGAGGGTGTTTGCACCGAGGTCAAATAATATTCGGGCCAAGAATTGTAAATAAGGACCATACCTTCGACAACGACATTGGCAATGTCCTTCTCCGACTGAGTCAAAGCAAATACTCGCCCTTGGTTGGCACCGCCGGGGGCTTGAACTTGTATCGGTCGCTAAGGTGCAGGCCTCGGTGGTGGTGCTTGGGCTGCTGGTACCTGTCTGGTGGGCTGGATAGACCCCTGAGGTGAAAAAACTGGGCAACATATCCGAATATGTCCCACACCTCCGTATGCAAAGTAGGATCGTGGGGTAATATCGGCTCTAGTTTGAGTGTCTCCCTCTCCTTGGGCTGTCAAAAGTCACTGTCCACCTGTCTGGTCTGGGTGATGGTATGGTGTCGATCTCTGTGCCCCACTAGTGCTAGCACCCGTCCAGATCAGACCTCCCCTCGAGAAGCCCTGTCGTTGTTGGCTATCCTCTATGTCTCTCTCTACCAGTGCAGCTCTATCCACCAAGTCCCCAAAATCACGAATCCTAAGAGCCACCAATTTTTTCCTAATGATCGGCCTCAGACCTTACTGAAGTGCTTGGCCCTGTTGACCTTAGTAGATATAAATCCCGTAGCATAACGAGAGAGCTCATCGAACAACCTCATATACTCAGCCACGGTCATACTACCCAGTCGTAGTGCCAGAAAATCCCCCTTCATTTGGTCTCTGACCTATTCAAGGAAGTACTTATCTTGGAAAAGTTGATCAAACTCTTCCCAAGTGAGTGTGTCGGTGTCCTTTCTCCTCTTTATGGCATCCCACCAACAGTCGGCCTCCCCCTCAAACAAGTAGGTCGCCAAACCAACTCTCAACTCCTCGGCAACTCCCTTGGCATCACAGATCTTCTTCATTCGACGGATCCATCTATCCGCCTCCAAAGGATTGGAGCTCCCTTGGAAATTGGGTGGTTATTATCTGAAGAATTCCCGAAGAGCTATAATCCTTCGCTCTCCATTCCCATTGCCCGATACTTGAGTGAGAGGATGAGCTCCACCATTGTGGTTGTTGTTACCATTTTGGTTTTGTACCAAAGTGGTGAGCTCCCTCACGTATTGGTAAATGCCTTGCATGGCAGCCAGAGGTGGTGGTGGTGGTAGATTCACTTGACCTCCACGGCCACGCCCACGTCCGCGTCCCCATCCTTGTTCGCTGTTCTTCCTGCACGTCAATTCACAACTTAGTTCATGGATGTACAGGACATCTTAAATATTAGGCTAAGCTAAGGCATAGAACGTGTACAAAATTTTACTCAATGATTTGATTCTCCCTAATCCAAAAGCTCTAGAGGTGAATCCATAACCTACGGCTCCCATGTAAAACCTAAAGCCTAAACTCTGATACCAACTTTGTAACACCCCAATACACATCCTGGGCGGCATTACATTCTAAAACCATTTATATCATCAGAGCACTAATATAATCCTTTGAGAAACAAGACTTCATTTGTCATCCACGAATATTTACAACATTATCCAAAAGAATAAGCCCAAGTCATGGCTATTACATCTCAAAAATTAATTAAAGAAGCGCAGCAGAATAAACAAAAGAAGCTAGCCTACACAATGTTCCAAAAGAATGTCCTAGTCTAATACAGAACGAAAGGAGGTTGCTCTATGCGTGCACCTCGGGATCCACACTCCCGTCCAGTGGGGACTTCCAAGTAGCGGGCTCTCCGACCTTTACGTCCTCCTCCTCAAATGCGTAATCTGAAAAATATTAGTGATAGAGAGTGAGCACGAAGCTCTGTAAAAAAATTCTTCCAAAACCCATACAACATTTAGAAAAACATTTAAAATAGTCGGTCTCGATTTTAACATAACATAGATACATAATTTGAAATAAACCAGTGACATTTAAAAAGGATCTCAAAGTTTACTTAAAAATATTACTTAAATGAATAAACGAACACCACATATAAATAATAACCATTAATTACCATTACCAATTCTCAACCACTCTTTCGGTAGGTGGCATACTTTATGGAAACCTCCACATCCCTTTGGGTCACATTTGATTCTCAAGCATCCTTACCGGGAACCTCTTGAGAATGGATGAGCATCCTTACATGGAACCTCTCACCAATCACAATATTGTTTCCCAAGCATCCTTACCGAGAACCTCTTGGAAAGAGGTGAGCATCGTTACAAGGAACCTCTCACTCATGTGCATCACAAACAACCCAACCAAGCATACAAATTCTAACATTTACCTCAATTTACAAGCATCTATCCAAAATCCCCAAAATATACCATGTAACAATTCCACAACCAACTCAATAACATCATTTTTCTACTCAACACAAGACACTAAGGTTTCAAAATCCATAAAAAGGAAAGCATTTATGAAGAAAATACATCACTCTAAAAAAATTAGGGTTTTAAAATTAGAAAGGTGATTTCATGGGTATTAAACCCTACTTTGTTCAAAACATGTAATTCTTGTGAAAAGCCTAAGAGAGGATGACTCCATAACATATATATATACCATTGATAGCCAACACATACATATATAAATAACCTAGCCTCAATGTAAGTGAATGAGAGAAAACCCCCTACCTTGAATCCTTAGTTTGTTGGAAGAACTTGAGTTTTGATCTTGAATCTACCCTTAAATCTCTTATTTTTCCCTACTTTTCTTCATCTCTAATGCACTCTTGGGTTCCAAGAGGTGTGGGGTGAGAGTGGAGTGAAATAAATGACGGCAAATTTGGATGAAAATGGGGTTGAAAATACCTCAGCCCCGAAATTCACTGTTCACAGCCTGTTTTGGTTTTCTACAAAATTATGGTTTACCACTAAAATCTTCAATTTGATCCATATGACTACCTTAAGGTTTTTCGACGTTCCGAATTCATTTTTAATGTTATTTTGAACCTAAAAATATTTATTTTTATGATTTATCCCAAAACCAAAGTCAACGTACACCCGAAACACTAAAGTTAATATTTTACCCATCCGAACCAGCTATTATTGAAGTTTTGCGTTGTTTGTAAATAAAAGGAGAAAAAGGGTGCTTCTTAAAGGCTTTTATACTTATTTCAAGCCTAAATGTACTAATAATTCTTATATTTTAATTTAGGATGCAAATGGAGACGTTAAATGCAAAACGAAGCTAATTGGACTATTTTGACATCTCTTTGTTATCTGGGCATAACTCTCTCATCCGAGCTCTAATTGAGATGATTCAAGATGATATGGAATGATACGAAAGATAAATAAAACGTTTATGTTTTGAGTTTTGAGAGATATTGACCGCATCAAGGTCTAAATTGGGCTTGAAGTTGCAGCCAGTGCACTGTTCAACCTAATTGGGCTTTTTGACATCACTTAGTTATCTGGGCATAACTCTCTCGTCTGACCTCCGGTTAAGATGATTCAAGATGATGTGGAATTCAAAGAAAGAGCTCTACAACTTTCCTGTTTTGAGTTTTGAGAGATATTAACTGCATCAAGGTCGTAATCGCGCTTGAAGTTGCAGCCAGTGCACTATTCACGTCCTATTTCATCCCTTTTCCATTTCCAATCCATTCCTAAGCCAACCAAATCCATTCCAAACCTTTCCAACACATATTTCTACACCCAACCTATTTAATAGAAGTTCTAGGACATAAAATTTCATATTTTCACTTATTAAAACCAAATCTCAACTATTATTTCCGCTAACATTTTAAATCTCTACTTTTCCAATCTACGAAATTCAAACACACATCACTACACATATCCACATTTTTTCCATATTTATTTACTATATATCTATATACATATATAAAAGAAAATTCGGGGTGTTACAATCCCCCCCCTTAAAGAAAGTTTCGTCCTCGAAACTTACCTCAAGTAGCGAATAAATATGGATACTTCTCCCACATTTCCTGCTCCGGTTCCCATGTAACTTCCTCCACTCCATGGTGTTGCCACAAAACCTTCACCAAGCTGATAAATTTGTTGCGAAGCACTTTTTCTTGGGCATCGAGAATTTCTACCAGTTGTTCTTCGTAGGTTGCTCCGTCTTGAATTTCAATCTCCTCCAAGTTCACGACTGAAGTTGCATCCGAGTGACACCTTCTCAACAAAGACACGTGGAACACATCATGTACTCCGGATAGCTGGGCTAGTGGTCGAAGTTGATATGCCCCCTTGCCTACCACTTTGATTACCTAAAACGGTCCGGTATATCTTGGCGCTAACTTCCCCTTCTTGCCGAATTGAAACACGCCCTTCTTGGGTGACATCTTGAGAAATACGTAGTCTCCCACCTTGAATTTTAAGAGTCTTTGTCTGTGGTCCGCATAGCTCTTCTGTCTACTTTACGCCATCCGTCGCCTTTCTCGGAGGAGTTGAATCTTCTCCGTAGTTTCTCGAACAATGTCCAGTCCAAGCAAACTACTCTCGCCGATTTCTAACCGACACGTCGATGATCGGCATGGTCTTCCATACAATGCTTCATATAGTGCCATCCCAGTACTTTCCTGATAGTTGTTGTTGTAAGCAAACTCTACCAACGGCAAGTGGTCGCTCCAACTCCCCTTGAAGTCCAACGCTCAAGTGCGTAATATATCCTCCACAATCTGTATCACCCAGTCGGATTGGCCATTCGTTTAGGGATGAAAAGTCGTACTAAAGTGTAACACTCTCCCTATCGCTTGTTGTAGACTATGCCAGAATCTCGCCAGAAACCTAGAGTCACGATCCCACACAATCAAGAGCGGAACGTCGTGTAACCTCACTATCTCACAAATATACAGTTGACTCAAATTCTCGAATGTATCCATGATCATCATACCCAAAAAGTGAGCGGAATTGGTGAGTGTATCCATAATGACTCACACTACATTATGCCCGTGCGACATCCGATGTAAACCCGACACGAAGTCCATGGTGATGTAATTCCACTTCCACTCTGCATTTGGCAAACACTGTAGGACTCCTCCTGGCCTTTGATGCTTAATCTTCATCTGTTGGCATACCGCACATTTGCCACATACTTGACCACATCTCGCTTCATTCCCCTCCACTAGTATTGACGCTTCATGTCCTTATACATCTTTGTGCTACCGGGGTGGATATCAAACATGGACCGATGACACTCTCCCAGTATCTCCTCCTTTAGGGATGAATCATCGAGAACACATAGCTTCTCCCCATATCTCAACTCTCCATTCTTCCAACACCATCCTTCAATCGCTTCTCCATTCTCTAATCGGGCTCTAATCCAATCGAGTTCCGAATCTTGGCCTTGCAACTCCACTACCCGTCGCCGAAGTGTCAGTTGAGCTACAAAGTTGAATAGATATGGTTGACACTCTAGTCCAACCACCCATAGATCGTACTCCTCCAATGCATTAATCATTTTCCACCTATTTACCGTAAGAAAATTAATTTCACCTCGAGACTTCCTGCTAAGAGCGTCGGCAACTACATTGGCCTTCCTTGGATGGTAGTTGAGTGTGAACTCATAATCTTCCAAGTTCTCAATCCACCTTCTCTGCCGGAGATTCAAGTCTTTTTGTGTAAATATATACTTGAGGCTTTTATGGTCATAGAACACTTGAAATTTCTCCCCGTATAAATAACATTTCCACAACATAAGAGCAAACACCACCGCAGCGAGCTCTAAGTCTTGTGTGGGATAATTCTCCTCATGCACCTTCAGTTGCCTCGAGCCATAAGCCACTACTTTCCCTCTTTGCATTAGAACCCATCCAAAGCCTCCTAGTGAAGCATCGGTGTACACATCGTAGCCTTCCCCACTACTCGAAATAATGAGGATAGCTGTCGTCCTCAACTTCTCCTTCAAGAAGCGAAAAGCTAGTTCACAGGTTTGAGTCCACAAAAATTTCTCCCCCTTATTTGTAAGGCGAGTCATCGGCATTGCAAGTTTGGAGAACCCTTCCACAAACCTACGATAATAGCTGGCTTACCCCAAGAAACTTCGTACTTCTGTTATGTTCTTCGGTGTTCCTATTTCAGCACGGCCTCAGTCTTTGTGGGATTAACCACTACTCCTTGCTCGGACACAACATGGCCAAGGAACTTCACTTCCTTCATCCAAAACTCACACTTGCTCATCTTCGCATATAACTTATGTTCTCTCCATGTTTGTAGCACAATAGAGAGATGACGAGTATGTTCTTCTTGAGTCTGTGAGTAAATCAATATGTCATCAATAAACAAAATAACAATTGATCGAGGTAAGGCCGGAAGACTCTGTGCATCAAATCTATGAAGGCTGTGGGGGCATTAGTCAATTCGAATGGTATCACCGTATACTCGAAATGACCATACCGGGTACGGAAAGCAGACTTAGGAATATCCTCCCCCTTAATTCGCAACTGATGATACCCCGTGCGAAGATCAATCTTGGAGTAATACTTCGAACCCTTCAACTGATCACATAAGTCATCAATTATCGACAACGGATACTTATTCTTCACGGTAACCCGATTCAACCTCTAGTAATCTGTGTACAACCGTAGAGTCTTATTCGTTTTCTTCACAAAGAGGACTGGGGCTCCCCAAGGTGAAGTACTTAGACGGATAATCCCATTCGCCAACAAGTGATCCAACTGCTTCCTTAGCTCTTTCAACTCCAAAGGTGCCATCCGGTAGGGAGCAATGGATACGAGTTCGATTCTCGGATAGAGATCGATCTTGAACTTAATTTTCCTATGTGGTAGTAATCCAGGTAATTCCTCGGAAAAACATTCTAAAACTCTGATACAATTAACACCACATTCGTATGGATTTTATCCCTGTCATCTCCCGTCAAGCTAGCTAAGAAAGTCAAATGACTTCCTGATTTCACTTTTAAGAATCTACTACCCGTAGTAGGAAATGGATGGATAGAATCTTGGTTATTCATAAAATTGAAAATGACTCCTCCTAGCAACTGAAATATAATTCGCCTGCGAAAACAATCCATTACTGCCCGAAAAGTGGACAACAAGTTCATCCCGAAATCACGTCATATCTTTTTATCTCTAAAGTAATCAAATCCACAATCAATTCGTGATCCCCTATGCGAAGCACGCAACCCTTGCAGACTCGGCTAGTATCTAACCGTTCTCCCGTGGGCAAGCTAATGTTCATAACATGCACTAGTTTCGCGAAACTTAATCCCAAATCAAGTGCATATGTCATGCGTACAAATGAGTGTGTTGCACCGGGGTTAAATAATATTTGGGCCCAAGAATTGTAAATAAGGACCATAGCTTCCACAATGACATTGGCAATGTCCTCCTCCGGATGAGTCAAAGAAAATACTCGCCCTTGGTTGGCACCGCCGGGGCTTGAGCTTGTATCGGTTGCTGCGGGGCAGACCTCGGTGGTGGTGGTTGGGCTGTTGGAACCTGTCTGGCGGTCTGGATAGACTCCTGAGGTGGAAAAATTGGGCAATGCATCTGAATATGTCCCACACCTCCGCATGCAAAGTAGGATCGTGGGGTAATACCGGCTCTAGTTTGAGTGTCTCCCTATCCTTGGGCTGTCAAAAGTCACTGTCCATCTGTCTAGTCTGGGCGATGGTATGGTGCCGATCTCTGTGCCCCACTAGTGCTAGCACCCGTCCGTATCGAACCTCCTCCTGAGAAGCCCTGTCGTCGCTCGCTATCCTCTATGTCTCTCTCTACCAGTGCAGCTCTATCCACCAAGTCCCCAAAATCACGGATCCTAAGAGTCGCCAACTTCTTCCTAATGATCGACCTCAGATCCTACTCAAAGGGCTTAGCCTAGTTGACCTTAGTAGATATAAATCCCGTAGCATAACGAGAGAGCTCATCGAACTGCCTCTCATACTCAGCCACAGTTATACTACCCTGTCGTAGTGCAAGAAAATCCCCCTTCATTCGGTCTCTGGTTGATTCAGGGAAGTACTTATCCTGGAAAAGTTGATTGAACTCTTCCCAAGTGAGTGTGTCGGTGTCCTTTCTCCTCTTTATGGCAACCCACCATAGTCGGCCTCCCCCTCAAATAGGTAGGTCGCCAAACCAACTCTCAACTCCTCGACAACTCCCATGCCATCACAGATCTTCTTCACTCGACAGATACAACTATCCGCCTCCAAAGGATTGGAGCTCCCTTGGAAATTGGGTGGTCATTGTCTAAAGAATTCCCGAAGAGCTATCATCCTTCGCTCTCCATTCCCATTGCCTGGTACTTGAGTGAGAGGATAAGCTCCACCATTGTGGTTGTTGTTACCATTTTGGTTTTGTACCAAAGTGGTGAGCTCGCTCAAGCATTGGTAAATGCCTTACATGGCATCTGGAGGTGGTGGTGGTGGTGGATTCGCTTGACCTCCACAACCACGCCCACATCTGCGTCCCCGACCTTGTTCGTCATTCATCCTGCACATCAATTCACAACTTAGTTCATGGATGTACAGGACATCTTAAATATTAGGTTAAGCTAAGGCTTAGAACGTGTATAAAATTTCACTCAAGGATTTGATTCACCCTAATCCTAAAGATCTAGAGGTGATTCCATAACCTACGGCTCTTATGTAAGACCTCAAGCCTAAACTCTTATACCAACTTTATAGCACCACAAAACACACCCTGGACGACATTATATTTTAAAACCATTCATATCATGAGAGCACTAATATAATCCCTTAAGAAACAAGACTTCATTTGTCATCCAAGAATATTTACAACATTATCCAAAAGAATAAGCCCAAGTCATGGCTATTACATCTCAAAAATTAATTAAAGAAGCGCAGCAGAATAAACAAAACAAGGTAGCCTGCACAATGTTCCAAAAGAATATCCTAGTCTAGTACAAAAGCAAAAGAGGTTGCTCTATGCGTTTACCTCGGGATCCACACTCCCGTCGAGTGGAGTCTTCCAACTAACGGGCTCCCTATCCTTTACGTCCTCCTCCTCAACGGGTAATCTGAAAAATATTAGCGTTAGCAGGTGAGCACGAAGCTCTGTAGAAAAAGTCTCCCAAAATCCATACAGTGTTTAGAAAAACATTTAAAATAGTCGGTCTCGATTTTAACATAATATAGATACATAATTTGAAATAAACCAGTGACATTTAAAAATGATCTCAAGTTTATTTAAAAATATTACTTAAATGAATAAACGAGCACCATATATAAATAATAACCATTAATTGCCATAACCAATTCTCAACAACTCTTTCGGTAGGTGGTATACTTTGTGGTAACCTACACGCCCCTTGGGGTCAGATTTGATTCTCAACCATCTTTACCGGGAACCTCTTGAGAATGGATGAGCATCCTTACATGGAACCTCTCACCAATCACTACATTGTTTTTCAAACATCCTTACCGAAAACCTCTTGGGAAGGGGTGAGCATCCTTACAAGGAAACTCTCACTCATGTGCATCACAAACAACCTAACCAAGCATATAAATTCTAACATTTATCTCAATTTACAAGCATCTATCCAAAATCCCCAAAATATATCATGTAATAATTCCACAACCAACTCAATAACATCATTTTTCTACCCAACACAAGACACTAAGGTTTCAAAATTCATAATAAAGAAAGCTTTTAGATAGAAAATACACCACTCTCCAAAAATTAGGGTTTTAAAACTGGAAAGGAGATTTCATGGGTATTAAATTCTACTTTGTTCAAAACATGTAATTCTTGCAAAAAGCTTAAGAGAAGATGATTCCATAGCATAGATATATATATCACTGATAACCAACACATAGATATATAGATACCCTAGCCTCAATGTAAGCAAATGAGAGAAAACCCCTATCTTGAATCCTTAGTTTTGTCGAAAGAACTTGAGCTTTGATCTTGAATCTACCCTTAAATCTCTTGTTTTTCCCTTCTTTTCTTCCTCTATAATGCTCTCTAGGGTTCCAAGAGGTGTGGGGTGACTGTGGAGTGAAATAAATGAGGGAAAATGGGGTTGAAAACACCTCAACCCTGAAATTCACTGTTCACTGCCTGTTTTGGTTTTCTACAAAATTACGATTTAACCACTAAAATCTCCAATTTGATCCATATGACTACCCTAAAATTTTTCGACGTTCTGGATTCATTTTGAATGTTATTTTAAAACTAAAAATATTTATTTGTATGATTTATCTCAAAACCAAAGTCAACGTACGCACGAAATACTAAAGTTTGTATTTTACCTATCCGAACCAGCTATTAATGAAGTTTTGCGTTGTTTGTAAATAAAATGTGATAAAGGGTGCTTCTTAAAGCATTTTATACTTATTTGAAGCGTAAATATACTCATTATTCTAATATTTTGATTTAGGATACAACTAGAGACGTAAAATGCAAAACGAAGCTAATTGCACTGTTTGACATCTCTTTGTTATCTGGGCATAACTCTCTCATCCGAGCTCTGGTTGAGATGATTCAAGATGATATCGAATGATAAGAAAGAGATATAAAACTTTTATGTTTTGAGTTTTGAGAGATATTGACAACATCAAGGTCTAAATCGGGCTTTAAGTTGCAGCTAGTGCACTGTTCAAGCTAATTGGGCTTTTTGACATCACTTCGTTATCTGGACATAACTCTCTCATCCGACCTCCCATTGAGATGATTCTAGATAATATGGAATTCAAAGAAAGAGATCTACAACTTTCATGTTTTGAGTTTTGAGAGATATTAACTGCATCAAGGTCGCAAATCGCGCTTGAAGTTGCAGCCTGTGCACTGTTCACGTCCTGTTTCATCCCTTTTCCATTTCCAATCCATTCCTAAGCCAACCAAATCCATTCCAAACCTCTCCAACACATATTTCTACACCCAACCTATTTAATACAAGGTGTAGGAGCTAAAATTTCATATTTTCACTCATTAAAACCAAATCTCAATTATTATTTCCACTAACATTTTAAATCTCTATTTTTTCAATCTACCAAATTCAAACACACATCACTATACATATCCACATTTTTACCACAATTATTTACTATATATCTATATACATATATAAAAGAAAATTCAGGGTGTTACAATCCCCCCCCCTTAAAGAAATTTTCGTCTTCGAAACTTACCTCAAGTAGGGAACAAATATAGATACTTCTCCCCTATTTCTTGCTCCGGTTCCCATGTAACTTCCTCCACTCCATGGTGTTGCCACAAAACCTTCATCAATCTGATAACTTTGTTGTGAAGCACACTTTTTCTTGGGCGTCGAGAATTTCTATCGGTTGTTCTTCATAGGTTGCTCCGTCTTGAATTTCAATCTCCTCCAAGTTCACGAATGGAGTTGCATCCGAGTGACACCTTCTCAACAAGGACACGTGGAACACATCATGTACTCTGGATAGCTGGGCTGGTGGTCTGAGTTGATATGCCGCCTTGCCTACCTCTTTGATTACCTCAAACGGTCCGGTATATCTTAGCGCTAACTTCCCCTTCTTGCCGAATCGAAACACGCCCTTCTTGGGTGACAGCTTGAGAAATACGTAGTCTCCCACCTTGAATTCGAAGAGTCTTTTGTCTGTGGTCCGCATAGCTCTTTTGTCTACTTTGCGCCGTCCGTTGCTGCTCTCGGAGGAGTTGAATCTTCTCCGTAGTTTCTCGAACAATGTCCAGTCTAAACAAACTACTCTCACCGGCTTCTAAGCAATACGTCGGTGATCGTAATGGTCTTCCATACAAAGCTTCATACGGTGCCATCTCAATACATTCTTGATAGCTGTTGTTGTAAGCAAACTCTACCAACGGTAAGTGGTCGCTCTAACTCCCCTTGAAGTCCAACGCTCAAGTGCGTAATATATCCTGCACAATCTGTATCACCCAGTCGGATTGGCCATTCGTTTAGGGATGAAAAGTCGTACTAAAGTGTAACACTCTCCCTATCGCTTGTTGTAGACCATGCCAGAATCTCGCCAGAAACCTAGAGTCACGATTCGACACAATCAAGAGCGGAACGCCGTGTAACCACACTATCTCACGGATATACAGCTGGCTCAAATTCTCGAATGTATCCATGGTCTTCATACCCAAAAAGTGAGTGGACTTGGTGAGTCTATCCACAATGACCCACACTACATTATGCCCGCGCGACATCCGATGTACACCCAACACGAAGTCCATGGTGATTTAATCCCACTTCCACTCTAGAATAGGCAAAGACTGTAGGACTCCTCTTGGCCTTTGATGCTCAATCTTCATCTGTTGGCACACCGCACATTTTGCCACATACTTAGCCACATCTCGCTTCATGCCCCTCCACCAGTATTGACGCTTCATGTCCATACACATCATTGTGCTATCGGGGTGGATAGCAAACTTGAAGCGATAACACTCTCCCAGTATCTCCTTCTTTACTGACAAATCATCGGGAACACATAGCTTCTTCCCATATCTTAACTCTCCATTCTCCCAAGACCATCCTTCAAAATCTTCTCCATTCTCCAATCGGGCTCTATTCCAATCGAGTTCCAAATCTTGGCATTGCAACTCCACTACCCGTCGTCGAAGCGTCGATTGAGCTACAAGGTTAAATAGATATGGTTGACACTCTGGTCCATCCACCCATAGATCGTACTCCTCCAATGCATCAATCATTTTCCACCTATTTACCGTGAGAAAATTGATTTCACCCCGAGACTTCCTGCTAAGAGCGTCGCAACTACATTGGCCTTCCCTGGATGGTAGTTGAGCATGAACTCATAATCTTCCAAGTATTCAATCCACCTTCTTTGCCGGAGATTCAAGTCTTTCTGTGTGAAGATATACTTGAGGCTTTTATGGTCCGAGAACATTTGAAATTTCTCCCCGTATAAATAACATCTCCACAACTTAAGAGTAAACACCACTGTAGCCAGCTCTAAGTCGTACGTGGGATAATTCTACTCATGCACCTTCAGTTGCCTCGAGCCATAAGCCACAACTTTCCCTCCTTGGATTAGAATGCATCCCAAGCCTCATAGTAAAGCATCGATGTACACATCGTAGCCTTCCCCACTGTTTGGAATAAAAAGGATAGGTGTCGTCGTCAACTTCTCCTTCAAAGTGCGAAAAGCTAGTTGACACGTTTGAGTCCACAAATATTTCTCCCCCTTCTTTGGAAGGTGAGTCATCGGCATTGCAAGCTTGGAGAACCCTTCCACAAACCTACAATAATAGCCGGCTAACCCCAAGAAACTTTGTACTTCTGTTACGTTCTTTGGTGTTCCCATTTCAGCACAGCCTCAGTCTTTGTGGGATTAACCGCTACTCCTTGCTCGAACACAACATGGCCAAGGAACTTCACTTCCTTCATCCAAATCTCACACTTGCTCATCTTCGCATATAACTTATGTTCTCTCAATGTTTGTAGCACAATAGAGAGATGACGAGCATGTTCTTCCTGAGTCTGTGAGTAAATCAATATGTCATCAATAAACACACTAACAAATTGATCGAGGTAAGGCCGAAAGACTTTGTGCTTTAAATCCATGAAGGCTGTGGGGGCATTAATCAATTTGAATAGTATTATCGTATACTCGAAATGACCATACCGGGTACGAAAAGCAGTCTTAGGAATATCCTCCTCCTTAATCCGCAACTGATGATACCCCGTGCGAAGATCAATCTTGGAATAATATTTCAAACCCTTCAACTAATCAAATATGTCATCAATTATTGGCAACTGATACTTATTCTTCACGGTAACCCGATTCAACCTCCGGTAATCTATGCACAACTGTAGAGTCTCATCCGTTTTCTTCACAAAGAGGAGTGGGGCTCCCCTAGGTGAAGTGCTTAGACGGATAAACCCAATCGCCAACAAGTGATCCAACTGCTTCCTTAGCTCCTTCAACTCCAAAGGTCCCATTCGGTAGGGAGCAATGGATATGGGTTCGGTTCTCGGATAGAAATCGATCTTGAACTCAATTTCCATATGTGGCAGTAATCCGGGTAATTCCTTGGGAAAATCATTCAAAAACTCTGATACAATTAACACCACGTCAATATGGATTTTATCCCTGTCATCTCCCATCAAGCTAGCTAAGAAACTCAAATGACTTTTCGATTTCACTTTTAAGAATCTACTACCCATAGTAGGAAATGGATAGGAAGAATCTTGGTTATTCACAAAACTGAAAATGACTCCTCCTAGCAACTGAAATATAATTTGCTTGCAAAAACAATCCATTATAGCCCGAAAAGCGGACAACAAGTTCATCCCTAAAATCACGTCATATCTCTTTATCTCTAAAGCAATCAAATCCACAATCAATTTGTGATCCCCTATGCGAAGCACGCAACCCTTGCAGACTCGGCTAGTATCTAACCATTCTCCCGTGGGCAAGCTAATGTTCATAACATGCACTAGCTTCGCGAAACTTAATCCCAAATCAAGTGCATATGTCATGCGTACAAATGAGTGTGTTGCACTGGGGTTAACTAATATTTGGGCCCAAAATTATAAATAAGGACCATACCTTCCACAATGATATTGGCAATGTCCTCCTCTGGCTGAGTCAAAGAAAATACTCGCCCTTGGTTGGCACCGCCGGGGGCTTGAGCTTGTATCGATCGCTGCGGTGCAGGCCTCGGTGGTGGTGGTTGGGCTGCTGGTACCTGTTTGGTGGTCTGTAGAGACCCCTGAGGTGGAAAAATTAGGCAATGCATCCGAATATGTCCCGCACCTCCACATGCACAGTAGGATCGTGGGGTAATACCGGCTCTAGTCTGAGTGTCTCCCTCTCCTCGGGCTATCAAAAGTCACTGTCCACTTGTCTGGTCTAGGCAATGGTATGGTGTCGATCTCTGTGCCCCATTAGTGCTAGCACCCGTCTGGATCGAACCTTCTCTCAAGAAGCCCTGTTGTCGCTGGCTATCCTCTATGTCTCTCTCTACCAGTGCAGCTCTATCCACCAAGTCCCCAAAATCACGAATCCTAAGAGCCACCAACTTCTTCCTAATTATCGGCCTCAGACCCTACTCGAAGCGCTTGACCTTGTTAACCTAAGTAGATAAAAATCTTATAGCATAACGAGAGAGCTCATCGAACAACCTCATATACTCAGCCACAGTCATACTACCCAGTCGTAGTGCCAGAAAATCCCCCTTCATTTGGTCTCTGACCTATTCAGGGAAGTACTTATCTTGGAAAAGTTGATCAAACTCTTCCCAAGTGAGTGTGTCGGTGTCCTTTCTCCTCTTTATGGCATCCCACCAACAGTCGGCCTCCCCCTCAAACAAGTAGGTCGCCAAACCAACTCTCAACTCCTCGGCAACTCCCATGGCATCACAGATCTTCTTCATTCGACGGATCCATCTATCCGCCTCCAAAGGATTGGAGCTCCCTTGGAAATTGGGTGGTTATTATCTGAAGAATTCCTGAAGAGCTATAATCCTTCGCTCTCCATTCCCATTGCCCGGTACTTAAGTGAGAGGATGAGCTCCACCATTGTGGTTGTTGTTACCATTTTGGTTTTGTACCAAAGTGGTGAGCTCCCTCAAGCATTGGTAAATGCCTTGCCGGAGGTGGTGGTGGTGGTGGATTCGCTTGACCTCCACGGCCACGGCCACGTCCGCATCCTCGTCCTTGTTCGCCATTCATCCTGCACATCAATTCACAACTTAGTTCATGGATGTACAGGACATCTTAAATATTAGGTTAAGCTAAGGCATAGAACGTGTATAAAATTTCACTCAAGGATTTGATTCACCCTAATCCTAAAGCTCTAGAGGTGATTCCATAACCTACGGCTCTTATGTAAGACCTCAAGCCTAAACTCTAATACCAACTTTATAGCATCACAAAACACACCCTGGAGGACATTATATTCTAAAACCATTCATATCATGAGAGCACTAATATAATCCCTTAAGAAACAAGACTTCATTTGTCATTCATGAATATTTACAACATTATCCAAAGAGAATAAGCCCAAGTCATGACTATTACATCTCAAAAAGTAATTAAAGAAGCACAGCGGAATAAACAAAAGAAGCTAGCCTACACAATGTTCCAAAAGAAAATGTCCGAGTCCAGTACAAAGGGAAAGGAGGTTGCTATATGCATCCACCTCGGGATCCCCAAAATATATCAGGTAACAATTCCACAACCAACTCAATAACATCATTTTTCTACCCAACACAGGCACTAAGGTTTCGAAATCCATAATAAAGAAAGCATTTAGGAAGAAAATACATCACTCTCCAAAAATTAAGGTGTTAAAACTAGAAAGGAGATTTCATGAGTATTAAACCCCACTTTGTTCAAAACATGTAATTCTTGCACAAAGTCTAAGAGTGGATGATTCCATAGCATATATATATACCATTGATAGCCAACACATACATATATAAATACCCTAGCCTCAATGTAAGTGAATGAGAGAAAACCCCTACGTTTAATCCTTAGTTTGTAGGAAGAACTTGAGTTTTGATCTTGAATCTACCCTTAAATCTCTTGTGTTTTCCTTCCTTTATTTCTTTATAATGCTCTCTAGGGTTCGAAGAGGTGTGGGGTGAGAGTGGAGTGCAAGAAATGAGGGCAAATGGGATGAAAATGGGGTATAAAACACCACAGCCCTGAAATTCACTGTTCACAGCATGTTTTGATTTTCTCTAAAATTACAATTTTGCCACTAAGAATCTTCATTTGATCCATATGACTACGCAATGATTTTTTGACGTTCCAGATTCATTTTTAATGTTATTTTAACCTAAAAATATATATTTTGTGATTTATCTCAAAACCAATGTCAATGCACACCCGAAACACTAAAGTTTCTATTTTACCCATATGAACTGGCGATTAATGAAGTTTTTCGTTGTTTGCAAACAAAAGGTGATAAAGGGTGCTTCTTAAAAAATTTTATACTTATTTGAAGCCTAAATGTACTCATTATTCTTATATTTTGATTTAGGATGCAAGTGGACACGTTAAATGCAAAATGAAGCTAATTGGACGGTTTTGACATCTCTTTGTTATCTGGGCATAACTCTCTCATCTGAGCTCTGATTGAGATGATTCGAGACGATATGGAATGATACAAAAGAGATATAAAACCTTTATGTTTTAATGTTTGAGAGATGTTGACTGCATCATGGTCTAAATCGGGCTTGAAGTTGCAGCTAGTGCACTGTTCAAGCTAATTGGGCTATTTTGACATCACTTCGTTATCTGGGCATAACTCTCTCATCCAGCCTTCGATTGAGATGATTCAAGATGATATGGAATTCAAAGAAGGAGATCTACAACTTTCATGTTTTGAGTTTTGAGAGATATTAACCGCATCAAGGTCACAATCGCGCTTGAAGTTGCAGCCAGTGCACTGTTCACGTCCTATTTCATCCCTTTTCCATTTCCAATCCATTCCTAAGTCAGCCAAATCCATTCCAAACCTCTCCAACACATATTTCTACACCAAACCTATTCAATACAAGTTGTAGGACCTAAAATTTCATATTTTTACTTATTAAAACCAAATCTCAACTATTATTTCCACTAACATTTTAAATTTCTACTTTTTCAATCTACCAAATTCAAACACACATCACTGCACATATCCACCTTTTTACCACAATTATTTACTATATATCCATATACATATATAAAAGAAATTTTGGGGTGTTACAATCCCCCCCTTAAAGAAAGTTTCATCCTCGAAACTTACCTCAAGTAGCGAACAAATATGGATATTTCTCCCGCATTTCATGCTCCGGTTCCCATGTTGCTTCCTCCACTATATAGTGTTGCCACAAAACCTTCACCAATCTGATAACTTTGTTGCGAAGCACTTTTTCTTGGGCGTTGAGAATTTCTACCGGTTGTTCTTCGTAGGTTGCTCCTTCTTGAATTTCAATCTCCTCCAAGTTCACGGCTGGAGTTGCATCCGGCTGACACCTTCTCAACAAGGACACGTGGAACACATCATGTACTTTGAATAGCTGGGCTGGTGGTCGAAGTTGATATGTCAACTTGCCTACCCCTTTGATTACCTCAAACGGTCCTGTATATCTTGGTGCTAACTTCCCCTTCTTGCCGAGCTGAAACACGCCCTTCTTGGGTGACACCTTGAGAAATACGCGATCTCCCACCTTGAATTCTAAGGGTCTTTGTTTGTGGTCCGCATAGCTCTTCTGTCCACTTTGCGTCGTCCGTAGCCTCTCTCGGAGGAGTTGAATCTTCTCCGTAGTTTCTCGAACAATGTTCGGTCCAAACAAACTATTCTCACCAGCTTCTAACCAACACGTCGATGATCGGCATGGTCTTCTATACAGTGCTTCATACGGTGCCATTCCAATACTTTCCTGATAGTTGTTGTTGCAAGCAAACTCTACCAACGGTAAGTGGTCGCTCCAACTCCCCTTGAAGTCCAACGCACAAGCGCGTAACATATCCTCCATAATCTGTATCACCCTCGCGGATTGGCCATTCATTTGGGGATGAAAAGCCGTACTAAAGTGTAACTCCGTCCGCATCGCTTGCTGTAGATTCTGCCAGAATCTCGCCAGAAACCTAGACTCACGATCCGACACAATCGAGAGCGGAACGCCGTGTAACCTCATTATCTCACGGATATACAGCTAGCTTAAATTCTCAAATGTATCCATGGTCTTCATACCCAAAAAGTGATCGGACTTGGTAAGTCTATCCACAATGACCCACACTGCATTATGCCCGCACAACATCCATGGTAAACCCGACACGAAGTCCATGGTGATGTAATCTCACTTCCACTCTGGAACAGGCAAAGACTGTAGGACTCCTCTTGGCCTTTGATGCTCAATCTTCACCTACTGCCGCACCACACATTTTGCCACATACTTGGCTACATCTCGCTTTATTCCCCTCCACCAGTATTGACGCTTCATGTCCCTATACATCTTTGTGCTACCGGGGTGGATAACAAACTTGGAGCGATGGCACTCTCCCAGTATCTCCTCCTTTAGGGACGAATCATCGGGAACACATAGCTTCTCCCCATATCTTAACTCTCCATTCTTCCAACACCATCCTTCAATCGTTTCTCCTTTCTCCAATCGGGCTCTATTCCAATTGAGTTTTGAATCTTGGCATTGCAACTCCACTACCCGTCGCCGAAGCGTCGGTTAAGCTATAAGGTTGAATAGATATGGTTGATATTGTGGTCCATCCACCCATAGATCGTACTCCTCCAATGCATCAATAATTTTCCACCTATTTACCGTAAGAAAATTGAGTTCACCTCGAGACTTCCTACTAAGAGCCTCGGCAACTACATTGGCCTTCTCCGGATGGTAGTTGAGCGTGAACTCATAATTTTCCAAGTTCCCAATCCACCTTCTCTGCTGGAGATTCAAGTCTTTCTGTGTGAAGATATACTTGAGGCTTTTCTAGTCTGAGGACACTTCAAATTTCTCCCCGTATAAATAACATCTCCATAACTTAAGAGCAAACACCACCGCAGCCAGTTCTAAGTTATGTGTGGGATAATTCTGCTCATGCACCATGAGTTGCCTCGAGCCATAAGTCACTACTTTCCCTCCTTGCATTAGAACGCATCCAAAGCCTCCTAGTGAAGCATCGGTGTAGACATCGTAGCCTTCCCCACTGCTTGGAATAATGAGGATAGGTGTCGTCGTCAACTTCTCCTTCAACTTGCTAAAAGCTAATTCACACGTTTGAGTCCACAAAAATTTCTCCCCCTTCATTGTAAGGTGAGTCATCGGCATTGCAAGCTTGGAGAACCCTTCCACAAACCTACGATAATAGCCGGCTAACCCCAAGAAATTTCATACTTTTATTACGTTCTTCAGTGTTCCCATTTCAACACGGCCTCAATCTTTGTGGGATTAACCGCTACTCCTTGCTCGGACACAACATGGCCAAGGAACTTCACTTCCTTCATCCAAAACTCACACTTGCTGATCTTCGCATATAACTTATGTTCTCTCAATGTTTGTTGCACAATAGAGAGATAACGAGCATGTTCTTCCTGAGTCTGTGAGTAAATCAATATGTCATCAATAAACACAATGACAAATTGCTCGAGGTAAGGCCGGAATACTCAAAGCATCAAATCCATGAAGGCTAAGGGGCATTAGTCAATCCGAACGGCATCACCGTATACTTGAAATGACCATACCAAGTACAAAAAGCAGTCTTATGAATATCCTCCTCCTTAATCCACAGCTGATGATACCTCGTGCGAAGATCAATCTTGGAGTAATACTTCAAACCCTTCAACTAATCAAATAAGTCATCAATTATCGGCAACGGATACTTATTCTTCACGGTAACCCAATTTAACCTTCGGTAATCCATGCACAACTGTTGAGTCTCATCTGTTTTCTTCACAAAGAGGACCAGGGCTCCCCAAGGTGAAGTGCTTAGATAGATAAACCCAATGGCCAACAAGTGATCCAACTACTTCCTTAGCTATTTCAACTCCAAAGGTGCCATCCGGTTGGGAGCAGTGGATATGGGCTCGGTTCCTGGATAGAGATCGATCTTGAACTCAATTTCCCTATGTGGCAGTAATCTAGGTAATTCCTCAGGAAAAACATCCAGAAACTCTGATACAATTAACACCACATTCATATGGATTTTATCCCTGTCATCTCCCATCAAGCTAGCTAAGAAACTCAAATGACTTCCCAATTTTGCTTTTAAGAATCTACTACCCATAGTAGGAAATGGATGGAAAGAGTCTCGCTTATTCACAAAACTTAAAATGACTCCTCCCGGCAACTGAAATATAATCCTCTTGCGAAAATAATCCATTACCGCCGGGAAAACGGACATCAAGTTCATCCCGAAAATCACATCATACCTCTTTTATCTCTAAAGCAATCAAATCCACAATCAATTCGTGCTCCCCAATGTGAAGCATACAACCCTTGCAGACTCGGCTAGTATCTAACCATTCTCCCATGGGAAAGCTAATGTGCATATCACGCTCTAGCTTCGCGAATCTCAATCCCAAATCAAGTGTATATATCGCTCATACAAATGAGTGTGTTGCACCGGGGTCAAATAATATTTGGGCCCAAAAAATGTAAATAAGGATGATACCTTCCACAAGGACATTGGCAATGTTCTCCTCCGGCTGAGTCAAAGCAAATACTCGCCCTTGGTTGGTGCCACCGGGGGCTTGAGCTTGTATCGGTCGCTGCGGTGTAGGCCTCGGTGATGGTGGTTGGGTTGTTAGTACCTGTCTGGCTGGATAGGCCCCTGAGGTGGAAAAATTGGGCAATGCATCTGAATATGTCCCACACCCCCGCATGCAAAGTAGGATTGTGGGGTAATACCGGCTCTAGTCTAAGTGTCTCCCTCTCCTCGGGCTATCAAAAGTTGCTGTCCACCTGTCTGGTCTGGGCGATGGTATGGTGATATTCTCTGTGCCCCACTAGTGCCAGCACCCATTTGGATCAGACCTCCTCTCGAGAAGCCCTGTCATCGCTGGCTTTTCTCTATGTCTCTCTCTACCAGTGCAGCTCTGTCCACCAAGTCCCCAAAATCACTGATACTGAGAGCCACCAACTTCTCCCTAATGATCAGTCTCAAACCTTGCTCTAAGCACTTGGCCATGTCATAGTGCAAGAAAATCCGCCTTCACTCAGTCTCTAACTGATTCATGGAAGTACTTATCTTGGAAAAGTTGATCGAACTCTTCCCAATTGAGTGTATCGGTGTCCTTTCTCCTCTTTATGGCATCCCACCAATAGTCGGCCTTCCCCTCAAACAGGTAGGTCGCCAAACCAACTCTCAACTCCTTGATAAGTGTCATGCCATCATAGATCTTTTGCACTCAGCGAATCCATCTATCCACCTCCAAAGGATTGGAGTTCCCTTGGAAATTGGGTGGTCGTTGTCTTAAGAATTTTTGAAGAGCTATTATCCTTTAATCACCGTTCCCAATGCCCGGTACATAAGCAAGAGGATGAGCTCCACCATTGTGGTTGTTGTTACCATTTTGGTTTTGTACCAAAGTGGTGAGCTCCCTCAAGCATTGGTAAATGCCTTGCATGGCATCTGGAGGTGGATTCGCTTGACCTCCACGGCCATGGCCACGTTCGCGTCCTCGTCCTTGCTCCCCGTTCATCCTGCACATCAATTCACAACTTAGTTCATGGATGTACAGGACATCCCAAATATTAGGTTAAGCTAAGGCATAGAACGTGCATAAAAATTTCACTCAAGGATTTGATTCACCCTAATCCTAAAGCTCTAGAGATGATTCCATAACCTACGGCTCCCATGTAAGACCTAAAGCCTAAGCTCTGATACCAACTTTGTAACACTCCAAAACACACCCTGGGCGGCATTACATTCTAAAATCATTCATATCATAAGAGCACTAATATAATCCCTTAAGAAACAAGACTTCATTTGTCAACCACGAATATTTACAACATTATCCAAAAGAATAAGCCCAAGTCATGGCTATTACATCTCAAAAATTAATTAAAGAAGCGCAGCGGAATAAACAAAAGAAGTTAGACTACACAATGTTCCCAAAGAATATCCTAGTCTAGTACAAAAGGAAAGAAAGTCGCTCTATGTGTCCACCTCGGATCCACACTCCTGTCTAGTGGAGTCTCCCAAGTAGTGGGCTCCCCGACCCTTACGTCTTCCTCCTGAAACGGGTAATTTGAAAAATATTAGCGATAGGGGGTGAGCACGAAGCTCTCTAGAAAAATTCTCCCAAACCCATACAAGGTTTAGAAAAGCATTTAAAACGGTCGGTCTCAATTTTAACATAACATAGATACATAATTTGAAAAAAACCAGTGACATTTAAAAAGGATCTCGAGTTTATTTAAAAATATTACTTAAATTAATAAACGAGCACCACATACAAATAATAACCATTAATTACCATAACCAATTTCCAACAACTCTTTCGGTAGGTGGCATACTTTATGGTAACCTCCACCCCCATTTAGGTCACATTTGATTCTCAAGCATCCTTACTAGGAACCTCTTGAGAATGGATGAGTATCCTTACATGGAACCTCTCACTAATCACTATATTGTTTCTCAAACATCCTTACCGGGAACCTCTTGGGAATGGGTGAGCATCGCTACAAGGAACCTCTCACTCATGTGCATCACAAACAACCCAACCAAGCATACAATTTTAACATTTATCTCAATTTACAAGCATCTATCCAAAATTCCCAAAATATATCATGTAACAATTCCACAACCAACTAAGAGAATGCATGAGATCACAATAACATCATTTTTCTACCCTACACAAAGCACTAAGGTTTCAAAATCCATAATAAATAAAGCATTTAGGAAGGAAATACATCACTCTCCAAAAATTAAGGTTTTAAAAGTAGAAAGGAGATTTCATGGGTATTAAACCCTACTTTGTTCAAAACATGTAATTCTTGCAAAAAGCCTAAGAGAAGATGATTCTATAGCATATATATATACCATTAATAGAAAACACATACATATATAAATACCCTACCCTCAATGTAAGTGAATGAGAGAAAACCTCTACCTTGAATCCTTAGTTTGTAGGAAGAACTTGATCTTTGATCTTGAATCTACCCTTAAATCTCTTATATTTCCCTTCATTTCTTCCTCTCTAATGCTCTCTAGGGTTCCAAGAGGTGTGGGGTGAGAGTGGAGTGAAATAAATGAGGGCAAATGGGATGAAAATGGGGTATAAAACACCTCAGCCCCGAAATTCACTATTCACAGCCTGTTTTGGTTTTCTTCAAAATTATAATTTTACCACTAAGAATCTCCAATTTGATCCATATGACTACCCTAAGATTTTTTGAGGTTCCAGATTCATTTTTAATTTTATTTTAACCTAAAAATATTTATTTCTATGATTTATCTCAAAACCAAAGTCAACGTACACTCGAAACACTAAAGTTTATATTTTACCCATCTGAACCGGCTATTAATGAAGTTTTACGTTGTTTGCAAATAAAATGTGATAAAGGGTGCTTCTTAAAGACTTTTACACTTATTTGAAGCCTAAATGTATTCATTATTCTTATATTTTGATTTAGGATGCAAATGGAGACGTTAAATGCAAAACGAAGCTAATTGGACTATTTTGACATTGCTTCGTTATGTGGGCATAACTCTCTCATCCGAGCTCCGATTAGGATAATTCAAGATGATATGGAATGATAAGAAAGAGCTATAAAACTTTCTTGTTTGTAGTTGTGAGAGATATTGACTGCATCAAGGTCTAAATGGGGCTGGAAGTTGCGGCTAGTGCACTTTTTAAGCTAATTGGGCTGTTTTTAACATCACTTTGTTATCTGGGCATAATTCTCCCATCCGAGCCCCGATTGAGATGATTTAAGATGATATGGAATTATACAGAAGAGTTCTACAACTTTCATGTTTTGAGGTTTGAGAGATATTGACTGCATTAAGGACAAAATTGCGCTTAAAGTTGCAGCAGTGCACTGTTCATCCCTTTTCCATTTCCAATCCATTTCTAAGCCAACCAAATCCATCCCAAACCTCTTCAAGACATATTTTTACACCAAACTTATTTAATACAAGTTCTAGGACCTAAAATTTCATATTTTCACTTATTGAAATCAAATTTCAACTATTATTTCCACTATCATTTTAAATCTCTACTTTTCCAATCTACCAAATTCAAACACACATCACTACACATATCTACATTATTACCACAATTATTTATTATATATCTATATACATATATAAACAAAAATGCGGGGTGTTACATTGATAGACTGTAAAATGATAAGTAGGTTAGAGAACACCTCGCAATTGAGCTTTTGCCTAAAACACCAATACTTGCAACTAAGAAATGACACTGTACACAAATTTAAAGTGAGTAATCATAAATAGCTAAAAGAAGTGAAAAAGTACTTGTACACTAAAACGATACAAAAAATCAATCATCCAACAAGTTTAGGTAAACCGGATCCATCAAATCCTCCTCCACTCCTTGTCCTTCAAAATCCTTGAAAAATGGCTTAAGTCTTTAACCATTAACCTTGAATGTCTAGCCATTCTCAGGGTTTGTGACTTCTACGGCTCCATTGGGGTAGGCCACCTTAACAAAATAAGGGTCATCCCAACTGGATCAGAGTTTGCCTTAAAAAACTGAGAGACAAGAGTTCTATAAGAGTACTTTTTGTCCGTGCTCAAATGACTTCCGTACAATGAATATGTCATGAAAGATCTAGCCCGCTCCTTTGAAAATTTTGAGCTCTCATACGCATCTCTTCAAATCTGTTCCAATTATCCAGTTCTAGCTTTCTATGCTATCCGGCCATTCTCAAATTGTAGTTCAAAGTCTTTATGGCCTAATAGGCCTTCTGTTCCATCTCAACTGGCAAATGGTAAGCCTTTCCATAGACGAGCTGGAGGGAGACATGCCTAAAAAAGTCTTGTAGGCAGTGCGGTAAGCCCATAAGGCATTAATCGATCTACATGACCAATCTTTCCTATTTGGGTTCACCATCTTTTCTAAGATATTCTTAATCTCTCTATTGGCCAAATCTGCTTGGCCATTGGTCTGTGGGTGGTATGCAATGGATACCTTATATGTGACATCATATTTGTGCATTAAAGATGTAAATAGCCTATTGCAGAAATGTGATTCACCATCGCTAATCATTGCACGAGGCACCCCATACCTTGAAAAGATGTTCTCTTTCAGGAATTTGACCATGACCCTGTGGTCATTGGTCTTGGTTGGGATAGCCTCCACCCATTTGGTCACGTAGTCCACTGCTAGTAGAATGTATAGATAGCCAAATGACATAGGGAAGGGACCCATGAAGTCGATGCCCCAACAATTAAATATTTCTATAACAAGTATAGTGGAGAGGGGCATCATGTTCCTTTGGGTCACACTACCCAAACGTTGGTATCTATCACACTCTTTACAAAATGAAATATAGTCCTTTGTTAGAGAGGGCCAAGAAAAACCTGACCAGAGAATTTTTGCCGAAGTCTTCTTTACAAAGAAATGGACACCGCATGCCTCTGAATAGTAGAATGCAAGGACATTCCACTATTCACTTTCTGGTATGCATCTCCACATGACTTGGTCAGAGCAGTACTTGAATAGGTACAGGTTATCGAAGTAGAAGTACTTCACATCCGCTATAAATCTTCTTCGATTCTCCTGGCTCCATTGCAGTGGTATTTGTCCTGTTGCAAGATAGTTACATTTGTTAGCATACCATGGAAAAATAGAATGAATTGAAAATAATTGCTCATTAGGGAAGAAATCTGGGATAGGAATGTGCTTGTCAGCCTCTTGCACCACTAGTCGAGATAAATGATCCGCCACCATGTTCTCCACTCTCTTCTTGTCTTTGGTTATCAGACTTAACTCTTGGAATATGAGGATCCACCTGATAACTCTCAGTTTGGCATCCTTCTTAGATAACAAATACTTCAAAGTAGAGTGATTAGTATAGACTACTATCGTTGAACCAATTATGTAAGAACATAATTTATCTAATGCAAATACAACTGCTAGCAATTCTTTTTATTTGGTGGTATAGTTCATTTCAACTTCAATAAGGGTTTTGCTAGCATAGTATATTACATACGGCCTCTTATCCTCCCTTTGACCGAGCATTGTGTTGACTGCATAATCACTCGTGTGGCATAAAAACTCTGACGGTAAATCCCACTTGGGTGGTCGCATAATTGGAGGTGTGGTAACCATGCTTTTGAGTTTTGTAAAATATTCCTAACAATTATCCAACCACTCGAATGGGACATCCTTAGATAATAAATTGGTCAAAGGTCGGGCCAATACACTAAAATTTTTAACGAAATTACCTAATATCCTTGACGACTCTTGGCGTAAGGATGTTAGAGATGACCTCCACCTTTGATTTGTCAACTTCGATACTCTTTGCCGAAACTATATGGCCGAGAACATTTCCCTCTGTCACCAAGTAGTGACACTTTTTCTAGTTGAGGACTAAGTTTTTTTCCTCCCATCTCTCTAAATTTTTCAGACATCCTTCAAATGAATCACCAAACATTGAAAATTCATCCATAAAAACCTTCACTATCCTTTCCACCATATCACTAAAGATTCTCATCATGCAACATTGAAAGGTTCTCGGAGCATTACATAGCCCAAAAGGAATGCAATGACAGGCAAAAGTACCGTAGGGACAAGTGAAGGTGGTATTCTCTTGATCTTCCAATGCAATCTCAATTTGATTATAGCTGGAGTACCCATCTAAGAAGCAATAAAATAGATGTCCCGCTACTTGTTCCAACACTTAGTTGAGGAATCGTGTTTGGTTATTTTACTTGTTATCCCTAACCCCTAAATATCATCCCTCAAAAATGTATTGTATATGGATGGAGGGGAGTGTCACTCTCCCTTTAAGTAGTGTTAAAAGAAAGGGCAAGGAGATAGGAAAATGGGTTGGTGGAAATGTGTTATGTGTATGAACAAAAATGCTCCCCAAACGCTGTGGATCATGTTTTACTTGGAGGTACTCCAAGGTCGTTTCCACAGGGAAGGATGTGAACCAAAGGGAAGGTGATTTTGTGTGAAATAAATTGTAAAATCTTTTGTTGTTGAAAATTGTTTGGTGGAGTGTGTTTTGGTGAAAATTAAATGAGAAACAAAAATTGGCTAATCCAAGAGGTCACTCCAGTAGGGATACCCTCTCAACTAGAATCCCTCATCCAATAGAGTATAAATGTACGATTGATTCGTGGGAAGCTAGGGATAAGATGGGTGAGTATCTAAGCATAAACCTTGACTAGGCCTACGGAATATCAAAGACTCACCAACTTATCCACCCTTAACCCAGTCAAACCCAACCATTGAACTCTGAAAGAAGGGAGGAGAATGAGTTGAAATGGCATCCCCAAGTGGAGGTTCCCCTTGGTTTGGCCAACTAAAGGATTTAGCTACTCATGCTTGGGATGAAATTAACAATGAAATGAGAATGCATTGAAAAGGAATGAAGTTTTTGAGTAACTAAATGCAAGAAAACATAAGCTATAAGTGAAAGCAATGAATACCCATTTTACAGCTAGGAAAAATGAAGAACATAAATGCATTAATGGTGGAAGCTTTAAAAGGGAATTAAACTTGCAATGAACTTGTAGGAACTAGCATTAATGACATTAAATGAAGCTCTAAAGGTTCCTTCAAGAGATTACAAGACAATGTATTGAAGAAAATGTAAAAATCTCCATTAGCTCTCTAGAACACTATTCATCATCTTCTCCAGACTCTCCCTCTCTATATCTGCTCTGTAATGTAAAAAATGTGAATCCTCAACAAAAATGGAGTCTTTACTTCCAAAAACGTGCATGGAATAATAGCCTGCAGATGTGATCTCCATCCATAGGGCTAAAAGAGGAATGGGCAGGACAAGGGTGTACAGACAGCTTCTCTTCTCTTATCTCTCCTCATTAATCAAAATGGCTCCAAAAGTCCAAAGAGAGTTGTGAAAGGCATGAACAGTGTTGTGGGCGTGTCAGAGGAGTGTGGAAGACTTGTTGGTAGCACCCTCAACGTAGGAGAGCATGGTTGCAAAAATGGGGGAGATTCAACAGACAGTACCAGTACCTCAAACTCCAGAGGCAAAACCATACTGGTATTGCATATCGGTAATGTCTGTTATAGAGGCCACATCGTATCGGTACTGCGTACCGGTACTGTTTCTGCATTTTGACTGGTTTTCTGGTTTCTCCAACTCCTTAGCTTTCCTCTAGCCACTCTTTCATCCTCAATCACCTCAAGTCATTTGAGAAAGCCTTAAGAAGCATCATTTGACATCTTTTATCTTCAATCACTAAATATCTTCGTTAATAGGTCAAGTAGTGCAATTACAATCATTTAATCCCCAAAAGCAAGTGAAAATGGAATGATTAGCACATGAAATATGCAATGTTTTTGTGATAATCACACCCTCCAACTTGAGTTTTGCTAGTCCCTTAGCAACATTTATTTTCCAAACAAGATAACGGGAACAACATACAACAAACCAATTCAATAAACAATTCACCCCATCAATTAAAATTGTAAAAAATCATACAACAATTAACAAAATAAACATGGACAAGATTAAACAGGAACTGTGGTTTTCCATTAATGTGTTATAAAGTTGGATTACATGTAGTAGGACACCAAAAAGAAACCAAACGGCTTACAACCCCATCCTATCCCTATACAATCCAACACTTAAAGAAAAAAAAACAACTACAAAAAACTCCTACTCATCACCCTCTCCATCATCTTCCCCAGATGCTTCATCTTCCCCATACTCCTCATCATCATCTTCTCCATCATCCTCATCATCAGCCTTAACTGCTATGGAGGTAGAGGGGGCAGATGCAAAATGGGATAATGCTTGTGGAGTGGTTCCTTCTGGAATGGGCCTCCTTGGGAAGGTATGCATGAAATCTCTCTCAGCATAGTTGTCATCCCCTGCATTGATGCCTCGAGTGCATCCAGACATTGGGAGACTGAGCATGCTGGTGCAGCTGAGGATGGCCCGGGAGCCTCAGCATCCGAAACCAGTGTCGTAGCTCGTTCTCCCTTACTCATTGCTTTTCTCTTCCAACTACTAGCTTTTCCAATCACCCCAATCTCAGGGGGAGTAAGCTTGTCAAACGCTTAGGCCTTTACTTTGAAATGCTTGCACATCTGAGTTACCAAATTCCTATATGGCAAATTTTTCATTGGCTTCACTATCACAGCAAAGTCTTTCATTACTTCCCATATGAAGAGTCCAAAGTCTATCATTTTACCTGACACGACAACACCTAAAAGGGCTAACTTCTCCATATTTAGCTTCTTTTCAGCAGCCTTCGGGAGCAAATTGTAATGGAGAAGTTTATTCAGAAGCCTGTACACATGCTTTAACCCTCCACTTTGAAAAGTTCCCTTGAATTGAGTGGGATCCGCATACATTAGAGCCACAAATTTGCCTCAAGTCTTGTCTCTAGTGATATTGTGAGGATAGACAGGCGGGAATGGTGGTTGTCTCCTATATTCTCCAAGAAGAGTGACAATGACATTGGGTGTCACCTCTAACATTATACCCCACATATTAGCTCTTGAAACTTTCACACAGTTCACCTCAGCCACCCTAAGCATTTGGTAAAATTCTCTACACAGTGACAAATTATACCCATCAACGGGTGTAAACCAAAATCTCATGTCATGTCCCTCAATAATCTTCACAACCTCATGCCTTGGGGTTAGTGAAAGGTGATCAAAATGACGCTCACAAGTCACATTCTTCCCTTAAATCCACTGGAGTCGTGCCTTGTTCCTAGCCTTCTTTCTTTGCACATTTGGGCCCTCGCATGACCCTTCACTACTTCTCTTGGAGTTATTGGGATCCTGAGGTGGAGAGGAACTAGGTCCAGGTCTTTTGGTTCGGGCTATGTGATTAACCCTAATTAAGGCATAATTTAATAGGTAAATTGTGTTAGTTGAATAAACTTAAACTAGTCAAAATAAATCAAATTAGAATTAGTGTGTGAATAAAGGATAATGCATTAATTGTTGTTCTTTTCAGGATTTTGTGTGTCAAAGCTACAAACTACTGGGGAGCCAATTGCATTAAAGCTATAAACTACTGGGGTGCCAATTATCAAAGCTCAAAACAAAGGGAGATCAAAGAATTCAAGGCCACCTAACAAGATTTTCAAGTCCACCCAACAAGATTCAAAGCCACCTAACAAGATTTTCAAGTCCACCTAACAAGATTCAAAGCCACCTAACAAGACTTTTCAAGTCCACCTAACAAGATTCAAGGCCACCTAACAAGACTTTCACCCTCCCTTGTTGCCTATAAATACCACCCCTTAGGACTTGTAAAGCATTCATCTTTTGGTAGTGGAAAACCCTCCAAAATTATTATTGCTTTCTTTATTGCTTATAGCTTTCTTTAAGTATTGCTTTCTTTTATTGTATTCTTGCTTCCTTTTAATTTATTGTTTTCTTTCACTTTAAGTATTGCTTTCTTTTATTGTGTTATTGCTTTCTTTTACTTTCATTCCTTGAGTTTCCTTCTTCCCTTAGAGGAGTGAAACTCTTCCACTTTTCTAGAGTTTTACCAAAGCCGTGAAGGGTGGAATGTGATTCACTCATTCTTTGTCAAAGATCGGCTCCTTGAGTAAAATGTGTTACCTTGTAACTCCTCTACTTAGAGGGATGAGCATCACTCATTTTTCTTGTTTTAACAAAGCCATGAAGATTGAGTAGTTTCTCATCCAATCTTTAGTAAGAGGTGGTTATCCGGAAGTTAAATTCATGCAATTCGTTTATGCTTAGCTTTAGTCTTTATTTTTTCATAATGTCTTCTCATCATATTGTTGTCTTTATTTTAAGCATGAGTAGCTAAATCTCTTAGTTGGCAAAACCAAGAGGAACCTCCACTTGGGTATACCATTTCAACTCGTTCTCCTCCCCTCTTTCAGAGTTCAATGGTTCGGTTTGACTGGGTTGAGGGTGGATAACTTGGTGAGTCTTTGATATTCCGTAGGCCTAGTCACGGTTTATGCTTAGATACTCACCAATCTTACCCCTAGCTTCCCACGAATCAATCGTTCATTCATGCTCTATTGGAGGAGGGTTTTGAGTTGAGACGGTATTCCTATTGGAGTGACCTCTTGGATTTGCCAACATTTGTTTCTCATTTTACTTGCATCAAAACAACTTCACCAAACAACTTCCAACAATCAAAGATTTTACACTTTCTTTCTCCTAAAATCACCTTCCCCTCAGTTTACTTCCTTCCCCATGGAAATGACCTTGGAATACCACCAAGTAAAACACGATCCGCGAAAGTCTCCTTGCGCTTGGGGAGCATTTTTGTTCACACATACTCACATTTGAAATCTCATTCATCCACCATTTCGTTGCCCTTTCTTTTGACATCATACATAGGAGAGTAACACTCCCCTTTATTCATATACTATACATGCTAAAAGGTGATGTTTATAGGTTAGGAAACAACAAGGAAATTTCTCAAGCAGTATACATAGCAATAGTGCCCCCATCGGAAGAAATGCAAAGAGGATGAAGAAAAGACCCTCAATTGGGTCTATGGCCTCAAGAACAACATCCAAGTGACGAGCCATGTAAAGTTTCTTGGAGAGAATGGAGAAAATAGGGAAGAATGAAGCTTATGGGAATTCGGCACTTAGGTTTTCACAGGGGTGGATTGCACAAAATTAAAGCTCAAAGAAAGGAGGAATTCGGAATTGAAAGAAAGAAGGACGAATTTGGAGGCCTGAGAGGTTTTCGAGTGAGAGAGAGAGACTTAGGATTTGTGATTAGAGGGGGAAAGTGAAGGGTTACCCGAAGAAACTAAATTTAAAAGCCCTAATTTTTTTTCATTTCAGCAGACCATACCGGTACCCCAAACTCCAGAGGCAAAACCGTACCGGTACTCTCTGCCTTGTTTTCCAAAATACTCCTGCTGAGTAACACATCTCCAGTCCCTTCCACTAAGGACCTCCCTAAAGATTCTACCACAATATTTATGACCTCTACTCCTTCCTAAAAATGTATTACACTTGTAAACCACAATCTGAACCATCATGCCCAATTTATTACTGAATTTGCAAAGTGATTTAAATTTTTGATGCATTCAACGTACAGGAAATGGATTTCTATCTTTAACTATCAACATGAACACCCAAAATGAAAATTCCATAATTAAAAACACGAGCATTCAAAATTCATTTTACATATAAAAAAATTAAGCAATATTCTCCCATTCTGTAAGCATGGACCTATTTATTACATTTCTCAAATGATTGAACTAAGCACACATGAGCAAAACCATGGTCTCAAATACTAGTTTAAATTATGGACCTACCCATTAATTTTTAAACTTGTGTGTGTGTGTGAATTCAACAAGTAATTGGAGCATTTATGCAACAGAATTCACATTTGAATAGCCTGTCAAATTCAGTTTCAATGCAAAACTCACCAGAGGTCACTCTTAAACAATGAAATGCCCTCTAGTTCTTCTAGTATGCTCTCCATGTGTACATGTGAGATAGAATCTTGTGTTCAAAACAAAGTGTACTCACATGCAATCCAGAAATGAAGTTCATATATGAAAAATAAAACAACCTTGGTGTAATCTCATAAAAGGAATGCTAGGGCATTAGATAGCTAAACCAACTTCTCTTGTTCTTTAAAAGTATGCTTCCGCCATGCTTTCTCTAGATCATTTAGGACTTTCAAGGGTTGTAATGAGGCCTTGGGGTGGTAATGAGGTAAGTGAAATGAAGGATATAGAATTACAAAGAGGGTTGTTCTGAGTGAATGACCTTTATTTCAAAAAAAATCTCCTTTTTATGGGATTTCTAGGCTAATACCATCACCACACTCTTTGTTTCTTTCCTTTCTTTTCCTTGACATTTTCCTTTTCTTTTGTTCATTCTATTCTTCTTCTCACCCATTTTCTTCCTTTCTTGGATTTTCATTCTTTTCCATTAAACTCTTTGAGTTGCAACATCATTCATCCCTTTGTTTGAGTTTCCCCACCACCCTTCCTTTACTTTTGCAATCACTCATATTTACCTTCAAGGAACAACCAAGGTAAAGTAGATATTTCTTATTTTCATTGGCTTGGTCAAATGTGTGGCATAGAAACGAATTTAAATTAGGCTCAATCACGGCACTAGGGATAATCTTTTCACAAGAAAAAAGGGTTAAGGCTCAAAGTATTTCAAAGATGGCCTAAAATCACTTCCAGGTACAGATGGGATGGCATTGTACAATCGAAACAAGTCAGTCAACTATCCAGATGCACCTAACCAAAACAAGTATGATGAGACTATTGAACAAATTTGACATTGAAAAATTGTTCTTTGAGTAAATGTAAGTTCTCTCCCAAGAAGTTTGGCACTAAAGCTCTCATGGGTCCTTGCTCATCTCCACTACTTATGTCAAGCCTAAAACATGAATCCAATACGTAAATTTCTGAAATTACACATTCAAAGTCATATACAGTTGAGTTCAAAAATCAATACATATGTGACACGCATGCATAGGGTCAGTTTCCATGGTATGCTCATGTGCTCAAAGTTCACAACAAAGATAAATATGTCATCCATTCCACAAACTCTTCATAAGGGAATACAGATCAACTTTTAGATATTTTTCATCAAAAATTTTCACATATTTTTCACTAATGCAAGCAACAAGCTGTATCACAAAATTTTTTCCAAACAACATTGGTGTATCATGGAAATGGTGCACCTCACCCCCCAACTTGAATCATGCATTGTCCTCAATACAACAAAAAGATACGATATGCAATAAAAGACAATAAAAAGATGAGTAGGGTTAGAGAACACCTCACAATTGAGCTTTTGACAAAAGCACCAAGATCTGAAATTAAGAAAACCAATACTATACAACCAAATAAAGTAAGTGACATGAGATAAAAATAACATAGGGAAACAAAAGCAACTGTACAGTAGAAATCATAATCACTAGCTACTCATCTCCCAAGTTTGGCTAGACTAGTTCAATCAAATCTTCATCCACTTCTTTCCCAACAAAATCTTAAAAGAATGGCTTAAGTCATTGGCCATTGACCTTGAATGCTTGGCCATTCTCAGGATTTGTGATTTTAACAGCTCCGTTAGGGTAGGCCACCTTTACGAGATAGGGGTCATCCCAACGGGATCAAAGTTTGCCCTGAAAAATTGAGAGGCGAGAATTGTATAAGTGAATTTTTTGCCTGGGCTCAAATGATTTCCTCACGATGGAGTTACATTAAAGATTTTGGCCCATTCTTTTGAGATTTTGGAGCTCTCATACACATCTCGTTGAATCTCTTCCAACTCATTCAGCTCTAACTTCCTATGATCACTGACCATTCTCAAATTAAAATTTAATGTCTTAATGACCCAATAGGCTTTGTGTTCCATTTCGAATGACAGGTGGCAAGCCTTTCCATATACAAGCTAGTAGGGAGACATACCTAAAACAGTTTTAAAAGAAGTGTCGTATGCCTAGAGGGTATCGGTCAATCTATTGGACTAATCCTTCGTGTTTGGGTTAACTATTTTTTCTAGAATGTTCTTGATCTCCCTATTGGTTAGCTCGGCTTGGCCATTTGTTTGTTGGTGATAGGCAGTGGATACTTTGTGAGTGAGGCCATATTTGATATTAGAGATGCAAACAGCCAATTACAGAAATGTGATCCACATCACTTATTATTGCGCAAGGCATCCCAAACCTCGAAAAGATGTTCTCCTTGAGAAACTTGACTACGAGCCAGTGGTCATTAGTGTTGGTCGAGATAGCCTCCACCCATTTTGACAAATAGTCCACTGCTAGGAGGATGCACAAATAACCACATAACATAGGGAAAGGACCTATGAAGTCGATGCCCTAACAATCGAATATTTCTATGACAAGTACTGGTGAAAGGGGCATCATGTTTCTTTGGGTCACACTACCCAACCATTGGCATCGGTCACATCCCTTACAAAATGAAACACAATCTTTGATAAGAGAGGGCCAGTAAAAATCTGATTGAAGAATTTTGGCCGAAGTCTTTTTTGCCGAGAAATGTCCACCTCAAGCTTGTGAATGGCAAAATGCAAGGACGTCCCGCTGTTCATTTTCAGGTACGCATCTCCTCATAATTTGGTCGAGGCAGTACTTGAACAAATACGGGTTGTCGAAGTAGAAGTACTTCACATTCGCCATAAATCATTTTCGATCTTCTGGGCTCCATTACGGTGGTATCTGTCCTGTTGCAAGATAGTTAAATATATCAGCATACCAAGGATATACATAATGAATTGAAAACAAATGCTCCTCAGGGAAAAAGTCAACAATAGGAATGTGCTCATCGGCCTCTTGCACCACAAGCTGCGATAAATGATCTGCCACCATGTTCTCAACCTTTTATTGTCCTTGATTGTCAAGTCAAATTCTTATAGGAGGAGTATCCACCTAATGAGTCTCAGTTTTGCATCCTGCTTAGACAACAAATACTTCAAAGCAGAGTGATCAGTAAAGACAACAATAGGCGAACCAACAATGTAAGAACAGAATTTATCTAAGGCAAACACTATTGCTAGCAACTTTTTCTTGGTGGTAGTGTAATTTATCTGAGCCTCATTAAGTGTTTTTCTAGCATAGTGTATCACATATGGTCTATTTTTCTCCCTCTGATCGAGCACTGCGCCGACCGCTTAAACACTCGTTTTGCACATGAGCTCAAAAGGTAGATCTCAATTGGGTGGTCGCATGATCGGAGGTGTGACTAGCATGCTTTTTATATTTTTTAAAGGATGCCTCACAATCATTCAACCACTCAAATGGGACCTCCTTAGATAACAGGTTAGTCAAGGGTCAGGCAAATGCACTAAAATTCTTTATGAATCGACAATAAAAACTTGCATGGCCCAAAAACAACCAGATGCCTTTGATGGCTCTTGGCATGGGGAAGTTGGAGATGGCCCCCACCTTGGATTTATCAACTTCAATACCCCTTGTTAAAACTATATGGCCAAGCACAATTCCTTCCGTCACTATAAAGTGACAATTTTCCCAATTCAAGACTAGATTCTTCTCCTCACATCTTGTTAGAACTCTCTCAAAGTTTTGCAAACATCCCTCAAAGGAATCCCCAAACACCAAAAAGTTGTCCATAAAGACCTCGACTACCTTTTCCACCATGTCACTGAAAATCTCCATCATACAGGGTTGAAACGTCCCCATAGCATTACATAGTCCAAATGGCATGCGGTGGAAGGCAAAGGTACCATAAGGGCACGTGAAGGTGGTCTTCTCTTGATCCTCAAAACCAATCTTGATCTGATTGTAGCCAGAGTATCCATCTAAAAAGCAGTAGAATAGATGCCCTACTACTCATTCTAGAACTTGATCGAGGAATGACAATGGGAAGTGGTCTTTTCTTATGCAATCATTCAGCTTTTGGTAATCAATGCACACCCTTCATCTAGTGATCACTCTTGTAGGTGTAAGCTCATTCCCGTCATTCTTAACCACCGTAACTCTGGATTTCTTAGGTACTACTTGTGTGGGTCTAACCCACTTACTATTGGCAATTGAAAAAATGATCCCCACATCAAGTAGTTTCAGAACCTCATCCCTCACCACCTCCTTCATGATAGGATTCAACTGTCTTTGTAGTTTTCGGGAAGATTTGGAATTCTCCTCAAGATCTATGCGGTGGGTACAAATGAGAGGGCTTATCCCCTTGATATCTGCAATGGTCCACCAAATTTCTCTTTTATGTTTCCTCAAAACCTCCAAGAGTTCTTTTTCTTGTTCCATGTTCAATGTAGAGCTAATGACCACCAAAAATCTTTCACTTTCCCCATGATAGGCGTACTTCAAATGGGAGGGCAAGGGCTTCAACTCCAAGTTGGGCTTTTGTTCATCCGACAAAAAAAATTTCTTTTCATGATGGGGTAACTCTTCGAATGTAGGGATCCACCTTTCCATGCCTTTCAAATCTTCTTCCTCCTCTTGCTCATCATAATTCTCAAGATCCACAATTCCTTCTTCCTTGAATTTTAACATCCCCTCCAGCTATAAGTGCTCCTTAACCAAAGTGTCAATTCTATTTACCTCACTTACTTCCTCATCATCACCCGGTTGCTTTGCCAAGTTGAATACATTGAGCTCCATTGTCATATTCCCAAATGAAAACTTCATTAGACCATTCCTGTAATTTATCATGGCATTAGATGTAGTAAGGAAGGGGCTTCCAAGTATTATGGGAATTTGGGAGTTAAGGTTTGCAATAGGGTGTTTATCAAGCACAATGAAATCGACAGAGAAGTAAAATTTATCAATTTGAACTAAGACATCCTCAACTACTCCCCTTGGTGTATAGATACTACGATCCACCAATCAAAGCGTGATTGAGGTGGGCTTCAACTCCTCAAGCTGAAGTTGTTGATACACTGAGTAAGGAAGAAGATTCACACTTGCCCCCAAATCAAGGAGTGCTTGCTCCACTCGACAATTTCCAATGGTGATGGCTATGGTTGGACAACCGGGGCCTTTGAATTTGGGAGGAGTGTTGGTCCTCAATACTGAGCTCACTTATTCTCTGAGGAATGCCTTCTTGTGCATATTCAATCTCCTTTTCACCGTGCATAGATCCTTCAAAATTTTAGCACAAGATGGGATTTGTTTGATGGCATCGAGGAGTGGAATGTTAATCTTCACCAGCCTAAACATTTCCAAGATATCAGCATAATTAGCCACCTTGACAGGTGGCTTGAAATGACTCGGGAAAGGAGCAGGTATGGGAGGAATAAACACACAATAATCAATTAATTTTTCTTCCTCAACAAGCTCTCTTTCTTTCTCTTCACTCATTGCACCCTTGTCGGCTTCACTCAAGATATATTTTCCTTTTGGCAATGTGGTCTTGGGTGAGACCGTTGGCAAAATGGTTTTGTCAATTTCTTTGCCACTATGGAGGGTGGTGATAGCTTTGAGTTGCTCGCAACTCTCTCTTAAAAGGCTCTGATGACTCAACAACGTGTTGACCCCTAGGGTTCTCTTGTGGTTGAGTGGAAAACTTCTCCTTTTCTTGTTAAGATGCCCCTATGGAGTTTGCCTACTTTGTGAGTTGGGCTCTTATATCATTGATGGATGTGGCATTTTTGGTTATTGATGGCGGTTTGGCTTTGAATGAAGGAAAGAACCATATCCTCCAAATTCCTTTTGTGAGGAGGTTGGTATGTGGATGGATTGGACGATCCTTGAGAAAAACTTTTTGAAGGTGGACTTGGAAAAAATTTTGCAATGGCAGGTTTGACTGATACCCTTGTGGATTGGTCCTTGGGAATTGAGAGCTAGATGTTTGCCCTTGGCCATGGTATTGGTTTTACTTAGGAGGCATGAGAGATGAATATGCACTTGACCCATGAGGAATGGGGTTCTCATTTCTCCAACTAAAATTTGGATGTTTACTCCACCCAGGATTATAGGTGTTCGAATTGGGAGAAAATGATTGCATTGGTTGGTTGAATACATGGACTTGCTTATGGTATGCTTCCTTAAGTGTTGGAATGTTAGGACATTCCGACGTGGAATGCTCTACACTCTCATAGATTACACATACCTCCACAATGTTAGAAACATTAGACACCTCATGGCTCCGATTGACTTCAAGACTCTCAACTTTCCTTGACAATTTAGCAATTTTTGAAACTAAGTCTTCTCGGTCTCTCAAATCATATATTCCTCCCCCTTGTGGTTGACTACTACTTGAGGATGTCCTAGGTACATCATTGGGATCCCTAATGTCCCAAAGATTGTGCATTTTGGGCCAGTGTACTAAAGTAGTCCAGGGCCTCATCAGGGTCTTTGTTCAAGAACTCACCATTGCTAATCATGTCAATGAATTGTCTATGGCTTGGTGTGATTCCTTTGTAGAAGAAACTTACCACTTGCCACGATTCCAAGCCATGGTGTGGTATGAATTGTATCAACTCCTTGTAGTAATCCTAGCATTGATAAAATTGCTCATTGGGCTTCTCAGAAAAATTTTGAATTTTGTTTTTTAAAGCAGTGGTTCTATGAACGGAAACTTTTTTTTTCAAGATTTCAGAAAGCATTTGAGCCCAATAGGTAATGGATCGAGGACGGAAGGCAAACAACCATGATTTGGCTTTATCACTAAGGGAGAAAGGAAACAATTTCAATCTCGCTATGTCCTCCATAGCATAGTTAGCATTGAAGGTAGCAACTATATCCACAAACTCCCTTATGTGCAAGTAAGGATTTTCCTTTTCAATCCCATGGAATGTAGGAAGTAGTTGCAACATCCCTAGCTTAACTTGGAAAAGATGAGCTTGGATCTATAAATGGATGCAAGAGGGTGTGGTGCTATAGGTAGGTTGAAGGAAATCCCTCATAGACCTCGTCAGAGGGTCCATTGGGATGTTATTCCCTTTATTCACGGAGGGGGAAATTGAAATCCGTGGATTAGGCATTCTAGGTTCAGGCACTCCCCCACCCCTTTGAACATTTGGCATACTAGGTTCGGGCATTGCCCCACCCCTTTGAACATTTGGATTGGCACAAAGATTATCAAAATTATCACTCGCATTCTCGGGTGGGTTTTGGTCAATATTCATGTTGAGGTCTAAGGGTTGTCTAACCAATCGATTTTCTTCGTCCTTTCCCCACATGCAGTAAACTATCTACAAATCCAATTATACACAAAAAAGGATATATATACACGAAACAACGTACCTCAGCCAATGATGATGATCACGGAACTTACCTCCATCTTTCGGAAATCACCTCTCGATTCGACATTTGCCTTCCTCAGCAACGGCACCAAAAATGCTTGGTTATTTTTCTTGTTATCCCTAACCCGTAAATATCATCCCTCAAAATGTATTGTATATGGATGGGGGGAGTGTCACTCTCCCTTTAAGTAGTGTCAAAAGAAAGGGCAAGGAGATGGGAAAATGGGATGTGTATGAACAAAAATGCTCCCCAAACGCAAGGAAATTTTTGTGGATCATGTTTTACTTGGAGGTACTCCAAGGTCATTTCCACGGGAAGGATGTGAACTAAAGGAAAGATGATTTTGGGTGAAAGAAAGTGTAAAATCTTTTGTTGTTGAAAATTGTTTGGTGGAGTGTGTTTTGGTGAAAATGAAATGAGAAACATACGTTGGCTAATCCAAGAGCTCACTCCAATAGGGATACCCTCTCAACTGGAATCCCTCATCCAATAGAGTATAAATGTACAATTGATTTGTGGGAAGCTAGGGATAAGATGGGTGAGTATCTAAGCATAAACCGTGACTAGGCCTATGGAATATCAAAGACTCACCAACTTATCCACCCTCAACCCAGTCAAAACGAAGCATTGAACTCTGAAAGAAGGGAGGAGAATGAGTTGAAATGACATCCCCAAGTGGAGGTTCCCCTTGGTTTTGCCAACTAAAGGATTTAGCTACTCATGCTTGGGATGAAATTAATAATGAAATGAGAATGCATTGCAAAGGAATGAATTTCTTGAGTAACTAAATGCAAGCAAACATAAGCTATAAGTGAAAGCAATGAATACCCATTTTACAACTAGGAAAAATGAAGAGCATAAATGCATTAATGGTGAAAGCTTTGAAAGGGAATTAAACTTGCAATGAACTTGTAGGAACTAGCATTAATGACATTTAATGAAGCTCTAAAGGTTCTTCCAAGAGATTACAAGACAGTGTATTGAAAAAAATGTAAAAATCTCCATTTATCTCTCTATAATACTATTCATCATCTTCTCCAGACTCTCCCTCTCTATATCTCCTTTGTAATGTAAAAAATGTGAATCCTCAACAAAACTGGAGTCTTTACTTCCAAAAATATGCGTGGAGTGATAGCTTAGCCTGCAGATGTGCTCTCCATTCATAGGGCTGCAAGAGGAATGGGCAGGACAGGGGTGTGCAAACCTTGTCTTTACACCCAACTTTTCTTCTCTTCTCTCTCCTCATTAATCACAATGGCTCCAAAAGTTCAAAAAGAGGTGTGAAAGGGATGAACAGTGTTATGGCGTGTCAGAGGAGTGTGGAAGACTTGTTGGTGGGACCCTGAAGGCAGCAGAGCATGGTTGCACAAATGAGGGAGATTTAGTAGACAGTACTTGTACTGTGTACCAATACCTCAAAGTCTAGAGGCAAAACCATACTGGTACTTTGTACCGGTACTGTCTATTACAAAGGCCACACAAAAGAAAAACCATAATGGTACTGTCTGTTATAGAGGCCACACTGTACCGGTACACAGTACTAGTACTATTTCTGTATTTTGACTGGTTTTCTAATTTATCCAACTCCTTAGCTTTCCTCTACCCACTCTTTCATGCTCAATCACCTCAACTCATTTGAGAAAGCCTTAAGAAGCATCATTTGACATCTTTTATCTACAATCACCAAATATCTTCATTAATAGCTCAAGTAGTGCAATTACAATCATTTAATCCCCGAAAGCAAGTGAAAAATGGAATGATTAGCACATGAAATATGCAATGTTTTTGTGCTAATCAAATGGTGGAAGTGGTCTTTCCTTTTGCATATGTTTTGCTTGTGGTAGTCAATGCACACTCTCCATCTGGTGATCACCCTTGTTGGTATAAGCTCATTATCCCCATTTGCCACCACGGTGACTCCCGACTGCTTGGGTGCTACTTTTGTTGGGCTAACCCACTTAATATCAGCAATCAGAAAGATGATGCCCACGTTAAGTAATTTTAACACCTCGTCCCTCACCACCTCCTTTATGGTTGGGTTCAACCTTCTTTATGGTTGTCGAGACAATTTGAAGTCCTCTTCAAGATAAATATGATGTGTGCAAATGTGGGGGCTTATCCCCTTGATGTCGACAATTGTCCAACCAATTGCCCCTTTATGCCTTCTCAACACTTCTAAGAGATCCTCTTCTTTCTTTGCATCTAAGGTTGAGCTAATCACCACCAAAAAGTTCTTGTCCTCCCCAAGATATGAATACTTCAAATGGGATGGTAGTGGTTCAATTCCAAATTGGGCTTTTGCTCATTTGATGGAAAAATCTTCTTGTCTTGGTGTGGGAGCTTTTCAAATACAGGGGTCCACTTTTCTACCCCTTACAAACTTTCCAATTCCTTTGGCTCATCAACTTACTCCATATCAACAATCCCCTCTTCTTCCAACTTTACCATGCCCAAAAGTTCCAAGTCTTATTTCGCCAAGGTGTCAATCCTATTGGCTTCATGCACCACTTCATCATCCCCTGGTTGGTTAGATAAGTTAAACATGTTGAGATTCATAGTCATGTTCCCAAATGCTAGTTTCATAAGACCGTTATTACAATTAATCACCGTATTAGATGTGGCGAGAAAAGATCTACCAAGTATTACAAGGATTTGTCAACTTGCATTAAAACATCCTCAACCCAACAATATTTGTAACCAGGTGAGCTAATATTTGTAACCAGGTGAGTGTCAAGCACAATAAAATCAATAGAAACGTAAAATTTATCAACTTGCATTAAACATCCTCAACTATTTCCCTCTGTGTATGGAGACTACGGTCCATCAATTGAAGCGTTATTGGAGTAGGCTTTAATTCCTTGAGCAGAAGTTATTAGTACATTGAGTATGGAAGGAGGTTCACACTAGCCCCTAAATCAAGGAGAGCTTGCTCCACCTAACAATTCTTGATTGTTATGGCAAAGTTGGGGCGACCGGGGTCTTTAAACTTTGGAGGAGTGTTTGTCCTCAAAATTGAGCTCACTTGCTCGATGAGGAATGTTTTCTTGTGGACATTAAGCATCCTTTTCACCGTTCATAAGTCTTTCAAGATATTTGCACAAGAAGGAATTTGCTTTATCGCGTCGAGGAGTGGAATATTTATTTCCACCTGCTTGAACATTTCAATGATATCATAATAATTAGTCACCTTGACAAGTGGCTTTAAGCGATTGGAAAAAGGAGTAGGAATGGGGGAAACAAGCACACTATCATCAACCAAATTTTATTTCTTACCTACCTCATCACTCACCTCACCCCTCTCGGTGTCACCCTTGGTCTCTTTTTCTTTTCGTAATGTGGCCTTGGGTGAGACCTTTGGTACAATGATTTTATCAATTTGTTTGCCACTACAGAGGGTGGTAACTGCCTTGAGTTGCTCACAACTCTTTCTTAAGAGATCCGATGACTCAACGACATGTTAACCTCTAAGATTTTCTTGGGGTTGAGTGGGGAACTTCCCCTTTTTTTGTTGTGATGCCCCTATGGAATTAGTCAACTTTGTGAGTTGGGCCCGAATGTCATTAAAAGTTACAGCATTTTGATTATTGATGGTAGTCTGGTTTTGAATGAAATTAGTCTGGTTTTGATTGATGGTAGTCTGGCTTTGAACGAAAGCATGAACCATACCCTCCAAATTTCTCTTTTGGGGAGGTTGATAGGTAGGAGGATTGGATGGTCCTTCAAAAAAACTTTGTGGTGGACTTGGAGAAAAATTTTGTGGTGGTGGGTTTGATGAATACCCTTGCGGATTGGTCTGGGGGAATTGGGAGCTAGACGCCTGACCTTGGGATTGAAATTGATTTTGCCTAGGGGGTACGGGAGGTATATATGCATTTGAACCATGAGGAGTGGGGTTATCATTTCTCCAACTAAAGTTTGGGTGATTGCTCTAACCCGAATTGTACTTGTTTGAGTGAGGGGAGAATGTATGCCTCGTTTGATTGAATGCATGGACTTGATCATGATACACTTCCTTAAGTGTTAGATTGTTGGGGCACTCTGATATGGAATGCTCCACACTCTCACAAATTGAGCAAGTCTCCTCGGTCTTTGAAACATTAGACACCTCATGTCTCCTATTAACCTCAAGACTCTCAACTTTCCCAAACAACTTAGAAATTTTTGAAAGCAAGTCTTCCCGGTCTCTCAAGTCATACATCCCTCCCCCATTAGCTTTACCACTCCCTTGAGGAGAATATCTTGGTACATCGATGGGATCTGTAATGTCCCATGATTGTGCATTATGTGCCAATGTATCAAAGTATTCTATAGTCTCATTGGGGTCTTTGTTCAAAAACTCTCCATTGCTTATCATGTTAATGAACTGTCTATGGCCTGGTGTGATTCATTAGTAAAAGAAACTCACCAATTGTCATGTTTCAAAGCCATGGTGTGGAATGGATTGTAGCAATTTCTTGTACCAACATTGGTAGAATTGGTCATTGGATTTCTTTGAAAAGTTTTAAATTTATTTTTTTAAAGCGGTGGTTTTAGGCACTGGGAAAAATTTGTTTAAAAACTCAGAGAGCATTTGATTCCAAGATGTGATGGATCAGAGCTTCAAGGAATTAAGCCATGTTTTTTCCTTATCTCTTAGGGAAAAGGGGAATAATTTCATCCTAGCTATGTCTTCCATATCATGATTGGTGAGGAAGGTTGCAACTATTTCCTCGAAATCCTTTATGTGCAAATAGGGGTTCTCCTTTTCAATCATTTGGAACGTGGGAAGGAGCTGCAACATCCCAGGCTTAACAAGGAATAGATGAGCTTGGACTGAAAGGAGGAGGCATGAAGGTGTGGTGCTTCATGTGGGTTGAAGGTAATCCCTCATTGACCTCTTCAGAGGCTCAATGTGGATGTTGTTCCCTTCATTCACGGGAGGGGGAAATTGCATCCATGGATTGGGCATTCTATGTTCTTGTCCTCTCCCACCTCGTTGCATATTTGGATTGGCACCTACATTATCAAAATTATCACCCGCATCCTCAGGTGGGTCTTGGTAAATGTTCATATTAGGGCCCAAGGGTTGTCTAACTAATCAATTTTGTTCATCCCATTCCCACATATAACAAACTATCTACAAATGAAATTTCAAACAAACAAAATTAAGTACAATGATTAATGTACCTCAGCCCATGATGATAATCACGGGACTTACATCCGTTGTTCAGAAATCATTTTCTTGACTCAACGCTTTGCCCTTCCCTAGCAATGGCGCCAAAAATGCTTGGTTGTTTCTGTTGTTGTATCCTAGTCTCCAGACATCATCCCTTAATTGTGTATGACTTATAGGAATGGAGGAGTGTCACTCTCCCTCAGAATGATGCAAGACATAGGAAAACAGAATAATGATGGTGGAATGAAGGAAATATGTGTGTGTGTATGCATGTGAACAAAAGTGCTCTACAAGCGCAAGGAGTCTTTTGAGTTTCGTGTTTTACTTGAAAAAATATTCCAAGTTTGTCTCCTCAGGGAATGAGGTGAATCATGTTGAAAGTGATTTTGATAAAAAGGGTAAAGTGTAAATTTTTTTTGTTTTTTGAAGTTTGGTTTGTGATTGTGTTGTGATGAAAATGAAATGGAAAACAAGGGTTTGCTAATTCGAAGGGTTCACTCCAATGCAAATGTGAAATCAACTTGAAACCTTACTCCAATAGAGCCTAGATGTACGATTGATTCATGGCAAGCAACGAATAAGATGGAAGTGAGGATCCAAGCATAACCCGTGACTAGTCTACAGGGTATCAAATACTCACAATCCCTTCGACACGCAACCCAGTCAAATTGAACCATCGTACTCTGAGAGGAAGAAATAAAATGAGTTGAAATGGCATACCAAAATAGGAGGTCTCCCTTAGATTAGCCAACTAAAAAGCTTAGCTACTCATACTTAAATTAAAGGCAACAATGTAATGAGAAGACATTATAAAAAAACAAAGATTGGAGCTAAGTTAATGCAAGAAAATGTAGACTATAGGAAAATGCATTTAATACCCATCTCAAAGCATTGAAAATGAAGAACTTGAGAGCATTAATGGTGAAAGTTAAATTGAAAGATTAAAATAGAAAATAACTTGCAGTGAATAGCATTAAAGACATTAAATGAAGCTTACAAGGTTCTTACAAGAGATTCAAAGACAATGTATAGAAGAAAATGCAAAAATATTAACTTCTCTCTCTAGCACTATTCATCTTCTACCTTGAACTCTCTCTCCCACCTATTACAATGTCCGATGCATAATAATGTATAACGGTGTATATGCCTTCCAAAAAAGTTCCATGGAGCTATCCCTCCTCTGTATGATGTGATCCCATTCAATAGGGGTTGAAAGGGATGGGTTGGTGCAGGTAGGGCATTCTTTCTTGCCATGCCTCTTCTATCTCCTCCTCATTAATGCCAAGATCTTCCCAAGTCCAATTTGAAGTGAGGGGAGGTGTGTGGATGTGTAAGGGATGTCAAGGAATTAGTTGGAGAACTGTAGGTGGGGCCCCCAAGTGGCAGAGTTGAGTTGTAGGTTGTCTAGGCAATCTGGGCAAAACCTTATGGAAGGTTAGTGCAGGAACAATTAAATGAAGTCAATAGGAAAAACCTTCCAAAAGGTTCAATATAGTAAGCAAAACCTTCTGGAAGGTTCAATCCAGTAGACAAAACCTTCCGAAAGGTTTTGGCAGTGAAAAAGAAATCTAGGTCAAAACCTTCCGGAAGATTTTTACCCAAACCTTTCGGAAGGTATTCAACCAATTTGAATTTTCTTGGTTTCTTCCACCTCCAAAACATCCTTTAAGCTACCCCTTCCTCTTCATTGACTTCAAACACTTTAATGGGGGTTTAACTAATCATATTTACATAATTTTACCTGTATTCACACAAAACTCCATCAAACAAAGATTAAATGTATTTCTCCCTGATTTCATGACAAAATCAAGTATAAAAGGCATATTAGCATACAGTAAATGTCATGTTTTTGTGCTAATCATTAAACCCCTAGATTTCCTGCAGTGGATGAGTGTTGACTCGTGATGGTTTTCAATGAAGCTATCCACAAACTTCAGTCGAACAGATGTGTATGTGTGATTGTTGGTCAAAGTGAGTTAGCACCATGGTTGTTGGGACACCCAACCCTCAATTTTGACTTATATCCCAAACACTTCTCTTTCATAGATACTTACTCTATGCAAAAATTAGCATTTGTCACATTGGTATTTGAAGTTTCCTATGTTGTAAGAATAATCATTCTTAGCGGTAAGAATTGTTGTATAACAAACATTCCTTTTTACCACCTTCCATGGATAGCTTTGATTTCATAAACCTCTCTTAGAATTCTCCTAGCAAAAATTGCCTTTGATTATAGTAACCTTTGTCTCAAAGGGCATGTGATCAGAAGAAGGCTAATTTGAAAAATCACATGCACAATTAATACGGGAGTGAAATTTAAGGAAACAGACTAATCATGTTTGGCATAATCTCATGGAAGAATATTGATACAAATAAAGAAATACTATTTAACGTACCCCAACTTTTGGTTGATGTCCTACACATGTATCAGACTTGAGATCAAATAGGGCTTTCTATAGGTTGTGATGTGGCCAGAGGTCAGTGGCTAACGAAACAACATTAATAGTATTCAAAATCTATCCTTTTCTTTATGTGGTGTAGCACACCTCTTTGAAGTTTTTCTAAGTTTCACCTACATGGTGTTTCTTTCTTTCATTCTTTTTCTCATTTATCAATTTCTTGGCCATTTTCTATCTCTTTCATTTTTCAGTTGTTTGCACCAACTTTTTTTTTATTGAACAATAGCTACCATTGTCTTTTCTTTTTCTCTTTGCTTTTTTGTATCACACTGATCTATAAGAGGGTGTAAGAAAATTAGATAGCAAAGGTATGTTAAATATATTTTCCTGTGACTTGGTTATCACATGGGTTACTTGAAAAGGAAATCATACATTAAAAACTCAATCACGGCTAACTAGGAATATAATTTTGTAAAGGAAATAGCTAAGGCTTGAAATTAAATCAAAGATGGCCTAAGATCCTTTCTCAAGTATGTGCACATGTATGTGTCGTATGAATAGATTCATTGTGGTATATGTCAATGGATTGCTTTAGTTGAATCAATCAAAACAAGTTTAATGAGATTATTCAAGGATAGACAGTGAAAAACCATACTTGAGTAACTGTTGATATTCTCTCAGAAGCATCGCAAGGCTAAAAAATTTATCATGGTATTCTTCATTATCTCCACTGGTTATGTGGTTTTAAGTCTAGATTGTTAGGTGAGGTGTCAAACTGATCATGTGATTAGTCACTTTTACAAATAGCCTCAATATTTACATTTGTTCCATCATTTATTGACAAATAACAATGTAATGCTAAATCTAAAACATGTATTTAAAAAGACAAATGTAATAAAACCAAATCATTCATTTCACGAAATATCATACTTTAGCACAAAAGATTCAAACATCCACAAAATAACAGACAACCATCCAAGTACATAAATCTCTTTCTCACTCTCTTGTCTCTCCAGCCCCTCCAGCTCCACCGCTCAAAAGGCTAAGAATCTCCTCCTGCTCTCGAAGAATTTCATCTTGATTGGCCTCGATGCCAAGCATGATCTCTCGCAATGACTGTTAGGTGCTGGTGCTGGGACCCGCCTTAGTATAGGTTTGCTCATGGGCTCTCTCAACCTCCTTCTCCTACTCATCCAAAACATCCTACACCTCATTGGTGCCCTGGGCCAGTGGCACATCCTATCTCATCCCTAGGCCACCATTGTGACCCTGGCTTTGTTGGAAGGAAACCTTGTTCAGTGGTACCATTGTCTTTTGCACTCCCATTGGTAGCCTAAATTGGACTCCATGGTGTAAGCACAACTCCGTCCCGAGTGCACCAAAGGGGAGTGAATTTCTCTTCACATCACAACCCTTCATCATCTCTGTCATGATCAATGTCGGGAGGTCTATGGTTTGGCCCCTTCCTATTGCATATAGTAATCGGGCCATCTTTGGGAGTATTTCGTTCTTCCGTTCGATGGGGGCAAGGTTGGAGACGACAATTAAGTTCAACATCTTGTACTTGTCCGTCAACTCATCTTGCCTAAAAGATCTCTAACATGCCCAAGCAAATGTGGCTAAGCCCGTCAATTCCGTCCCCACAACATCCATCCTAACACTTTTCCTCGAGGGATAGTTTGACCTTTGTACCCGTGGCACAACCCATATCTCCATAATATAATCCACTTCAATGTTGATATGGATCCCCCTTACAATCTCGGTGTTGGAGTAAAACTCCCACACTAATTTTTCACCGCCTCCCCTCCATTTCACATATACATGTTCCAACCCCTCTCCTCCATATTGGCATGAAGCCCCAACTCCACAAAATTAATCAATTCAATCGATCGTTCACAAACAATAGCTTAGGTTTGGTAGAAATTTTCATACCTATCTACCTTGAGAGAATTAGGGAAGCGGGTTCTATCGTATCTCTGGACTATAGGTGGCCTCCCTTCTCGCTCCACAATCACTTCCTCCACTATATTGGGCTCTTGGTTGATCGTCTTCTGCCTTGCGGGCATTTTCATCGTTAGAAGCATGATTCTCAGTTTTGGGGGTTTTAGGGCATGAAAAGTTTGGGATTTCTTGCTGAAAAGGTGAGAAATGAGGTGGGAATGCGTTAGGGATGGTGGATTTTGGGTAAAAATTGGAAATAGATGAAGTTTTTAGGGTTGGGAAGTGAAGGGTCATCGAGTGTCTTGGGGTTTTGGGTGATTTTGAAATGAAGAAGATCAACCATGTATTTTTAGGCAGGCTGACAACATTCAAACGTTATTGACATTCAAGCGTGCATAGCAGGATTTTTAAATAATGGTTCAAACATTACTGTGGCATTCGAATGTGGAGAGCTCCCAATTCTTTTAAGTTATGTCAGAGACCAAAGTACTGTAAGCTCTTGGTGTTCGAATGTGGGTTTGGTGTTCGAGCATAGGATTCTATTTCACACATTCTCAAGGCGTTCGAACGTTTGGAGATCCCAGTACTTTTGCGTCCCTATAGAAGCCAAAATACTATAAGCATCGAATGTTCGAATGTTGATTGGCATTCGAATGCCAAATCAAAAACCTTAGTTATATGCACATTTATCTACACATATATTAAAAGAAGGCTATACACAACAAACTTAAATTTAAAAACAACATTACGGCGCCTTAGGATATGCCCTAACCATGCCCTATATTGGTATTCTAGGACATTCCTTACTCGGCCCACATTTTATTTCAACAAAAGGATTTTGTACATCTAACAAAAAGATATATACACTTTTTACAAGAAAATATTTTGACCATTACCCTTCATCACAAAAACAAGATGGTTTTCCACAAATTTTTCAAGAAGTTTTCTAATCCGATTCTTGCCCTAACTCAATTTCATGCGAATAATTAGTGACTCTCCTAATTTTTTGTCGCACAAACCTTCTAAGCATGGGACTGGAGTAGCATGGCATCTTAGGATAATGCTTACTTTGCCCATTCACTATCCAGTCTAATTGAACGAGTGTGCGACCAAAATTGGTTCATAACACTGATTATATTCTTTCATGTGAAATATCCTACCACATTGTTTATAGGCACCAATTCTTTTGGCATGACGACGTTTAGCAAAAGTGCTTCTGCCACACAGTAGTTTCGCTTGCTCTTATCAAATTTTAGTTTTTCTTACCAATCTTGCTTTTCTCATGATCATAACATACACATTAGATGGAAAAGTGCATAAAACTCCGAATCTGAACCAAAAAATCTTAGTATCCATGCTTTGCTTAAGCTTAAGACACCGTATCTGGTTCTTTAACATCTGTTAGTCACAAAGACGATTGAAGTTGATTTAAAGACATGATCATCAATTTTACAAAATACTAGACAGATTACACAATATGATTAAAAAAAATAATAAGAACAAAAGAAAAAATTAAAAAAAAATTTACTACAGGCACAAAATATGAACTGTAGTTCTCTCCCCCAACCTAAATTGAACATTTTCTCTAATGTTTCGAATTTACTAGTGTATGGAACTTGGAGATGAGTTTAAAAGGTAGAGATATGTTCATCTACTAATACCTACAAACAAAATACACAAATTAATCATTTTGATGCAGATCTGGGTTTTGGCTAGGCTAGAAACCCCTGTCCGTGAGCACAAAGAGGAGCAAAACACCCATAAATAAATACAAAATCAATGCAAAACATGAAACAAAGGATTGTGTCTATGGAGTGTGTGGCCATAGGGTTACAACGGGTGGGTCCTTTTGCAGAGAACAGAGAAGGAGAAGAAGAAGAAAAGGAGGGGAGAGGAACAACGACGAATAGAAAAAAAAAGGAAAAATGGTTAGAGGCCTTATAAAGGCATCTCAACGGGTTGGGTTGGGTTGGATTTTTCTTTAGCCGACCCATTTTTTGTGTTGGTAGGTGCGAATCTCGGAGGAATATTCTGGATCCATTAAAAAAATAGTTTCCACATTTTAAACAAAGTCTTCCAAAAATGGTTTCAAACGCTGACCATTGACTGTAAAGATATACTCGTTTGATGGGTTTTTCACTTCTACTGCTCCATGTCCAAACAATTGTTTGACAATGTAAGGCTCTGTCCACCTTGACCTCAACTTACTAGGAGGCAGAGCCTTGAATTGAATAACAGGACTTTTTGTGAAGGGGCAAAGGATTTCTTCACTATGTTTTTATCATGAAAGATTTTCATCCTTTCATTTGCAATTTTTGCATTGTCATATGCTTCATTATGCAGTTCTTCCAATTCATTAATCTGAAGTTTTCTTGAGATTCCAACCTTCTCTAGGTCAAATTTCATTGTTTTAATGGCCCAATATGTTATGTGTTCCAATTCTATAGGTAAGTGATAGGATTGCCATAGACTAATCGATAAGGTGACATGCCCAAAATTATTTTAAAAGTAGTGTGATATGCCCAGAGTGCATCAGTTAGTCTTCACGACCAATCCTTGCAGTCTGGGTTTACCTTTTTTTAAAAAAAAATTAGTTTGATCTCTCGATTAGCTAATTCATCCTGTCCACTAGTCTATGGATGATACGGAGTTGCAATTTTGTGAAAAATCAAGTACTTTTTCACTAAATTCCAGAAAAGGACGATTACAAAAATGAGCATCCCTATTACTTATGATGGATTTTGGATTTCCAAACCGGGACAAAATGTTTTCTTTTAAAAATTTGATCACAGTTTGGTGATCATTATTTTGGCATGGAATTGCTTCAACCATTTGGACACAAAGTGTACCACCACTAATATATATAGATAGCCAAAGGAAGGGGAAATGGTCCCATAAAATTGGTGCCCCAACATTCAAAAATTTTAAATACCATAATGGGGTTTAAAGACATCATGTTTCTTTTTGAAATGCTTCCCAACCTTTGGCATGTATCACACGTTAGACAAAAGGCATGGACATCTTTGAAAAGTGTGGGCAATAAAATCTGCACTGCAATATTTTTGCAACGATTTTTTTAGATGAGAAATGGCCACCACACGTTTCAAAATGACAAAATGATATTGCATGTCTGCTCTCATGATTGGGGATGCAATGCCTTATGATTTGATCCTTACAGTACTTAAACATGTATGGATACTCCCAGAAGAAATTACGAACCTCCCTCAGAAATTTCTTCTTATCCATCATTGTAAAGGAAGGGAGAAGTGTACCAGTAGCTCGAAAGTTAGCAATATCAGTGTACCATGGCGTCTCCTCAATTGTGAACAGTTGTTCCTTAGTGAAATTCTCATTGGTTGGCAATCAATCCTCTAGAAATTCATATGCTAACCTAGATAGATGATCTACCACCACATTCTCAACACCTTTTTTGTCGTTAATGATCAAATCAAACTCTTGTAATAAGAGTATCCATTTTAAGAGTCGTGGCATGGCATCCTTCTTTGTGAGCAAAACTTTTAGTATTGCATGGTCAGTGAATACAATAATAGATGAACCAATAAGGTAAGAACAAAATTTCTCCAGAGCAAAAACTACAACAAGCAATTATTTTTTAGTTGTATGGTAATTCATTTGAGCATCATTCAAGGTCTTGGTTGCATAGTAGATCACATAGGGTTTCTTATCCTTTCTTTGTCCAAACATAGAGTTTACAACATAATCACTTGCATCACACATTAGTTCAAAGGGTAGAGTCTAGTCAGGAGGCTTCATTATTGGAATAGAAATTAACATATCCTTAAGCTTATGAAAAGCTTTCTGGAATGCTTCACTCCACACAAAAATTATGTCCTGAATTAGCAGATGACACATGAGTTTAGATATGGTACTAAAGTATTTTATGAATCTCCTATAGGACCCTACATGTCCTAGAAATGATCAGACATCCTTAACAGTCTTAGGAGTAGACAAATTTTCAATCAGATCTATTTTGACTTGTTAACTTTCATGCCTTCAGATGACACAATGTGACCTATGTCAATGCCTTGTGTTACCATTAAATGACATTTTCCCCAATTGAGCACTAGATTGGTTTCCTTACATCTTATCAATACCTTCTTTAGGTTTGTCAGACGCAAATCAAATGAGTCACCATATACAGAGAAGTCATCCATGAACACTTCCAAAAATTTCTCAACCATGTCACTAAACAAACTCAGCATGCACCTTTGGAATGTTGTAGGAGCGTTACAAAGTCCAAACGATATTCGTTTGAATGCAAAGGTGCCAAAGGGGCATGTGAATGTTATTTTCTCCCGATCATTTAATGTCATCTCGATTTTGTTATACCCAAAATACCCATCCAGGAAACAACAAAATTCATGACTTGTAATTTTCTCTAAGACTTGATCGAGAAAGAGAAGAGAAAAATGGTCTTTCGTAGTTACCAAATTGAGTTTTTGATAGTTTATACACATTTGTCATCCAGTGACAACTCGAGTTGGTACTAGTTCATTGGCATCATTTTTGACCACTATGACCCTAGACTTCTTGGACACAACTTGAGTTGGGCTAACCCATTTGATATCAAATATGAGAAAGATTATTCATGCATCTAATAGCTTGAGCACCTCAATTCTCACAACTTCCTTCATGTGAGGGTTCAGTCATTGCTGCATTTGAGGAGAGGGTTTTGAATTCTTCAAGGTATATAGCATGATTGTAGATTAATGAGCTTATACCTTTCAAGTCAGTGATGGTCCACCTAATGGTGTTTTTATGGCGTTCAACAGCTTCAATCAACTTAGACACTTGCAAGTCTTCAAGCTTAGATGAAATTAGCATTGGGTATGACTCGTCCTCCCCTAAGAATGCATATTTGAGGTTAGAAAGGAAAGGTTTTAGTTCAAGCTTTGGTGGCTTGACACTTGGTGAGAGTGGCTTTGTGCCACTTGGTGATATTTCTTTGAATTTGGGTGCCCATGTCCCAACAGTGTGAGCAAGGCAATTTTTTGGATTTTGATCATCATCTGCTGCCTCAAATGTGATAGACTCCAACAGAGAAGATTTAGTAGATGTGTTATTCAGATGTTGGTGTATCAGAGGCTCAATTAAATTTATTTATCTCACTTCCTTGTCCTCTCCTGGGTGTTTGACAATATTTAAAATATTTAGCTCAAGAGTCATATTCCTAAAAGTTAATTTCATGACTCCATTCTTGCAATTGATTAGTGCATTTGAAGTTGTTAGGAAGGGTTGACCAAGAATGATGGGAATTTGATTATCTGAATGCATTGTTGGTTGAGTATCCAAAGTAATGAAGTGATCAGGGAAGACAAAGTTATCCACTTGGACCAGTACATCTTCAACAATGCCCCTAGGAACTTTGACAGATTTGTCTGCCAATTGGAGGGTGACACAAGTGGATTTGAGCTCACCCAGACCCAACTACTGGTAGAGAGAGAAATAGAGCAAATTGACACTGGCTCCAAGATTTATTAGTGCTTGTTCTATTATGAAGTTTCCAATGACACATGTTACAGTTGGACACCCCGAATCCTCGTATTTTGGAGGGGTTTTGTGTTAAAGTAGGGCACTAGCTTGTTCTATCATGAAGGTTTTTTTTTGGACATTTTGGATTTGTTTAACTATGTACAATTCTTTCATAAACTTGGCATAAGATGGAACCTACTTGATTGCATCCAGAAGTGGATATTGATCTTTACTTGTTTAAAAAGTTCACAAAATTTATAGTTGCTTATTCAAAATCTGTACTTTTTTGAGTCTACGAGGAAAAGGAGTACGAATAGGAGACAAAGGTTCTTTTTCCTTTGACAGTTCTAGTCCCTGTTCAATTATAGGTTCAATCTCTTCTTCAATCACAAGTTCAGGTTCTACTAGTAGATTGACTCAGGTTTCGACTTAGGAATTAACATGTCTCTGATGGTTTTGTCAATCACCTTACCACTTCTTAGTGCAGTGACAACTTGGGCTTGGTCTTGTGGGTTTTCCATGATTGAAGGATTTTTGGCCTTGCAATTGTTTTGGTTGGGCAAGAAAATTGCCTTTCTCATGTGTGGTCATGGATTGGGTCAACTTTTGGATGTGGCTTTTAAGATCCTTAAAAGACTGAGTGGTTTGGGTTTTGACATAGTAAAAGCTTAAGTGGAACTATTATTGTAGTTCATTTAGCTTTGCATGAATTGGTTTAGTGTATCCTCAAGGCTCCTCTTTTGTGGTGGTTGGTATGGTTGATGTGTGTGAGGTCCTTGAGGTGGTGGTTGTGAACCTTATTGTGGGTTCATGAGAGTTGGTTGTGTGTTCCTCCAACTAAAGTTCGGGTGATTCTGCCACCTTGAATTGTATGTTTCAGCATATAGGTTAGAGTAAAGCTTGTTGAAGTTGGAAATTGCATTTGTTTGTTCCAACAAGGTGTCTTTGAACGTCGAAATGGTAGGACACTCCATAGTAGGGTGTCCTGTTGGAGCACAAATTCCACACACTACTTATATGGGAGTGTTAACCTCAACTTGATGTAACTTTTTTATCTCTAGATCTTCAAGCTTTCGAGACAAGGTAGTCATTTTCGCTCTCAGGTCATCATCATCTTTCAAGACATACTTATCCCCTTGGAAAATAATGGTTTCGCTTCAATAGTGGTAGGAGAGGCCGAGTTCCACATCTAAGAACTATCATATATGGTGTCAAAAAAATTGAATGCTACCTCTAGACTCTTTCCCATGAGCTCTCCTTGAGCCATCATTTCGACAAGCTAACGTAGTCTAGTGGGCAAGGAGTCATAGAAAATCCCACCAAAGTGCAATTTTCGAAAGCATGTGTGGGCAGGACTAGAGTATATCCTTGAATCTCTCCCAACATTGGTTAAAGGTCTCAACTTCTTTAACCAAAAGATTCATGATTTGCCTTTTGAATAAATTGGTGTAGTGTAGTGGAAAAAACTTGCTGAAAAATTTATTTTTTAATGCCTACTAGTTAGGTATTGAATGAGCTTTCAAATAATCTAGCCATTGTTTAGCTTTAAAGGAAAAGGAAAAAAGTTCAACTTGGCTAGCTTAGAATTGTCTCGAAATGTTCCATATACTTCCTAAAAATCTTTTATGTGCAGATATGAGTTTTTTGATTCGAGCCCATGAAATTTAGGTACTAGTTGAACTGTCCCTGTCTTTACAATAAAGAGGGGTGCATTTGCATGGGACAATACGTGCTTGTGCAAGTATCCAATACCTTCCCATGCACGGAAAGTCAACTCCTAGAGACTATGGAGGTACCATGGGTGAATTTGGAAGAAGTCTGAGACCATTATTCAGCTACACAAGCTTTTAAAGAGAGAAGCTCCCAAGGAAGAAGATGATGTTCTACAGAGAGAAAGTTAGTTTTTTGTATTTTCTTTTCCATTTCAGTTGTAGTACGCTTTAAATCACTTGTAATCTTTACTTCTTGCACTTTAATCTCCTTTATTTCAAGTGTATTCAAGTTTAACTACATTTTCTAGCATTTCAACTTTTACATTTGTGTATTTGCCTTCAATATTTGTATTTTGACTATATATGGCATTTCTCTTGTAGTTTAACTCTTTTCTTGCATTAATACAAGCTTCATGGTTCATCTCTTCACCATGTCTCTTTATATTATGAATGTTTTTGAATCCATTAGGAGTAGTTAAGTTTTTAGTTTGCTAATCCAAGGGATATTTCCTCTTGGATATGCTAAATCAACTCTCTTTCATTCCTCCTCGCAGTGTAAGGTATTTGGTTTTACTAGGTTGAGTGTGGACGTGGTTGTGAACTCTTGATACACGATAGACATGTCATAGGGTATGCTTTAGCCTACAGCTCCACAGTAGTCCATACTTCCTACAAATCAATCAAGCACTTAGAACTAATGGTAGAATGTTTTGAGTTGATTTGACATTCCCATTGGAATGACCTCTTCCGATTAGCCAACTTTGTTTTCATTACATTTTTATCAAAAACTCCACTCACCAAAACACACAAGTACAAGATTTTACACTTTTTCATTTCTTTACAAAATAACATTCACCACAATTCAACCTTCCTTCCTTGAGGAGAAGACCTTGGAATACCCATTCCAAGTAAAACACGACACTTGGAAGTTGTTGTTCACTTGGGGAGCACTTTTGCACAAACACACACACATATTTCCATTCACACACACGATTTGCCCCATTTCTAGCATCAAACCCGAGGGAGAGTGACATTGCCATACTAATATAAGTTATATACACATAATATAGGTTTGTGTTTAGAGGTTAGGGTGAATCGCATCAAGCATTTTTGATGTTGTTGTCGGGGAGGGCTAAGCGTTGAATTAAAAGGTGTTTACGGATAATAGAGGTAAGTCCCGTGATTCTCATCACGGGCTGAGGTACGTTGCTCCTTGTATATATTTGTGTTTACTTTTTCTTTTCAATTGTAGTTAGTGTTTTTGCATATGGGGACGGGACGATTCAAATAGATTAGTGAGACGAGCCCAAGGACCAAATGTAAACCTAGGCCATGACCACTCGAGGATGTCGGTGACAACTTCGGGGATGACAATGCTAATGTTCAAAGGGGTGGGGGAATGCAAAACACTAGAATGCCAAACCCCCGAATGCCTTTTCTCCCTGCTAGGAATGAGGGAAACAATATCCCGATTGATCCTCTGAAAACACCACCCCCTCTTGCATACTTCTACCTGTCCAAGCTCATGCCTTCCTTGTTAAACCAGGAATGTTACAATTTCTTCCTCAATTTCATGGAATTGAAAGAGAAATTTTTATTTTCACATTAAGGAATTTAAGAAAATTGTTGCAACATTTCTCACAAATCATGTCATGGAAGACATAGCTCGCATGAAATTATTCTCCTTCTCCCTTAAAGACCACACGCAAAACGTGGTTAAACTCATTGAAATGTCGATTGATAAGTTCTTGGACACAAATGCTTTTTGAATTTTTAAACAAATTTTCCCAGTGCCTAAGACCACTACTCTTAAGAAACAAATTCAATTTTTTTTGGAAAAATCCAATGAGCAATTTTATCAATGTTGGGATCGATAAAAAGAGTTGTTACAATCCATTCCACATCTGTGATTCGAACTGTGACAATTGCTTAGTTTCTTCTATGAAGGAATTACACTGGCCCACCAACAATTCATAGACAAGATGTGTAACGGAGAGTTTCTAAATAAATATCTAGATTAGGCCCTTGAGTACTTCAATACATTGGCACAAAATGTTCCATCATGGAATATCACAGATCCTAACGATGTGCCAAGGTCCTCCCCAAGTAGTAGTCAACCAAGTGGGGGAAGGATGTATGATTTACGGGAGCCTGCTAAAATCACAAAATTGTTGATTTGCACTTTTTTAGTGATTGGATTAATATATACAGCCAAGTATAAGTGGTCGAATTGTAGTTTTCTCAGTTTTAAGTCCAAGTATCGATCCCATAAAGAGTTTTAATAATTTGGAAACAAAATAAAATAGTTAAGTTGCTAATTCGAATATGACAGCATGTGATAGCTTGTGATATGAGCTTAGATTGATAACTAGTCTAAGTAAACAGTTATGTGCAGATAGAGTATGACAATAATAAAAAGTATCCTTCAGTTCAAGGATCTCATATGAGTTATATTGGTTAAATACTGGAAATGCTACCGTACAATAATCAACTTCCATGTGACTAGCAAGTCAATTCGTAGGTTTGATGTATATAAACCATCACATAGCAACTTCTTAGGTTAGCTAGTGGTATACATGACAACTGATTAATCCAAGCAAAATGTGTGTGTGAACAAAAGTGCTCTCCAAGCGTAAGGAGTCTTTTGAGTGATGTGTTTTAATTGGAAAAGTATTTCAAGGTCATCTCCTCAAGGAAGAAAAGTTCAAGTGTATGAAGGTGATTTTTTGAAAAAGGAAAGTGTAAAATCTTTTGAGTTTTGAGTTTGGTGATTTGTGTTTTTGATGGAAATGAAATAAAACAAGTGTTGGCTAATCCAAAGAGGTTATTCCAATGGGAATACAAACTCAACTTGAAACCTTCCTCCCATGGTGCTTAAATGAATGATTGATTCATGGGAAGCTAGGGACGAGATGGAGGTGAGAATCCAGGCATAACCCGTGACTAGGCCTACTGGATATCAAAGACTCAAAGCTGCATCCACTCTCAATCCAGTCAAATTGGACCATCGTACAGCTAGAGGAGGAAAGAAAATGAGTTGAAATGGAAAATCCAAGAGAAGGTCTCTCTTGAATTAGCCAACTAGAAATCTTGCTACTCATGAAAGCAAGAAAGAAATACATAATGTAAAGAGACATAATGAAGAAATGAAGATTGAAACTTAACTTAAAGCAAGAAAACTTGAACTATAAAGAAAGAAATACAATACCCATTTTAAAGCATGAAATGAAGAAAACTTAACATAACAATGGTGAAATGTAAAATGTAAGACTAAACTTGAAATTAACTTGAAATAAATGACAGTAAGGTGCAAGAATTATATATTACAAAAGATTTAAAGCTTACTACAAATGAAGTGGAAAAGAAACTGCAAAAACATAAGCTCTCTATCTACTATTCATCATCTTCTTCCTTGGACTACTCCTAAGTTTAGGTAGCCACCCCCTTGAAATGCTTATGGAATGCTGAATATATGGCGAAGAGCTCTGCATTTTAATCCATAGGGGTCCTTTACCATGTGTGTGCAGGCCTCCCAACAATTGGAGGTGAGTGCATGGCTTTGAATAGGCTAGGATAAGCCTAGCTTGCAACCACCATGGTTGCCCTCTTCTCTCCCATCCCCATTAATGCCATTGACTCTAAAATCTTCCACTAGGGTGTAGGAGGCATGTAAATGTGTAAAGGATGTCAGGGGATAAGTGGGAGAATCAATGGTGAGATGCCCAAGTAAGTGAAGCATGATTTGCAAGCGTTCTGGGCATTCAGCAGAGCCTACTGGTATGGCATACTGGGACGGTGAACACCAGTAGCTAAAGCATATCGGTACGGCATACCGGTAGGCTTCGCTCTGGACCAATTTTCATGGAATTGTCATAACCTTTGATCCCACCATCTGATTGAGCTATAATTTTGATACAATACAAATAACATCCATATCTACAACTGTCATGTTTTGAACGTCTTTAGATTCGAAGTGGATCATGGTCAAAAAGGAGGAAAATCAAGGTACTGCAACCAATTGGTGCGGGTGCTGGTGCCTATGTTCCCAAGCACCCATTCCTCCTTGATTTCTTTCACTTCTAATCCTCCAAATCCTCATGTAAATTGTCCATGTCTTCACCACACATCCACACTTAGTTGCAATGTTGTAAAATCCATCATTTATGCTATAAACTCGACTAACGCTGAGTAATTAAATATAAAGTTAGGTTAAAATGCATGTAATGAGGCTGTCAAATATGCAATATTATGTGCTCAGCAATTACATGCATTCTAACTCAACTTTGCATTTAATTACTTGGATTTAGTCAAATTTATGAATAATGCTGAATTCTTGATGTTGCAAGTAATTATAGCGTAAACGATAGATTTTGAAACCCTACAACTAAGTGTGGATGAGTGGTGAAGAGATGGACACATTATACGAGGATTTTAAGGCTTAAAAGCGAAAGAAATCAAGGTGGTATCAGTGCTTGGTAACATAGGCACTGGCACCTGCACCATCTAGTAGCAGTACCTCATCTGTTCTCCTTTATGACCATGATCCTCTTGGAATTCGAAAAAGTTCAAAACATCAAAGTTGTAGAACTAGATGTCCTTTATATTGTGCCAAAATTGTAGCTAAATTGTATGGTTGGATCAAATGTTATGACAATTTTACAAAACTTGGTCCGAAGCTAGCACCTTCCTGAAGACCCACTAGTAGGTTTCATTGGTCTGCCGATAGGTTTTGCCCAGAAACGCCGGAACACCTGTAACTCAATGTTCTATCACTTGGAGGTCCCACCTATGATTCTCCCATTTTTCCCCTGAAATATTCTACATATATACATGTCTCCTACACCTTAAAGTCAGTCTTGGAAGATGGGGGATAGGAAAGGAGAAGAGAGAAGGATGGAGGCAAGGTGGGTGCAGGCTAAGCTCTTCCTAGCCTATCCAATGCATGAAATCACCTCCTATGGATAGGAGGTCTATTCACACTGACTAGGAGAGCCTCATGGACGAAAATGCATTAATTCCTACACCATATATTCAGCATTCACATAAGCTTTGAGAAAGAGAGGCTTCCTAAGCCTAGGAGTAGTTTTTAGAGAGATAAGTTCTAAGGAAGAAGATGAAATTTAGAGAGATAAAGCTTAGATTTTTGCATTGTTTTCACGCATTTCACTTGTAGTAAGTTGTATTTCAATTGTAAGCTTCATTTCTAGTACTTTAATCTCTTCTATTTCAAGTGTAATCGAGTTTAATATATTGTTCTTGCATTACTACATTTTCTGCTAGGTATGCTCTACAACTTTTCCATTTTGATATGATATGAATTTCTCTTTGTAGTTTACTTCTTCCTAGCTTTCATGTATGTTCTAAGTTTCATTCTCAACTCATTTTCAATTCCATTTCATCCATATGTCTCTTTACATTATGAATGCTTTTACTTTAAACATGGGTAGATAGACTTTTAGTTGGCTAATCCAAGGGAGATTTCTTCTTGGTTATGTGAAATTGACTCTTGTTCATTCTTCCTCATAGTGAAAGGTTGTTTGCTCTGACTAGGTTGAGTGTAGACGTGGTTGTGAACTCCTGATACATCATAGACTTGTCATGGGATATGCTTGAATCCTCACCTCCATTTTAGTCCCTCGCTTCCTACGAATCAATTGAACACCTAGGCACCATTGGAAGAATGTCTTGAGTTGATTTTTCATTCCCATTGGAAGGACCTCTTTGGATTAGACAACCTTGCTTTCTTGCATATTTCTCAAAACAAAACTCATCAAAACACAAAACTCAATATTTTACATTTTTCATGTTTCACAAAATCACCGTCACACAACTCATCTTCCTTCCCTGAGGGGACAACCTTGGAATACCCATTTTAAGTAAAACACGACATTGCAAGATTTTCTCTACGCTTGGGGTGCAATTTTGCACACACACATTGGCCCCATTTTTACCATCATTCCAAGGGAGAATGACACTCACCTACACACAAAAGTCATATACATAATTGAGGGTGATGTGCAGAGATTAGGAACAATGAAATAACATCAAGCATTTTTGGCGCCGTTGCAAGGGAAGGTTAAGTGTCGAGTTCGAAGGTGATTTTGGACGGCATAGGTAAGTCTCATAATTTTCATCATGGGCTAAGGTTTGTTACCTCATTTGTAAATATTTTATTGTACTTTGTGTTTTGTGTTACGTTTCCTAATTTTTATGATAATGTGTTAAATGCCCCAAATTTTGAAATGTGTGTGAGATTTGTGATGAGTATGGGCACATCACTAGTGGGTGCCCATTAAATTATACGGTTCAAGACTTTGCATGTGAAGGATCAATTTCAATATTGGGCCCCAAAAATTTTTACCCCAACCATTATGTTGCAATGATTTATCCGAGTTATGGTTGGGAGAATGGACCTTATAATTTTTCATCCGATCTCACACCACCTAATGAATTTTGCCACTAACCAGCGTATGAGGACTCAACTGAACAAGAATTGAAAAATATGTTTTACGATTTTATGCAACATCAAATGGAAGTCAATGCCAGGTAGCCCAACAATTTTCTAAAATTAGAAATGACCTTTATTGCATTGACTAGTGCTATAATTACTATGCGTGAACAACAACATCTTGAGCAAAGTCAATGTATTGAGGATGATCATCTCAATGGAATGCACATTGATGTTGAAACTCCCACCACTCTAGATTGTGAAAAATTTAATGAAGATATTATCTCACATGAGGCTAATGAGCCCAAGGTCATTTTGCCATCTAAGAGTGGTGATTTACACTTCTTTAGTGATTCGATTAATATTATACACCCAAGTATAAGTGGTCAAATTATAGTTTTCTCATTTTCAAGTCCAAGTATCGATCCTATGAAGAGTTTTTAATAAATTGGAAACGAAATAAAATAGTTAAGTTGCTAATTCGAATATGACAGCGGGTGATGTGAGCTTAGATTAATAACTAGTCTAAGTAAACAGTTATGTGCAGTTAAAGTAAGAAAATAATAAAAAGTATCCTTCAGTTCAAGGATCCCATATGCGTTATATTGGTTAAATACCGGAAATGCTACCTTATGGAAATCAACTTCCATATTACTGGCAAGTCAATTGGTAGGTCTGATGTATATAAACCATAACACAGCCACTTCTTAGCTTAGCTGGCGGTATCCATGACAACTGATTAATTCAAGCAAACTAGAAAGACAAGTCATTCATGAAGAATACTTGAATTATTCATTTGTTTTCATAATAGTAGTTGCATACATAATAAACCATAACACAACCACTTCTTAGGTCAACTGGTGGTATTAGTCATAACACAACAACTTCTTAGGTTAGCTAGTTATGGATATGTCAATTGATTAATCCAAGCAAAGCAGAAGGACAAACAATTTATGAGGAATGCTTGAATTATTCATTTGACTCTATTTGTGATATATATATACCAGTTAAACATTCTCAGCGTTCCGGTGGAGGACTAGCCACACCGATAGGAATGCTGTGGTTGTTAGACTGACAATATTATCCTTTATACCAGTTAAACAATCTAAGTAATGCAGAAGGACCAGCCATTCATGAGGATCACTTAGGTCATGCATCTTATATATATATAGTTAAACCCTAATAACCCAGAAGGACATGCCATTCACGAGGATCATTTAGGTTTTGTATCGTGCATCAGTTAATATCCTCAACATTTCGGTGGAGGACTAGACATACTGATAGGAATGCTGTGGTTGTTTTACTGGTAGGTTGATGATGCACAGATGACATACTTCCAAGCACAGCACCGAAAGCACGTACATCACTGTACCATGCATAAAGCATATAATACACTGATATATAAATATATAAAATATCAGCATTTCCAAAATTTAACCAATATTATACATATGTTTACCTCTCACTGGAGGATATACAGAACTACTCATGCCCCATTGCTACAGACAAGCAAGGAGTGTAGGTAGTTTTTATTATAACTAAAATTAAAATACATAATCTTAAATGTCTTTCATAAGGAACAACTGAAACACAATCACCTTTATTATCAGTTAAGACAAAAAGGTGATGACAGTTCAACTATCCAACTAGAAAAATACAACAGAAATGTAGAAGTACAAAGTTTAGACTGAACTGCATCACTGATCGGATCATTTTTGCAACTTGTCTTTTTCTCTTTCTCTTTTCTCTTCTTTTTCTTCTCTTTCTCTTTTTCTCTTGGTTTTCTCTCTTGGTTTCGGCCTCCTGAAGACTGAAGAAGGCATGGCTATTTATAGCCGTTTGGAGCAGCATGAGGTGGAAGAAATGAGAGGATAGGCATCAAGGGTGACCATCCGGACGCCACCACCACCGTCCGGACGGTGGAGCTTTGCTAGATTTGCAATTTGCAGTATGCTGACTCTCCTTTGTTTTAATTACACTTTAGCCTTTGTATTTTCAAGCTTCCATACTTTTCTCTTTGTATTCTTTGATAATTCTCCATTAAACCCTGAAACTTTTGACAAAATATTAAAAACCCTAATTCCCGCACAAACCCTAATTGACTTTAATTACTAGTTTTTAGTTATTTTATTACACTAATTTGACTTTATTAACTATTCTAATTTATATATTAATTAACATTAATCAAGTGGTATTGAGGTTCACAATTTTCAACTTGGGGAGGGCATTGAAATGGAGTTAAGTGTAGAAAATTTTAAAGAGAAATTGTATACTCCAATGTTGGAATTGTATAAACTTGCCTACACCTCTGTTTGGTTGAGACTTTCTGAATCATTATCTTTTGTATTGTTGGATAGATTGGTTAGGAAGGACATTTAAAATAAAAATAAAAAATCAATGCATGCAACCTCATATCTGAATTGAAGCCGGATTGACATGAGCCCTTTTTGTTTTGTTTTCATGTACATAGTAGTTAGATTTCTTTTATTGTAATATTTTTATTTTCATCATGTTGTAGTGTAGATTTAGCATGAAGTTGTTTACCTCTCCCTAATTTGGACTCAATTCATTTTGAGAATCATCGTAACAAATCTTATTCAATATCATGTGCGAGTTTAATTTGGGGGTGTAAACAAGCTTTTTGTGTTTCATTTTTCCTTTAATGTGTCTACTAAAAAAAAAGGAAAAAATAAAAAAGAAGGGAGTATCTATTTCACATATTACTTTCATTTTTCTCATTGCATGATTCCTTGTGCATTGAAGGCAATGCATGGTTCACGTTGGGGGGTGAGGTGTATTATTTACATGTTCCACCACCTTTTGTATAAAATAGTAAGAAATGTGAAAATTTTGAAAATTTTTTGTGGAAAATATCTAATATTGAACTATATTCCCCTATTCTAATTGTTATGGGAGTTGTGATAGTTTGATATTCATTTTGAACTTTGAATATATGAGCAAATCATAGAAGTTTATCCTATGCCAGAGTATCACATATGTGTTTTCTTTCAAACTCAACCATAGTGCACCTTGAATGTGTTATTGAGGTAATTTATTGATTGGATCCACATTTTAGCGCTTTACATGAATAGTTGAGAAAAGTAAGGACCCATGAGAGCTTTTACTACTAATCCTTTTTGGAGGGAACTTACATTTACTCAAGGAACAATTATTTAAATTTCAAATTTGTTCAATAATCTCATTATGCTTGTTTTGGTTAGGTGAATTTGGGTAATGGATTGACTTTGTCTTGAAATGCAATGTGCTCCCCCATGCCCATCTGGAAAGGATTTTTGGCCATCTTTGATTTACTTTGAGCCTTAGTCTTTTTCTTGTGAAAATTTATTCCTAGAGCCGTGATTGAGCCTTAATTGTAAATTCGTTTTCACACAACACATTTGATAAAGCCAGTGCAAAATGACAAAAATCTACCTCACCTTCATTTTTCCTAGAGCTAAATATGAGTGATCATAAAAAGAGAAGGAAGTATGGTGCAGAAAATCAACAACAGGGATGAATGAAGTTGAAATTCAAAGAGTTAAACGGAAAAAGAATGAAAATTCGAGAAAGAGAGAAAAAAGGGGTGAAAAGAAGAAAAGAATGACAAAATAAAAGGAAATGTTAAGGAAAAGAGATAGAAAAAAAAAAGAAATAAAGGGTGAGGTGACAGTGTTAGACTAAAAAGCCCATGAAAAGGGAGATGTTTGAAACAAAAGTCATTCACTCAAAATAACCCTCTTTATTATCCTCTATCCTTCATTTCACTTACCTCAATATCACCCCATGGCCTCATTACAACCTTTGAAAGTCCTAAATGATCTAGATAAAACATGGGGAGAGCATACTTTTAAAGGAAAAGAAAGGTTGATTTAGCTATCTAGTGCCCTAACATTCCTTCCACGAGATTATGCCAAGGTTGTTTCATTTTTATGCATGTACTTCATTTTTGGATTATATGCGAGCATACTTCATTTTGCGAACAAGATTCTATCTAACATATACACATGGAGCGCAAGCCAAGATAATCATAGTGTGATTTATTGTTGAGAGAAACCCTTGGTGAGTTTTGCATCGAAGCTGAATTTGGATAGCCAAGTGAATGTGAATTCCACTGGGTAAATGTTTAAATTGCATATTCATTTCACACACACACGAGTTGAAAGGAAATGTGTATGTGTATACTCTAGAATAGCATTTAAAGTTATGATGATACTCATGTGTGATTGGTTCGGGTGCTTTGGACAAAACTATTTTTGACATCCCAGTACTAGTTAGGATACAAACATATGTTTCAAATGTTGGATATGAGGATACATACTAGTTAATCTCTTCTATTTAAAGTGTAATCGAATTTAATCTATTGTTCTGACACTTTTACTTTTTTTGCTGGGTATGCTCTACAACTTTTCTATTTTAATATGAAATGAATTTCTCTTTGTAGTTTACTTCTTCCTAGCTTTCATATATGTTCTAAGTTTCATTCTCAACTCATTTCCATTTCCATTTCATCTATATGTCTCTTTACATTATGATTGCTTTTACTTTAAACATGAGTAGATAGAATTTTAGTTGGCTAATTCAAGAGAGACTTACTCTTGGGTATGCTAAATGAATTCTTTTTCCATTCACCCTCATAGTGTATGATAGTTCGGTTTGGCTAGGTTGACTGTGGACGTGGTTGTGAGTTCTTGATACACCATAGACTTGTCATATGATATGCTTGAATCGTCACCTCAATTTTCATCTCTCGCTTCCTATGAATCAATCTAGCATCTAAGCACTATTGGACGAATGTCATGAGTTAATTTGGCATTCCCATTGGAATGACTGATTAGTAGTCAAAATTAGCATATTACTATGCTCTTGTCAGACTAATTATACTTTAATGGAGTTTAAATGATGGAATTTCAAGCCATAAAGTGTACAAGGGACAAAAAGCAATGAATACCAAGCATTCATGCAACAACAGCATATTCTGGAGCAAAATTAGGAAAGCTTGGACCAAGCCAACCATGTTCGAACGCCAACTCATGTTCGAACGTCCATTTGAATTGATTGAAGCCCAAATTGCTAAGAGATGGCATGTTGCAGCAAAGAAAAGAAGACTCTGAGGTACTTGAGTACCACGTTCGAATGCCAACTCACGTTCGAATATCCACTTGAATTTATTGAAGCCCAGATTGCTAAGAGATGACATGTTGCAGCAAAGAAAGAAGACTCTAAGGTACTTGAGCACCACGTTCGAATGCTAACTCACGTTCAAACGTCCACTTGAATTGATTGAAGGCCAGGTGATGAGTGCAAGGCACCAAGATATGCATAGAGTGTGGAAATAGGCTTCCACATAAGACAACAGGCCACTTGAGTGAGGAGGTTAGGCCCTATCTGGCATTTGAACGACCACAAAGAAAAAACAGCAGATGCGTTCAAACGCCAGACAATGCTTGAATACCTGTAAAGGGAAAACAAAGACAACGTTTGAACGCCAAATCACGTTTGAACGTCCACCATTGGCAGGCTATAAAGTAGTTATTTTTTCACTTGGACTTGGGCGGTATACATTATTTCTTCACACTCCCTTGTCTTCCCCTCCTCCTTGCCTATAAATACTCCCCTTGGGAGATCCTTTGGGAGGAGGATGTTCTTGTAGAAGATGACTTGGTTTGTAAGGCTTTGAGTACACCAAGAACTAGTTAAGAGCTAGATGGGCGCTTAGACTCCCACTCATATAGCTAGATTTGTATTTCCTTATATCAAGGGAGATAGTTCATCTTTTGGTTGAGGAAACAACCCTCCACTTCTTTGTTAAGGAAGCCACCCTCCAAATGTGACTAGCTTTCTTCCATTTTTATTGTTCTTTTATTTCACTTCCATTGCTTGAGCTTCCTTCTTTCATGGGGGAGTGAAACTCTTCCACTTTTCTAGAGCTTTACCAAAGCCGTGAAGGGTGGAATGTGCATCACTCATTCTTTATCGAAGAATGGCTCCTCGCTTATTGTACTTTACCTTGTAAGTTCTAAACTTAGAGGGATGAGTATCACCCGATTTTCTAGCTTTACCCAAACCATGAAGAATGAGTAGTTCCTCATTCACTCTTTGGTAAAAGGTGGTGAATATGTATAAATTATCCGAAAGTTATATTTGTGCATTTCCTTTATGCTTTAATGCTTTATATTTCACTTGCTTATTGAATGATTGAATGTACCTAGAAAAGCTAAGGTACTTTGCATAACCATGGGTTCTTTCTATGTCACAGATGACTCTTGCATGGAAAGACCCATTGGTTCAAGGCAAGTACCCTAGCTAGATCTTCATGACAACATTTCAACCTTCACCATTATTGTGCTTTATCTAAAGAATGGAAAATTAATCTCATGGTTGGATGCGTTGTAGAAACACTTGCTTGTTTGTAAACGGGTTAAATCTCGGCACAGACAATTATTGTAAACTTCTAGAAAGGCATTGGAATCATGTGCTTAATTTTCACAGTCCATCTTTATCTTTTGATTAACTTTTTGTTAACATGAGAGTTAATTGAGTTATAAAGCACAAGTATAATAAATCGGATGATCAACTACATGTTCTGATCCTCAAGCTAAAGGGTGACTGTTTTACATTTGAATTTATCTTATATTTTTCTAGAAAAATCTTGAAAAGAATCTTTTATTCTATTCAAAGAAATCCCATAACTTCAAACTCTCAAGGTTTCCAGTTACTTGGTCTCTAACACTACTACTTCAAAACGCTCATCATAGTTCCTTGTGGATTCGACTCTGGACTCAACCGGATTATTTCTACAACTTGACCACCTACACTTGGGTGTACATATTTCGGATTAAGTCAAGCTTTTGACGCCGTTACCAGGAAACCATAAACGGTGTTTTAAGGTAATAGGTCGGAAGACCTTCCTTTTTGTATATATATGGTTGCTTTACTGTGGATAAATTTGTCTTCATTGTTTTTATGTCTGTGGATGCTTTTCACTATCAAAATTTGTCAACAGAATCGTCTAGGACTGTGAATCAACCTGAACCACCTTCACCTAGATCATTAGCAGACTCTTGTGAAAGTAGAATGACAAATAATGAAAGACAATGAGAAGTTCCTGTGAGAGAGGAAGAAGTGCCTAACATTCGAACTTCGTGGGATTACTTAAATACTACAAGAAATAGTGTCCCCTCTTGTTTTGTCTTTCCTGATGATGCACCCCTCTTTATTGTAAGATGGGGACAGTTGAATTACTTTCTCAATTCCATGGACTTGAAACAGAAAACCCATATCTGCACATAAAAGAGTTTGAGGAAGTATGTGGAACCTTTCAAGACAATTCTGAGCTAGCCAAAATGAAACTTTTTTTCATTTTCTTTAAAGGATAAAGCTAAGAAATGGAAAAATTCTTCAAAAGCTCTTTCAATATCTAACTGGCGGGCACTATAAATTGAATTTAAAAAAAAAAAATTCCTCTACACCTCACTAATGCATTGAAAAGGAAAATCATGAATTTTTTGGTCAAAAAAGGAGAAACTTTTTACCAAAGTTGGGAGAGATTCAAAGATCTTCTACAGTCCTATTCGCACCATGCTTTTGAGAACTGGACTTTAGTAGGATTTTTTATGACTCCTTGCCCACTAGATTACGTCAGTTTATCAAAATGATGGCTCAAGTAGAGTTTATGAGCTAGAGTCCGGATGAGACATTCAATTTTTTTGATACCATATCTGACAGTTCTCAGATATGGGACTCAGCCTCCTCTACCATTGTTGAAGCCAAACCATCCACTTCCCAAGGGGGCAAGTATGTCTTAACAGATAATGATGACCTAAGAGTAAAAATGTCCACCCTATCTTGAAAGCTTGAAGCTTTAGAGATTAAAAAGGTTCATCAAGTAGATGTTGTCCCTCCCACATAACAAGTGTGTAGGATTTGTGCACTAACAGGACATCCTACTGGGGAGTGTCCAACCATTCCAGCATTGGAATTTGTCTCTAAACTAGTTGGAATGGATTATGATGTGCATTTTCCTCCAAATATAATGCAACAACTACTATTGGTTTATCTTTCTACTGTTGTGGTGTACATGAACTGAAGGTTGCTCATGGTCTTAATATTTATCCATTTGATGTATAGGGAGGTTTCATATTCCCTTGATAAATTAGCATTCCAAGAACAAATGTTGAAGAGACATTGGATTACAAGGTGAGCACCAATGCTTGGATTCTGTTTTTGGTACTAACCTCAATGGAAGCTAGAGTATAAAACTTATTGTAGGTATAGATTGGCTAAACCAAATGAAATATACCAAACCACACTCTCTCCTAGCATTTAGGTTGCATTTCATCAAGTCTTGCTATTTTGTATGGGAGTATAATTTGGTGTTGTATCCAAGAGAATATTTGACTTGTCAATTGAATTTTGGATAGAATGTGTCTTATTGTTACCAATTTAGAAAGATCTAATTCTTTTATGATCGTGATAGGCCCTTTCATCAACATAGGACCTTGTGGATCCCAATTGTCATACCAAAAACTTGTATGCTCTCTATTGTCACTAAAATGGGAAATAAATGGTCTATTGACCTCTATTGACTTCAAGAGTACCATGAACATTTGTAGGAATGTTTAAGCACACATGTCTCTAGATCAATTAGAACTTCAAGGGCTATAATGGGGCCTTAGGGTGATATTGAGGCAAAAGAAATGAGGGATATAGGATAACAAAGAAGGTTGTTTTGAGTGAAAGACTTTTATTTCAAAAACATCTCCCTTTTCATGGGATTTTTATTATCACACCATCACCACACTCATTGTTTCTTTTCTTTCTTTTCCTTAAAATTTTCATTTTATTTTGATCATTCTTTCTTCTTCTCACCCTTTTTTCTCCTTTTCTTGGATTTTCATTCTTTTTCCATTCGGCTATTTGAGTTTCAACATCATTCATCCCTTTTGTTTGAGTTTCCACACCCTACTTCCTTTTCTTTTATGATAACTCATATTCAACTCTAGGAACAACCAATGTGAGGTAGATTTTTATCATTTTGCACTAGCTTGGTCAATTGCGTGGCATGGAATCAAATTTCAATTAAGGCTCAATCACGGCACTAGGGATAATATTTTAACAAGAAGAAGGCCAAGGCTCAAAATATTCAAAAAATGGTCTAAGATCACCTTTAGATAAGCATGGGGGAGTATTACGCATTTCAAGACAAGTTGATCAACTACACAAATGCACCCAACCGAAACAAGCATAATGAGACTATTGAACAAATTTCAAATTTAAAGAATTGTTCCTTGAGTAAATGTAAGTCTCCTCCAACAAGCATTGGCAGTAAAGCTCTCATGGATTCTTACTCATCTCTACTATTCATGTCAAGCACAAAAAGTGAACTCAATCCGTAAATTGCCAAAATTACTAATTAAAGGTGCCATGAAAGTTAAGTTTAAAAACAAACACATATGTTATACTCAAGCATATGATGAACCTCTATAATGTGCTCATGTATTCAAAATTTAAAGCAAAGATCAACGTATCAACAAACCCATACACTCTTAATAAGGGAATACAGATCAACATTTCACAAAATTTTCAAAATTTTCACATAGTTTGTAACTATTGTAAACAAAAACCTGTATGATATGTGAAATGTGAATTGTCACCATAAAAATTGGTATTATCCACAAAAATTTCCACAAACATTGGTGTAGCATGCACAATGGTGCACCTCATCCCTCAACTTGATTCATGCATTGTCCTCAATGCAACAAAAAAATATATAATATGCAATGAAGGACTGTAAAAAGATGAGTAGGGTTAGAGAATACCTCAAACTTTGAGCTTTGAAAAAACACCTATTTGAAACTAAGAAAAACAACACTACACGCAAAGATAAAGTAAGTACATAAATAGTTAAAGTAAATAAAAGCGATTGTACACTAAAAATCCTAAGAATAGTTACTCCAACAAGTTCGGATATGCTAGATTCATCAAATCCTCCTCCCCTCCTTGTCCTTCAAACCCCTAAAAGAATGGCTTGATTCTTTGGCCATTGACCTTGAATGTCCTACCATCCTCAAGGTTTGTGACATCCACGGCTCCATTGGGGTAGGCCACCTTGACAAGGTAGGGGCCATCCCAATGGGATTAGAGTTTTTCTTAAAAAATCGAGAGACGAGAGTTGTATAAGAGCACTTTTTGGTCGGGATTAAATGACTTCCTCACAATAGATTTTTCATGAAAGATCTTAGCCCACTCTTTTGAAATTTTGGAGCTCTCATACGCATCTCTTCTAATCTATTCCAATTCATTTCTTTCTAGCTTCATATGCTCTCCGACCATTCTAAGATTGAAGTTTATAGTCTTTATGGCCCAAGGCCTTGTGTTCCATTTCGACTAGCAAATGACAAACCTTTATATAGATGAGCTGGTAGGGAGACATGTCTAAGACAGTCTTGTGGGCAGTGCGGTAAGCCCAAAGGGCATTAATCAGTCTAAATGACCAATCTTTCCCATTTGGGATCACCGTCTTATCTAACATATTTTTTTTATCTCCCAATTGGCCAAATCGGATTGGCCATTGGTTTGTGGGTGGTATATGGTAGACACCTTATGTGTGATGCCATACTTAGGCATCAGAGATGCAAATGGCCTATTGTATAAATGTGATCCACCATCGCTTATCATAGCACGCAGCATCCCAAACCTCAAACAGATATTCTCTTTCAAGAATTTGACCATGACCGAGTGGTCATTGGTCTTGGTTGAGATAGCCTCCACCCATTTAGACAGATTGTCCACTGCCAGTAGAATGTATAGGAAACCAAATGACACTGAGAGGGAATCCATATAGCCAATGCCCCAACAATCAAATATTTCAATGATAAGTATAGGGGAGAGGGGCATCATATTCCTTCGGGTCACACTACACAGTCTTTGGCAACTATCACATTATTTACGAAATGAAACACAATCTTTGTTAAGTGAAAGCCAGTAAAAACCTGATTGTAGAATTTTTTCTCAAAGTTTTATTGGAAGAGAAATGACCACCACATGCTTCCGAGTGGCAAAATAAAAGGACATCCCACTGCTCATTTTTTAGTACGCATCTCTGCTACACTTGGTCAAGGCAGTACTTGAATAGGTACAGGTTGCAAAAGTATAAGTACTTCACATCTGCCATAAATCTTCTTAGATCCTCCGGGCTCCAATGTAATGGTATTTATCTTATTGCAAGATAATTACATATGTCAGCATACCAGGGACAAACAGAATGAATCAAAAGTAATTTATCATCAGGGATAAAAATGTGCTCATCGGCCTCTTGCACCACTAGTTGGGACAAATGATCCGTCACCACATTCTCTACTGCCATCTTATCTTTGATTTTCAAATTGAACTCTTGGAGTAGGAGAATCCTTTTGATGAGTCTCGATTTGGCATCTTGCTTAGACAACAAATACTTCAAAACAGAGTGATCAGTATAGACTACTATTGATGAACCAATGATGTGCACCGGCACTAGCTCCCACTTGTGGAAGTACTTCTATTTTTCTCCATTTTGACCATGATCCACTCACAATCTAGAAACGTTCAAAACACGAAAGTTGTAGATTTAGATGTCTTCTGTATCATGTCAAAATTTCAGCTCAATCCAACGTTGGATCAAAAGTTATGACGATTCTACGACAACTGGTCCCAAGCAGAAAACTGTACCGGCTTTTCTTGTTATCACATAATATTACCCACATCTTTATAAATCATATTTTAGCACATAACATACCCAAACACATCAAATCTCAAGGAATCACACAAGTAACTTCCTTTGCCAATTTTTCCTAGGAATTTATATAGGCCCAATTCTACACCCATTTCCTTAGTCATATACATAAATGAGTCAATATATATATAAACACATATATTCAACCATCCCACATAGACATTCTAGGCTAAGAATAGACCCAAGTAGGAGAACCCCCTATCTTAATAGAAGTGTAGGGACTTCTATTCCACCAAAACAAGCCCCAAAGCTTTGATCCTCCAAGACTTTGTCTTTGAATCTTTGGTGAAAATCTTTGTTTTTGGTACCCACGCGTAGCCCTCATCACATAGATCGACTTTAATTCTTGGCCCGACGAATTTCGACCGACGGAACTCCGAGAATCAGCGGAAGAAAGCTTGAAGAATTTATTTTTTTCCTCTTTGCTATTGGGTCTGATCCAGCAGGCCAAATGAAGAGAAAACATCTGATTTTTCAGATATTTTCCCACTTTTATACTTTTTAAAGACTTGGCCCTCGTCGCGCCAAGTGTCCTCCTTTGTTCGGGTCCTTTTTCGCTCCGAAACGATTAAATTTCGTACTGGTTTAAGTTCAAAATATTTTATATGAACTTTATTTAAAATATTTTTTAAATTTCAAATTTTTTTATAAAAATTTCGTTTTTGGGGGGTCACCGGTCACCCGTCACCTCGAAAAATGTGAAAAATTTAACTATCTCAGAATTCAACGAAATTTGTCTGAGTAACTAGATTTCGCGAGATGAATCTAACGGTGAGGTCTGTTTCATCATCTGAGGTCTAGAAAAATATCAGTTTTTAACCCGCGCTATATTGGCAAATTACCATTTTGCCCCTTTTTTTAGAAAAACTTAAAATTTTTCCCAGGTTTCACATTCTTCCCCCCTTAAAAGAATTTCGTCCCCGAAATTCACATACACATACACATACAATTACATGTATATGCAACAGTCAAATAATGCTAAATGACCATAAGAATGTACGTCCATCCTCGAACAAGAAAGGATAACTGGTACGGACAGTGTCCTCGCGCTCCCATTTGCCTCGTCTACTCCTCGATGCTGCCACAGCACCTTCACTAGCCGCACGGTCTTGCCTCGCAAAATCTGTTCTCGGCTATCTATGATACGCACCGGTCCCTCCTCAAAAGTCCTATTAGTATCAACAACATGCTCTCCCCAATCCACCACATGAGTCAGATCTGGGGTGTACTTCTGAAGCATAGAGACATGGAATACTGCATGAACACCTGATAGATTTGGCAGTAACGCCAACCGGTAAGCAATTGTACCCACTCTCTCAAGTACCTCGAAGGGCCTGATGTATCTCAGCGACAACTTCCCCCGCTTACCAAACCGGACCACTCCTCTCTTATGCATAACCTTCAAGAAGACATGATCTCCCACCTCAAACTCTAGAGGTCGTTGCCATCTATCAGCATAGCTCTTTTGCTGGCTTTGAACCGTGAGAAGACGCTTTCAAATCAAGTCCACCTTCTCCGAGGTGTCTCTAACCAATTCTGGACCCGTAGAAGACCTCTCTCCTACCTCCGTCTAACAAACCAGAGAACGACATGACCTCCCATATAGCTTCTCATATGGTGTCATCTATATGCTCGCCTGGTAACTGTTATTGTATGCGAACTCCACCAAGGGTAAGTGATCTTCCCAGCTACCCTTGAGATCTAGGACGCATGCCCGTAGCATGTCGTCTAAAGTCTGGATAATCCTCTCAGACTGACCGTCTATCTGGGGATGAAAAGTAGTGATCATCATTAACTGTGTCCCCATGGCTCGACTTAGTAAGCCGGTTCACTATCATCCACACCGCGTCATGACCCCACGATGTCCGTGGCAAATGGGTCACAAAATCCATCGTGATATGCTCCCACTTCCACTCAGCTATCTCCAAAGGCTGGAGTAATCCCGCTGGTCTCTGGTGTTCAGCCTTAACCTGCTGACACGTGAGACATTGACTGACAAAATTGCCAACCTGCCTCTTCACTCCACTCCAATAATACTAGCGACGAAGATCATAATACATCTTCGTGCCCCCTAGATAAACCGCAAAACAAGAGCAATGAAACTCCCTAAGGATCTCCTCCCTCAGATCTGTCAAATGAGGAACCACAACCCTTCCTCGATACTGAAGACTACCATCCGAGTGAATAGCCCAACCCTCATTACTTGTACCTGCCTGTACACAGTTCTGGATGGACAATAGCTCCGTGTCCTGACTCTAGGACTCAATCACCCTGCTCAGTAGAGACGACGTAGCCACCAAACTCCCCAAAGTACCCTAAGCCTGACCCATATAACATAGCCCGAACTGTCCCACAGTCTCGAGCATCTGCCACTCCCGGAAAGCTACACTAGCCAAAACTCCCTCTGACCTTTGATTAAGGGCATCAGCCACCACGTTTGCCTTACTAAGATGGTAATGCAAAGTGAAGTCATAGTCCTCTAAATACTTCATCCACCGGCGTTGCCTTATGTTGAGGTCCCGCTGTGTGAAAATATACTTCAGACTCTTGTGGTCCGAAAATACTTCAAACTGTTCATCATACAGGTAGTGACGCCAAGCTTTCGAGGCAAAGACAATGGTTGCCAACTCCATGTCTTGTGTGGGATAATTCTGCTCGTGATTCTTTAGCTTCCGAGAACCATAAGCTACTACCCTCCTGGACTGTATCAAAACACATCCCAGCCCATTTTTCGAGGTATCACAATAGACCGTGTACCTCTGTCCCCATTCTGAAACTATCAAAATAGGAGCTGAAGTAAGCCTCTTCTTCAACTCCTGGAATGCATTCTCACAAGAATCATTCCACACAAACTTGACATCTTTCCCAGTCAACTTCGTCATAGGCGCAGCCAATCGGGAGAAATACATATCTCAAAGACTGACTTCGATCTCTCCCAATTCATAACTACCTCAACCTTCTCCGGGTCCACAGATACACACGAAGCCGACGCCACGTGTCCCAAAAATTTTACCTTAGCAAGCCAGAATTCACACTTGCTGAGCTTGGCATACAACTGATAATCTCTCAATGTCTGGAGAATAATTCTCAAGTGATCNGCAAGCCAGAATTCACACTTGCTGAGCTTGGCATACAACTGATAATCTCTCAATGTCTGGAGAATAATTCTCAAGTGATCCTCATACTCCTCCTCAGACTTGGAGTAGATCAAGATGTCATCAAAAAAAACCACAACAAATTGATCTAAATAGGGTTGGAACACCCTGTGCATGAGGTCCATGAATGCTGCTGGAGCATTCGTCAATCCAAATGGCATCACTATGAACTCAAAATGCCCATACCGTATTCTGAATGCCATCTTAGGGATATCTTCCTCCCTAACCCTCAACTGATGGTAACCGATTTGAAGATCTATCTTGGAATAGACCCCATGCCCCCTTTAGGTGATCAAACAAGTCATTAATCCTCGACAAAGGGTACCTATTCTTGATAGTGACCCTATTCAACTGTCGGTAATCAATACACAATCGAAGAGTATTATCTTTCTTCTTAGCAAATAGAACTAGAGCGCCCTAAGGTGAAGTGCTTGGTCTAATAAACCCCTTGTCTAACAATTCTTGCAATTGCACCTTGAGTTCTTGCAACTCAGCTGGTGCCATCAGATGTAGAGTCACAGAGCTAGGCGATGTACCCAGATGCAACTCAATAGTGAAGTCTACATCCCTATGTGGAGATCATCCTGGTAGTTCATCCAGAAAAATATACTCATACTCGCACACAACCCGAGGTAGACCAAACTCTTGTCTCACCTCATCCTCTAGGGTAAGACTAGCAAGCCAATCCATCAACTATCCATGCCATCTAGAGTCATACACGGCTTGGGGTNAAAGTCTACATCCCTATGTGGAGATCATCCTGGTAGTTCATCCAAAAAAATATACTCATACTCGCACACAACCCGAGGTAGACCAAACTCTTGCCTCACCTCATCCTCTAGGGTAAGGCTAGCAAGCCAATCCATCAACTATCCATGCCATCTAGAGTCATACACGGCTTGGGGTAAAGCATCTTGCTTCTCCCCCTGAAACTTGAAACAAACACCTTCTGGCGTATAAGTCGTGACCCTCTTCCGATCGCAATCAATGACGACCTGGTGTGTCATCAACCAATCCATCCCAAGGATCACATCAAACTCTAACATGTCCATGACCCTAAGGTCCACGGTGAGTAGAATCTCCGAGATCTCTAATTCACAATCCTGACATATCTGATCAATTCTCACCCCAGCACCTAGGGGAGAACTCACCTGCAATGACTCTTCCAAGGTATCAACCTCTAAGCNCCAAGATCTCTAATTCACAATCCTGACATATCTGATCAATTCTCACCCCAGCACCTAGGGGAGAACTCACCTGCAATGACTCTTCCAAGGTATCAACCTCTAAGCCCAAGTCATCCACACAAGATGCAACAATAAATGAATGAGATGCACCAAAATTGAACAATACTTTAGCCCACAAATGAGAGAATAAGAATGTACCCTGTATCACCGACGAATCTGTCAGCTCAGTCTGTGGCATAATGGCGTAGACATGCCCCTAAGTCCCTGAAGTCCCATCTTGTGAGCCTTGACCTCGTACTCGACCCATGCCTTGGCCTATTTGGCCAGCTTGCGGTGTCCCCACATGAGAAGTAGTAGGGCCTTATGCTGCACCTTGGAATTGGTATGGGCTGCCCTGACCCATAGTAGGGTAGTGAGGAGCATAATGCGTCTATGGTTGCTCCACTGAAATCTGAGATTGCGATGACCCATGACCCTGGGATCCCTGCCTCTAAGGACAATCCCTCTTCATGTGACCCGGTTGGTGGCAATGATAGCAAGTCCTCTGGCCAGCTTGGTAGGAAGGCCTCAGATTTCTCCCACCTTGGGAGGATTGACCTTGGCCTTGACCTTGATAACTACGGCCCTGTCCCTGAAAACCTTGTGGAGTAGAAGTCATTTGCTTCTTCCTTGAGCTAGAAGAAGAGGATTGGCCCTTCTTCTTCTTGTCTTTTGCACCAGACTCCCGAATGCTCCTTGCGTCATCCACCTCTCTCTCAATGGCCAAAACTGTGGTGACCATCAAATCTAAGTCTTGTAAAAGAAGACCCACAATTTTACTCCAGATGGACAACTTAAGACCATCCTCAAACTTCCTCACTTTGGCCATATCTGTGGCCATGTAGTNCATCAAATCTAAGTCTTGTAAAAGAAGACCCACAATTTTACTCCAGATGGACAACTTAAGACCATCCTCAAACTTCCTCACTTTGGCCATATCTGTGGC
>CAUOFW020005736.1:84879-143259 GCA_963454935.2 Ilex paraguariensis
CTCAAAATATTTTATATGAACTTTATTTAAAATATTTTCTAAATTTCAAATTTTTTTATAAAACTTTCATTTTTGGGGGTCACCGGACACTCGTCACCTCGAAAAACGTAAAAAATTTGACTATTTTAGAATTCGACAAATTTTGTTTGAATAACTAGATTTCGCGAGATGAATCCAATGGTGAGGTCCGTTTCATCATATGAGGTCTAGAAAAATATCATTTTTCAACCCGCGCTATAATGATAAATTATCATTTTGCCCTTTTTTTAAAAAAAATTAAAATTTTTCTCGAGTTTCACATGAGAACTATCAGATATGGTGTCAAAAAAATTGAATGCCTCCTCCGTACTCTTTCCCATGAACTCTCCTTGAGTTATCATTTCGACAAACTAACGTAGTCTAGTGGACAAGGAGTCATAGAAAAATCCTACCAAAGTCCAATTCTCAAAAGCATTGTGTGGGCAGGACTGGAGAAAATCCTTGAATCTCTCCTAACATTGGTAAAAGGTCTCTCCATCTTTAATCAAAAAATTCATGATTTTCCTTTTGAGTGCATTAGTGCAGTGTAGAGGAAAAAACTTTCTAAAAAATTCATTCTGTAATGCCTGCCATTTAGGTATTGAATCAGCTTTTTAAAGAATTTAGTCATTGTTTAGCTTTGTCCTTTAAAGAGAAAGAAAAAAGTTTCAACTTGGCCAGCTCAGAATTTTCTTGAAATGTTCCACATACTTCTTCAAAATCTTTTATGTGCAGATATGGGTTTTTTTGTATTCAAGGCCATGAAATTGAGGTAGTAGTTGAACTATCTCTGCCTTTACATTAAAGAGGGGTGCATTTGTAGGAAAGAAAAAACAAGAGAGGACACTATTTCGTGTGGGATGCAAATAATCCTGTAGAGTTCGAATGTTAGGAACTTCCCCCTCTCTCACAGGATCTTCCCCTTGTCTTACATGAACTTCCCCTTCTCTCCTATTATTTGTCATGCTATTCTCAAAAGAGTCTACTATTAATTAGGGTGAAGATGGTCTAGAATGATTTATAGATTCTACAGATTCCTCTGGCAAATTTTGGAAGTGAGGTCGTCCTCAGACATAAAATCAGAATTCTACACAATAAATAAAAAATATATATACAAAAATGAAGGTCTTTTCACCTTTTTCTTAAAAACACTTTTTATGGTTTCCCATCAACGGTGTCAAAACTTGGCTTGATCCAAAATGTGTACACCCAAGTGCAAGTAGTCAAGTTGTAGTAATAATCCGGTTAAGTCCAGAGTTGAATTCACAGGGAACAATTGTTGGTGTTTCAAAGTAAGTAGTGACAGAGACAAGTGATTGGAACCCTTGAGATTTGAAGTTATGGAATTTCTTGAATAGGACATAAGATACTTTCCAAGAGGTTTTTCTAGACAAAATATAATAAGTTATTAAAGATAACAGTCACCCTTTACCTCAAGGATCTGAACATGTAGTTAATCATCCGATTTATTATGCGTGTGCTTGGGAACTCAATTAACCCCTGTGTCAACATGAAGTTAATCGAAAGATAAAGATGGATTGTGAGAATTAACAGAATGATTCCGATGTCTTTGTAGAGGTTTACAAGAATTGTCTGTCCCGAGACTCAACCCGTTTATAAACAAGCAAGTGTTTTCTTGATGGTTTCCGTTGTATTCCCTAATGTCCAAACATGAACCCTCAAAGTATATATGGTGTATATAAGCGGGTGAGTGTCACTCTCACTCGGGTTCAATGCAAGCAATGGGGGAACAGATGTGTGGTGGAATGAATGAAATGTGTGTGTGTGTACAAAAGTGCTTCCCAAGTGCAAGGAGGCTTTTGAGTGTCGTGTTTAACTTGGAAAAGTATTCCAAGGTCATCTCCTCAAGGAAGGAGGTGAATTGTGTTGAAAGTGATTTTGATGAAAAAGAGAAAAGTGTAAAAATCTTTTGTTGGTTCGAGTTTGGTGATTTGTGTTTGTCCCTTAATGGAATTAAAATGGAAAACAAGTGTTGGCTAATCCGAAGAGTTCATTCCAATGGGAATTTCAAGTTAACTCGAAACCTTCCTCCAGTTGTGTCTAAATGTTTGATTGATTCGTGGGAAGTGAGGTATGCGATGGTAGTGAGGATCTAAGCATAAGTCATAACAAGTCTATAGGATATCAAAGACTCACACCCACGTCCACACTCAACCCAGTCAAACCGAATCAATGTACACTACGAGGAGGAAAGAAAATAAGTTGAAATGACATACCCAAGAGGAGGTCTCCCTTGGATTAGCCAACTTAAAAGCTTAGCTACTCATACTTAAGGCAAAGACAATAATGTAATGGAAAGACATTTTAGAGTAATGAAGATTTGAGTTAAGTTAATGCAGAAAAATTTAAACTATAGGAAAGTGCATTTAATACCCATTTTAAAGCTTGAAAATGAAGAAATTGAAAACATTAATAGTGAAAGCTAAAATGCAAGATTAAACATCAAATGAACTTGTAGTAAATAGCATTAAAGACATTAAATGAAGGTTAAAATATTATTACAAGGGATTACAAGACAATGTATGGAAGAAAATGCAAAAATATTAACTTATCTCTCTAGCACTATTCATCTTCTACCTTGGACTCTCTCTCTTTATATTACAATGTGTATCAATAATAATCATCAATAATGGTGTATGAGCTTGCCCAAAAATGTCCATGGAGCCTTCCCTAGGCTGTGTGATGTGATCCCAATCATAGGGGGCTGAAAGGGATGGGCTGGGCAGGCTAACACAAGCCTAGCCTGCACACCAGCTTCTTCTATCTCCTTTCGCCTCATTAATGCCCAAAACTCCAAAAGTCCAATCTAGGGTGAGGAAGGTATGTATGATGAGCATATAATATTGCATATTAACAGCCTCATTACGTGCATTTTAACTTAACTTTGCATTTAATTACTTAGAGTTAGTCAAGTTTATGAATAATGTTGAAATCTTGTGGTTGTAGGTAATTATAGCATAAATTATGGATTTCGGAACCTCGTAACTATGTGTGAATGAGAGGTGAAAAGATGGACACATTACATTAGAATTTGGAGGCTTGGAAGGTGAAGAAACAAAAAAAAATTCAATTTAGATGAAAACCTTCTGGAAGGTTTAGCCCACTGTTTTCAACCATTTTTGACACAGTGCCTCTGTTTTTCCCATTTTTGACCATGATCCACTTCCAATTGGAAAACGTGCAAAACATGAAAGTTGTAGATCTGTATGTCCTCTATATTGTGTAAACATGTCAACTCAATCCAATGGTTGGATCAAAATTTATGGCAATTTTAAGAAGTTTGGTCCTAAGTTGTCACCTTCCGGAAGGTTTACTTTAACCTTCCAGAAGGTTTTGCCTAAAATGTCCAGAACGCCTACAACTCATCTCCAACTACTTGGGGGGCCCACCTACACTTCTCCCATACCTACCCTAACATATTCTACACACAACCATGCCATCCTTACACAAAACTCTGCATTTGGAAGAGAAGGCAAGGGAGAAGAGGAGAGAGAAAGAGATATGCTAGAAGGGGGCACATAGGGGGGTGCAGGCATGCCTGCACCTTCCTTGTGCAGGTATCCAAACCTCCCAAAATTATGGAATCTCTACAAAACTGACCCAAGGGAGTTCCATGGACGAAAATGAAGACATATATACGCCATTTCTTCAGCATTTCAAGGGGAGAGGCTACCTAAGCTTAGGAGTAGATTTAGAGAGAGAAAGTTGGGTTTTGAAATTTCTTCACCATTTTCATTCTTATAAGCTTTAATCTTCTTGTAATTTATATTTCTTGCACTTTAATCTTGTTTATTTCAAATGGTATGCAAGCTTAGTTTAAATTCTCTAGCATTTCAAGTTTTACATTTGGGTATTTGTTTCAATATGTGTACTTTGTTCATGAATGCCATTTCTCTTTCACTTTAGCTCTTTTCTTGCAATTTCTACAAGTTCATTGTTCTATTTCTCTTCCATGTTCTTTACATTATGTTGTTCTTGCATTTAGTATGATTAGCTAGATTTTTAGTTGGCTAATCCAAGGGAGATTTCCTCTTGCGTGTGCTACTTCAACTCATTTTTATTCCTCCTCGTAGTGTACATTGATTCGGTTTGACTGGGTTGGGTGTGGACGTGGTTGTGAGTCTTTGATATCCCATAGGCATTGTCACGAGGTATGCTTGGATCCTCACCTCCATCCTAGTCCTGCACTTCCCATGAATCAATCGAACATCTCGACACCATTGAAATAAGGTCTTTAGTTGATTTGGGTGTGACACCCCAAAATCCGAGGGTCCGTTGATCACCCATCAACCCAAGGAATACCAGTGGATACCAAGTAACTCGATATCGTGTCGTAAAGTCCCATTTACTAGGATCCATAATTTAACAAAATTCGGGCAGAGTCTCCTTTGTATAAGGAGTTCTACCCAAAACCCAACATGTGCAATATACATTCATATGACCCATCTGAGGCCCAATATGGAACAATGACCACACCGGGTCCATTTATGAGTAAACATTGACCACACCAGGTCCATTTATCCATTCTCATTTAAAAACATGCAAGGTTATATTAAAAAAGTCCATATAAGTTCAATTATAACTCTCTTACATAAAATTACATGTCAAAACTAGTTTGCTCCAAAATTTTTACGAAAGGAGTTATAAAAGTCACAAGTCGGCCTTCTTCACCCTTGCGGCCCCGAATGAGAGTCGTCCACCGGCGTATATCCTGCATCTAAAATATTTTCTCGTACAGGGTGAGCCATGCCCAGTAGAGTATTTCCTACAGCGGCTACTCTCCACCTAAGTGCACATGCAATGTTCACATTTCAATATTTCATATTCACATCAACATTCCAAGTAAGAATATGCAATTCTAGGTTGGAATTCTACCATCTCATGCTATGAAATGAGATGAAACTCACTCATGCATCATAACCCGAGTCTTCACCAACTCCCAACACACAATGCTATGCCAATGTGTAATAAAATCCGATGAAATACATCCAATGATCATTTTTAAAACACCAACTATATATTCATAAAACCACTCCATTCATGGATGTTTCCCATCAAATAAAATCATTATATAATAAAACCATGTGTCTTTGTTTGAGTGGTGGACTTTTGGTGTCGCACCACCGACTCCACAAATCGATACACTTTTTTGGACTTGCACCGTAGGAAATGTATAAAACCAGTAGCCGAGCCTTGAACCCGAGGACGTGTCTAGCCCTTCTTGCTATACCCGACACAAGTTTTTCATGTCATGCAACCATGCGACTCTGTTGAACCTTAGTCCAATGGTACTGAACCCATTTATCAATCACCAAATGTGGTGTTTGCTTTCAACCATGCACTCACACCAATGGAGTGCAATGTCTCCGTGCATATGCAATGTAATGTATGATTGCATGTCAATGTCATGTCACATGGACAACTTAAATCACACATTTCATCATGTATCGTGGACAATTATATCATATGCATATAACCTCCAAAAACTCATCACAATGTCAATATATTAATACACATATATCAACATTTTTTTCCAACACAATCCCTAAGCATGTTACTACATAATTAAGCAATAACACCCTTAATTCTCAAGGCATAATGTGGACTTATAACAAGCCCACATAGCAGCCTACAAATAGCCCAAAACAAGCCACATAGCGGCCCCAAAATAGGCAGCCAAAATAGCCCCTAAACAGCCACATAGCAGCCCCAAAATAGGCCACCAAAACAGCCCCTAAACAGCCACATAGCAGCCCCAAAATAGGCCACCAAAATAGCCCCATAATCAGTCCATAAAATAGTCCAAAACGGTCCATAAAAATAGCCTCAAAACAGCCCCATAATCAATGCATAAAACAGTCCAAAACAGTCCATTAAAACAGCCTCATAATCAGTCCATAAAACAGTCCACAAAATCACCAAGTTACAAGAGATTACATAAGTAACTACCATGCATCAAACTCTGGCTAGAAGTTAGCCTAAGCCATTTCCATGCTCATTTTCTCATTTCCATAACTATATACAAGTTATAGGTCATATATACGTCTAACCCTTTTTCCTATGGACATCAAATGTTAGAAATACACCAAATTAGGAAGAACCCTACCTTTTGAAGCGTAAACTGAAGGCTAGAACTTCAAGAACACCCACCAAAACCTCCAAGCATTGATTTCTCCAAAATCTCCCCTTGGAATCTTTGGTGAAATCCCTCGTTCTTGGTACGTAGATGTACCCCTCATTGAGTTGATTGACTTTAATTCTTGGCTCGACGGAATCCGACCGACGGAACCCCAAGAATAGGTGAAAGAAATCTTGGTTTCTCTCTTTTCTCCCATACGTTAAAACCAGCACAGTTCATCTAATATTTTCTGCAAAATATCTAATTTTAGTCCCTATTTATAATTTTCAAGACTTGGTCCTCGTCGCGCCAATTGTCCCCCACTTGCTCGGGTCTGTTTTCGCTACGAAATAATTTATTTGATCCTGGTTTAAGTTTAAATTGATTTTATTTAAAATTTTATTCAATTATTTAAAATTTTATTCAATTATACATAAATTTTATAAAATTTATATTTGGAGACCTTTGTGAGGTCATCTGCCACCCAATCGCCTCAAACGACCTGCAAAAATCTGACCATCTCGAAATTCGATGAAAATTGTCTAGGTAACTAGATTTCGCGATACGAATCCAACGATGATGTTCATTGTGTCATACGAGCTCTATAGAACACGTATTTTAATTCTGCATTATAAGTGGCAAATGACCATTTTACCCTTTTTGGAAAAATTTCAAATTTTCTCGAGTTTTACATTGGGATTCCCATTAGAATGACCTCTTTGGATTAGCCAACACTTGTCCCATTTCATTTTCTGTCACAAACACAATCACAAAACTCAAACCAAAAGATTTTTACACTTTCTCTTTTTCACAAAATCACCTTCACATAATTCCCTTCCTTCCCTGAGGAGACGACCTTGGAATACTCATTTCAAGTAAAACATGACACTCGAAAGTCTCTCTGTGCTTGAGGAGCACTTTTGTTCACACACACGCATTTCTTTCCACCATTATTCTATTTTCTCATTTCTTGCATCATTCCAAATGAGATTAATTTCGCACACACACCCATTTTGTTCATTCCACACATCCGTTGCCCATTTCTTGTATGAACCCAAGTGAGAGTGACACTCACCAACACATATAAGCCATATACACATTGCGGGTTCATGTTCGGAGGTTAAGGGAATACAACAGAAACCATCAAGCAATGTCCAGTGTATAAGGAATGTCAGGGACGAGTGGGAGAGTGCTTGGTGGGACCCCCAAAGTTGCAGAGCTTGAGATGCAGACACTGTGCTATTTTAGTAAAACCTATCGATAGGTCGATGGAAACCTACCGGTAGATTTTAGCAATTGGACTTGCACATATTGCAACCTACTGATAGTTTTTGCCCAATGGAGTGAAACCTACTAGTAGGTTTTAGCTACTAGACCTGCACCTACAGCAAACCTACCGATAGGTTTGGCCTACTGGAGTGAAACCTACCGATAGGCCTTACCAGTAGGTTTTAGCTATTGAGCCTGCACCTACCGCAAACCTACTGATAGGTTTTGCCCACTAGAGTGAAATCTACCGGTAGGTTTTAGCTATTGGTCATGCACCTACTACAAACCTACCGATAGGTTTTCCTTTGTTTTGCCAAAATTTTGGTTCCTCCACCTTTCAAGCAATCATCAAGCCTCCAACCCATTTCCAATCAATTCAAGCTGCATGTTAGGGGCTAACAAGCACCCTTTAGTTCCTTTTACCTGTAAACATATCGAAACTCCATTAATAGCATAAACATTGCAATTCCACTCATTTTAACTGCAAAAACAAGTGTAAAGGGGATGTAAATGGGCATAAGAAATGCAATGTTTTGTGCTAATCACACCCCCCAACTTGAGCTTTGCTAGTCCCTAGCAAAATTTATTTTCAAACCAAAATAAATAATTATAAAATTGCAACAATCCATTTCCACAAGCCATCCATCAAACACTCAAAATACAAAAATCATAATGTAATTATCAAAATAAACTTGGACAGATGGAGCAAAAACTGTGGTATTTCATTAATGTATTTCAAAGTTGGAGTACAATGAGTTAGACTTCAAAAAGAGAGAAAATAGCCTAAAATTCCTAGAGACTCTGCTTCTAGGCCAATGACTCCACTCCTAGATATGAACAACTCCACTCAAAAAGGGCAAAAACAATAACAATGAAACCCTAATCATCATCCTCACCATCATCAATGTCAAAATCACTCTCACCCTCCTCTTCCTCGTCAGTATCCTCATCAGTATCTCCCACCTCAACTACAGTGGAAGCTAAGGGGGTAGAGGTAGAAGCTAGAGGTCCGATCGGAATAGGTTCATCGACGAATGTGTGCTGAAACAAACGGGTCATCGTGGTCAAAAGCCCATGCAAAGTCACCTCTAATGTGTCGAGGTGCTAGGATACTGAGCGCTCAGGTGCAGAGGTTGATGGCACAAACACAAACAACCCAGTAGATGGCCCAGCAGTTTAAGGTCCTAGGACAATAGGCTCCATAGATAGTGCAGAAGAGGAAGGTCCAGCGGCCTCTGACTTTGGCCTTGAAACCCTAGCCCACTCNTTAAGGTCCTAGGACAATAGGCTCCATAGATAGTGCAGAAGAGGAAGGTCCAGCGGCCTCTGACTTTGGCCTTGAAACCCTAGCCCACTCACTATGGCTCATTGTCGTCCTCTTGTTGCTACTGGCCTTTCTAATAGCCCCAGTCTCAAGGGGAGTGAGCTTGTTAAAGGAATAAACCTTTACATTGAAATTTTTGCACATCCGAGTCACCAAGTTCCCAAAGGGTAGATTGGCCTTAGGCTTTTGGGTCTCGACAAAGTCCTTCATTACTTCCCATACAAAAGTGCAAAGTCTACCACTTTTCCTGACATTACCGCATCCAATAGGGCCAGTTTTTCAATGTTAGGCGTCTTCTCAACGCCCCTCAAAAGCATATTATAATGAAGAAGCTTGTTCAAAATCCCATAAGAATGTTTAAGGCCCCCGACTTGGACCTTTCCCTTGAACTGAGTCGGGTCCTCACACATCAATGCCACAAACTCAGGGATAGTTTTGACCTTCTCAATATTGTACGGGTACACCAGGGTAGAGGGAGGTGGTCTCTCATAATGTAGGAGGGTAGCAATAACCGTATGGGTCACATCAAACGTCTTACCCCTTACGTCTGTCCTCAAAATCTCAACCTCATCCACCTCCACCACTTTGAGTTTTTGATAGAATTCCCAGCATAAAGATAAATTGAACCCCTCCACAGGCTCAAACCAAAACATAATTCCATGAGCCACAGTGATCCTAATAACCTCGTTCCTTGGACCAAGGGATATGTGATCAAGGAACCTCTCGCAAGTAACATTCTTCTCCAGAATACTTTGGTACCTTGCGTCATTCATTGCCTTCTTTCTTTGTTCCTGTCAGTCTCCACTAGACTCCTCCCCGCTCTTCTTGTGGGCATTTGTGTCCTCAGGCTATGGAGATTCAAGCCCAGTTCGTTTTGTTCAGGCCATGCATAGCAACAGTGCCTCACAGGTCAATAATGCAAAAAGAGTCAAAATGAAACCCTCAGATGGGTCCATAACCTACCAGAGAATCACCACTTGATGAGCCATTGTACAGTGCTTGGAGGTTTTGAAAATAGCAGAGAAGATTAGGGCTTGTAGAGGTTTCAAACAAACTAGGGTTTTAGAAGATGAAACCTTCAAAATTTCCNGAGCCATTGTACAGTGCTTGGAGGTTTTGAAAATAGCAGAGAAGATTAGGGCTTGTAGAGGTTTCAAACAAACTAGGGTTTTAGAAGATGAAACCTTCAAAATTTCCCTAAATGTCACAAAATCAATAGTTCTAAGGTTGAGAATTGAGAGATTGATGGAATAGGAGAGGGATTTGGAAGCTTACGAGTGTGTTGAGTGAGAGCGAAATGCTTCAGGGTCAGTAATTTACGGGGACAATGAAAGGTTTCCCCAAAAAAATTTGATTAAAAGCCCTAATTTTTGCATTCTAGGTGAGACCTACCAGTAGGTCGATGGAAACCTACCCGTAGGTTTCACTCTAGTGAGCAAAAAATACCGGTAGGTTTGCAATAGGTGCACAACCAGTTGCCAAAACCTACTGGTATGGTCTACCGATAGGATTTGCCTTAGTTGTAAAATGAACTACTACAATCCAACACACCACCACTCCTCTTCATTTCAAGACCTACCCATTCTAACAACCATAAAATGAACTCTCGTCCACCCAAAACATGTGCTACACTTATAAACCACAATTTGAACCATCATGCCCAAGTTATTGAAATTGAACACCCACAATATAAAACATGAATTCGCATAACAAGGGCATTCCTAAATCTGATCAAATATTAAAAGTTGAGCAATATTCCCCCATTTTTCAAACATAGAGCTACCTAATACGTCGATCAACTAATCAAACCAAGCGCACATGAGTGACACTATGGCTTTAAATACTAGTCCAAAGCATTCACGTAAACANGGGCATTCCTAAATCTGATCAAATATTAAAAGTTGAGCAATATTCCCCCATTTTTCAAACATAGAGCTACCTAATACGTCGATCAACTAATCAAACCAAGCGCACATGAGTGACACTATGCCTTTAAATACTAATCCAAAGCATTCACGTAAAAANAATCTGATCAAATATTAAAAGTTGAGCAATATTCCCCCATTTTTCAAACATAGAGCTACCTAATACGTCGATCAACTAATCAAACCAAGCGCACATGAGTGACACTATGGCTTTAAATACTAGTCCAAAGCATTCACGTAAACATTTATTTTCAAAACTTGTGTGTGTACAATGGACAAGTAATTTAAGCCCTTACACAATGGAATTCACATTCACATTGGCCATCCAAATTCAGCTTTGGTGCAAACTCACCAAGGGTGTCTCTCAACAAAGAATCACACTATGGTTATCTTGGCATGCGCTCCATGTGTATATGTGAGATAGAATCTTGTGCACAAAACGAAGTATGCTCACATATAATCCAAAAATGAAGAACATGCATAAAAATGAAACAACTTTGGCATAATCTCATGAAATGAATGCTAGGGCATTAGGTAGCAAGACTAACTCTTATTTTTCTTTAAAAGTATGCATCCCTCATGCTTTTCTATATCATTTAGGACTTTCATGGGTTGTAATGAGGCCTTGGGGTGATATCTAGGCAAAAGAAATGAATGAAATAGGATAACAAAGAGGGTTGTTCTTAATGAAAGACTTTTATTTCAAAACCATCTCCCTTTTCATGGGATTTTTTATTCTTACACCATCACCACACTCTTTGTTTCTTTTCTTTCTTTTCCTTAACATTTTCCTTCTCTTTTGATCAATCTTTCTTATTGTCACCCCTTTTCTTCCTTTTCTTGGATTTTCATTCTTTTTCCATTCAACTCATTGAGTTTCAACATCAATCCTCTCTTTTGTTTGAGTTTCCACACCATACTTCTTTTTGTTTTACAATCACTCATAATTAGCTCCAGGAACAACCAAGGTAAGGTAGATTTTTATCATTTTCATTGGCTTGGTTTAATGTGTGGTATAGAAATGAATTTCAATTAAGGCTTAATCACGACATTAGGGATAATATTTTGTCAAGAAAAAGGGCCAAGGCTCAAAATATTCAAAAATGGCCTAAGATCACCTCTAGATAAGCATGGAGTAACAATATGCATTTCAAGACGGGTCAATCAACTATGTAGATGCACCTAGCCAAAACAAGCATAATGAGACTATTAAACAAAATTGAAATTTGAAGAATTGTTCCTTGAGTACATGGAAGTTCCCTCCAAACAAGGATTCACATTAAAGCTCACATAGGTTCTTACTCATGTCCACTATTCATGTCAAGCACTAAATGTGAACTCAATCCGTAAAGTATCAAAATTACTCATTCAAAATGTCATTAAAATTGAGTTTAAAAAAAACAAACACATATGTGATACTCAAGCATAGGATGAATCTCTATAATGTGCTCATGTATACCAAATTCAAAGCAAAGATCAACACATCAACAAACTCATAACACTCTTAATATGGGAATACAGATCAACATTCAGATATTTTCACAAAAATTTTCAAATTTTTCACATAATTTTCCCTATTGTGAACAATAATCTATATGAAATGTGAAAGGTGAATTTTCACCACAAAAATTGGTATTATCTACAAAAAAATTTCACAACCATTGGTGTATCATACAAATGGTGCACCTCACCCCCTTAATTTATTTCATGCATTATTCTCAATGCAACAAAAAAGATATAATATGCAATGAAGGACTGTAAAAAGATGAATAGGGTTAGAGAACATCTCGCACTTGAGCTTTTGACAAAAAACACCAACCTCTGAAACTAAGAAAAACAACACTATACAAAAAGATAAAGTGAGTACATAAACAATAAAAGTAAATAAAAACAACTGTATACTAAAAATCTTAAGAACAGTTATTCTTCCAACAAGTCCAGATAAATCNGACAAAAAACACCAACCTCTGAAACTAAGAAAAACAACACTATACAAAAAGATAAAGTGAGTACATAAACAATAAAAGTAAATAAAAGCAACTGTATACTAAAAATCTTAAGAACAGTTATTCTTCCAACAAGTCCAGATAAATCGAATCCGTAAAAGCTTGAAAATGAAGAACTTGAAAACATTAATGGTGAAAGCTATAATGAATGATTAAACTTCCAATGAACTCATAGTAAATAGTATTAAAGACTTTAAACAGAGCTTAAAAGATCCCTACAAGATAATGTATTGAAGAAAATACAAAAATATTAACTTCTCTCTCTAGCACTATTCATCTTCTTCCTTGGACTCTCTCTCTATATTACAATGTGTATCCATAATAATCCTCAATAATGGTGTATGAGCTTACCCAAAAACATCCATGGAGCCTTCCCTAGGCTATGTGGTGTGATCCCAATCATAGGGGGCTGAAAGGGATGGGATGGCCAGGCTAGCATAGGCCTAGCCTACGCTCCTAGCTTCGTCTCTCGCCTTTCTCCTCATTAATCCNTGTGGTGTGATCCCAATCATAGGGGGCTGAAAGGGATGGGATGGCCAGGCTAGCATTGGCCTAGCCTACGCTCCTAGCTTCGTCTCTCGCCTTTCTCCTCATTAATGCCCAAAGCTCCAAAAGTCCAATCCACGGTGAGGAAGGGATGTCCAGTGTGTAAGGAATGTCAAGGACAAATGGGAGAATGCTTGGTGGGACCCCCAAAGTTACAGAGCTTGAGATGCAGACGTTGTGCTGTTTCAGTAAAACCTACCGGTAGGTCGATGGAAACCTACTGGTAGGTTTCACTCCAGTGTGCAAAACCTATCAGTAGGTTTACGGTAGGTGTAGGTCCAGTACCTAAAACCTACCAGTAGGGCCTATCGGTAGGTTTCACTCTAGTGGGCAAAACCTATCAGTAGGTTTGTGGTTGGTGCAGATCCAAAAGCTAAAACCTACCATTAGGTTTTCCCTTGTTTTATCAAAATCTTGATTCCTCCACCTTTCAAGCAATCAGCAAGCCTCCAACCCATTTCCAATCAACTCAAGCAGCATGTTAGGGCCTAACAAGCACCCTTTAAGCCCCTTTTACTTGTAAACATACTGAAACTCCATTAATAGCATAAACATTGCAATTCTACTCATTTTAGCTACAAAAGCAAGTGTAAAGGGGATGTAAATAGGCATAAAAAATGCAATGTTTTGTGCTAATCAGTGTTTCTACAAGGCATCCAACCATTGCATTGGTATTCCATTCTTTAAATGAAGCACAATAATGGTAAAGATTGAAATGTAGTCATAAAGATCTAGCCGGGGTACTTGCCTAGAACCAATGAGTCTTTCTACGTCAAGAGTCATCTATGTTATAGAAAGTACTCACGGTTGTACAAGGCAACTTAGCTTTGCTAGATGCATTCAATCATTCTTTAAGCAAGTGAAATATAAAGCATTAAGCATAAATAAAATGCACAAATATAACTTCCAGATGATTTATACATGTCCATTACCTCTTACTAAAGATTAAATGAGAAACTACTCACTCTTTATGGCTTTGTTAAAGGTAAAAAAATGAGTAATGCTCATCCCTCCAAGTAGAGGAGTTACAAGGTAAAACACACTACACAACGAGCCGCTCTTCGACGAAGAATGAGTGAATCACATTCCACCCTTTATGGCTTTGGAAAAGCTCTAGAAAAATGNGTCCATTACCTCTTACTAAAGATTAAATGAGAAACTACTCACTCTTTATGGCTTTGGTAAAGGTAAAAAAATGAGTAATGCTCATCCCTCCAAGTAGAGGAGTTACAAGGTAAAACACACTACACAACGAGCCGATCTTCGACGAAGAATGAGTGAATCACATTCCACCCTTTATGGCTTTGGTAAAGCTCTAGAAAAAAGGAAGATTTTTACTACTTTAAGGGAAGAAGAAAGCTCAAACAATGGAACCAAATGAAACTAATAATAAAATTAGAAGAGAGCTAGTCATTTTTTAGGGGTTTCCTCCTCATCCAAAAGATGATTTATCTCCTTCTATCTCTCTCTACGTATGAATATGAATGTTAGCTTAAGTCTAAGCCTAACTCCTAATTCCCACTCTCCTTGAAACTCCCATAATGGGAGTATTTATAGGCAAGGAAGTGAGAGAGAATAGTACAAGGTCTGCAAAGTCTAAGTGAAAGCCCCAAGGTTCGGATAGAAAATCAACCACTCTGCAGCCTATCTGGGGACAACGTTTGAACATTAGATGGTGTTTGAACGTTGTCACTTGTCTTCTTTTATGGGCGTTCAAACACTAGATCTTGTCTACTTTGATAGGCGTTCGAACACTAGATGGGGTTTGAATTTCCTACACAAGGGACCTTTGTTCTTCTGTGAGAGCAACTCCCATACGCCATATACCAAAGCACTCTTCTAGGGGGTCCTCAATTATTTGAGGCCAACGTTCGAACATGGATTAGCATTCTAATGTGGTACTCAAGTACCACTTTGTTTTTCTTCTTAGCTGCAACACGCCATGTATCATAATCTCAACAATCTAGTCCTCCAATAATTCAAGAGGACGTTTGAACATGAATTGACATTCGAACGTGGATTGGCATTTGAACGTTCATGCCTTGTTTCAACCTTCTCCAATTTTCTTCCAGAACATGCGGGTGTTGCATGAAAGTTTGATATCCANTTATCTCCATTGGTTATATTAGGTTTTTCAAAGAATGTAGGTTATATGTCAATTCCATTTTTGAGTCTGGTCATCTTATACCTTAAGAATAACAAATACCAATGTACATTTGACATTCAAGCATAGAGAGAATACCATTTTTCAAAGATATGTGGTTTTAAGTCCAGATTGCTAGGTGAGGTGTCAAACTGATCATGTGATTAGTCACTTTAACAAACAGTCTCAATATTTACATTTGTTTCATCATTTATTGACAAATAATAATGTAATGCTAAATCTAACACATGCATTTAAAAAGGTAAATGTAATAAAACTAAATCATTCATTTCACAAAATATCATAGTTTAGCATAAAAGATTCAAACATCCACAAAATAACAAACAACCATCCAAGTGCAGAAATCTCTCTCTCACTCACTCGNCAAAAATTGGTATTATCTACAAAAAAATTTCACAACCATTGGTGTATCATACAAATGGTGCACCTCACCCCCTTAATTTATTTCATGCATTATTCTCAATGCAACAAAAAAGATATAATATGCAATGAAGGACTGTAAAAAGATGAATAGGGTTAGAGAACATCTCGCACTTGAGCTTTTGACAAAAAACACCAACCTCTGAAACTAAGAAAAACAACACTATACAAAAAGATAAAGTGAGTACATAAACAATAAAAGTAAATAAAAACAACTGTATACTAAAAATCTTAAGAACAGTTATTCTTCCAACAAGTCCAGATAAACCGAATCCGTAAAAGCTTGAAAATGAAGAACTTGAAAACATTAATGGTGAAAGCTATAATGAATGATTAAACTTCCAATGAACTCATAGTAAATAGTATTAAAGACTTTAAACAGAGCTTAAAAGATCCCTACAAGATAATGTATTGAAGAAAATACAAAAATATTAACTTCTCTCTCTAGCACTATTCATCTTCTTCCTTGGACTCTCTCTCTATATTACAATGTGTATCCATAATAATCCTCAATAATGGTGTATGAGCTTACCCAAAAACATCCATGGAGCCTTCCCTAGGCTATGTGGTGTGATCCCAATCATAGGGGGCTGAAAGGGATGGGATGGCCAGGCTAGCATAGGCCTAGCCTACGCTCCTAGCTTCGTCTCTCGCCTTTCTCCTCATTAATGCCCAAAGCTCCAAAAGTCCAATCCACGGTGAGGAAGGGATGTCCAGTGTGTAAGGAATGTCAAGGACAAATGGGAGAATGCTTGGTGGGACCCCCAAAGTTACAGAGCTTGAGATGCAGACGTTGTGCTGTTTCAGTAAAACCTACCGGTAGGTCGATGGAAACCTACTGGTAGGTTTCACTCCAGTGTGCAAAACCTATCAGTAGGTTTACGGTAGGTGTAGGTCCAGTACCTAAAACCTACCAGTAGGGCCTATCGGTAGGTTTCACTCTAGTGGGCAAAACCTATCAGTAGGTTTGTGGTTGGTGCAGATCCAAAAGCTAAAACCTACCATTAGGTTTTCCCTTGTTTTATCAAAATGTTGATTCCTCCACCTTTCAAGCAATCAGCAAGCCTCCAACCCATTTCCAATCAACTCAAGCAGCATGTTAGGGCCTAACAAGCACCCTTTAAGCCCCTTTTACTTGTAAACATACTGAAACTCCATTAATAGCATAAACATTGCAATTCTACTCATTTTAGCTACAAAAGCAAGTGTAAAGGGGATGTAAATAGGCATAAAAAATGCAATTTTTTGTGCTAATCAGTGTTTCTACAAGGCATCCAACCATTGCATTGGTATTCCATTCTTTAAATGAAGCACAATAATGGTAAAGATTGAAATGTAGTCATAAAGATCTAGCCGGGGTACTTGCCTAGAACCAATGAGTCTTTCTACGTCAAGAGTCATCTATGTTATAGAAAGTACTCACGGTTGTACAAGGCAACTTAGCTTTGCTAGATGCATTCAATCATTCTTTAAGCAAGTGAAATATAAAGCATTAAGCATAAATAAAATGCACAAATATAACTTCCAGATGATTTATACATGTCCATTACCTCTTACTAAAGATTAAATGAGAAACTACTCACTCTTTATGGCTTTGTTAAAGGTAAAAAAATGAGTAATGCTCATCCCTCCAAGTAGAGGAGTTACAAGGTAAAACACACTACACAACGAGCCGCTCTTCGACGAAGAATGAGTGAATCACATTCCACCCTTTATGGCTTTGGAAAAGCTCTAGAAAAATGGAAGATTTTTACTACTTTAAGGGAAGAAGAAAGCTCAAACAATGGAACCAAATGAAACTAATAATAAAATTAGAAGAGAGCTAGTCATTTTTTAGGGGTTTCCTCCTCATCCAAAAGATGATTTATCTCCTTCTATCTCTCTCTACGTATGAATATGAATGTTAGCTTAAGTCTAAGCCTAACTCCTAATTCCCACTCTCCTTGAAACTCCCATAATGGGAGTACTTATAGGCAAGGAAGTGAGAGAGAATAGTACAAGGTCTGCAAAGTCTAAGTGAAAGCCCCAAGGTTCGGATAGAAAATCAACCACTCTGCAGCCTATCTGGGGACAACGTTTGAACATTAGATGGTGTTTGAACGTTGTCACTTGTCTTCTTTTATGGGCGTTCAAACACTAGATCTTGTCTACTTTGATAGGCGTTCGAACACTAGATGGGGTTTGAATTTCCTACACAAGGGACCTTTGTTCTTCTGTGAGAGCAACTCCCATACGCCATATACCAAAGCACTCTTCTAGGGGGTCCTCAATTATTTGAGGCCAACGTTCGAACATGGATTAGCATTCTAATGTGGTACTCAAGTACCACTTTGTTTTTCTTCTTAGCTGCAACACGCCATGTATCATAATCTCAACAATCTAGTCCTCCAATAATTCAAGAGGACGTTTGAACATGAATTGACATTCGAACGTGGATTGGCATTTGAACGTTCATGCCTTGTTTCAACCTTCTCCAATTTTCTTCCAGAACATGCGGGTGTTGCATGAAAGTTTGATATCCATTAAATTTAGGCCCTTGTACAATTTTTGTCCTGAAATGTCATCATTGAAACTCTATCAAAGCATAATAAGTCTTAAAAATGCATAGTAAGATGCTAATTTTAACTATTAATCATATCCCCCAATCGAAATATTGCTAGTCTCTATTAATACAACAATAATTGAATGAGAAATTATTTACAATGCCTTTTTTGTAGGTCATTCAGTTGCATTTAGCATATGCGACAAAGCCATTAAACCCCTAGGTTTTCCCAAGCGGACAAGTGTTGTCACGTGTGGGTTTTCAGTGAAGCTACCCACAAACTTCAGTCGAACAAATGTATATGTAAGATTGTTGTTCATAGTGAGTTAGCACCATGGTCATTGGGAAACCCAACCCTCAATTTTGACTTATATCCTAAACACTTCTCTTTCATAGATACTTATCCTATGCAAAAATTAGCATTTGTCACATTGGTATTTGAAATTCCCTATGTAGTAAGAATAATCACTCTTAGCGGTAAGAATTATTATATAACAAACATTCCTCTTTACCACCTTCCATGGATAGCTTTGATTCCACAAAACTCTCTTAGAATGCTCTCAGCAAAAATTTCCTCCGATTATAGTGACTTTTCTCTCAAAAGGAATGTGACCAAAAGAAGGCTAATTTAAAAAATCACATGCACAATTAGTACGTGAGTGAAATTTAAGGAAACAAACTAATCATGTTTGTCATAATCTCATGAAAGAATATTGATACAAATAAAGAAATACTATTTAATATACCCCAACTTTTGGTTGACGACCTACACATGCATCATACTTGAGATCAATTAGGGCTTTCTATAGGTTATAATGTGGCTATAGGTCAGTGGCTAACAAAACAACATTAATGGTATTCAAAAGCTATCCTTTCTTTATGTAGTGTAGCACACCTCTTTCTAGTTTTCAAAATTTCACCTACATGGTGTTTGTTTCTTTCATTCTTTTTCTCATTTATCACTTTCTTCGCCATTTTCTGCCTCTTTTCTTTTTTAGTTGTTTCCACCGACTTTTCTTTTATTGAACAGTAGCCACCATTGTCTTTTCTTTTTCTCTTGCTTTTCTATATCACACTGATTTATAAGAGGGTCCAAGAAAATTAGATAACAAAGGTATGTCGAATATATTTTTCTGTGGCTCGATTATCATATGGGTTACTTGAAAAAGAAATCATACATTAAAGGCTCAATCACGGCTAACTAGGGATATAATTTTGTCAAAGAAATGGCCAAGGCTCAAAATTAAATCAAAGATGGCCTAAGATCCTTTCTCAAGTATGTGCACATGTATGTGTCATATGAATAGATTCTTTGTAGGATATGTCAATGGATTGCTTTAGTTGCATAAATCAAAACAAGTTTAATGAGATTCTTCAAGGATAGACAGTGAAAAACCTTACTTGAACTGTTGATATTCTCTCAGAAGCATTGCAAGGCTCGAAAACTTACCATGGTATTCTTCATTATCTCCATTGGTTATATTAGGTTTTTCAAAGAATGTAGGTTATATGTCAATTCCATTTTTGAGTCTGGTCATCTTATACCTTAAGAATAACAAATACCAATGTACATTTGACATTCAAGCATAGAGAGAATACCATTTTTCAAAGATATGTGGTTTTAAGTCCAGATTGCTAGGTGAGGTGTCAAACTGATCATGTGATTAGTCACTTTAACAAACAGTCTCAATATTTACATTTGTTTCATCATTTATTGACAAATAATAATGTAATGCTAAATCTAACACATGCATTTAAAAAGGTAAATGTAATAAAACTAAATCATTCATTTCACAAAATATCTTAGTTTAGCATAAAAGATTCAAACATCCACAAAATAACAAACAACCATCCAAGTGCAGAAATCTCTCTCTCACTCACTTGTCTCTCAAGCTCCTCCAACGCCACCCCTCAAAAGGCTGAGAATCTCCTCTTGCTGTCGGAGAATCTCATCTTGCTTGGCCTCGATGCCAAGCATAATCTCTCACAGCAACCATCGGGTGCTAGTGCTGGTGCTAGTGCTGGGACCTGCCTCAGTATAGGTCTACTCATGGGCTCTCTCGGCCTCTCTCTCCTTCTCCTCATCCAAAACATCCTACACCTCATTGGTGCCCTGTGCCAGTGGCACATCCTGTCTCATCCCTAGGCCGCCACTATGACCCTGGCTCCCTTAGAAGGAAGCCTTGTTCAATAGTCGCATTGGCTTCTACAGCCCCATTTGTAGCCTGAATTGGACTCCATGGTCCAAGCACATCTCTGTCACGAGTGTACCAAAGGGGAGTGAATTTCTCTTCACATCACACCCCTTCATCATCTTTGTCAAGATCAATGTCGGGAGGTCTATGCTTTGGCCCCTTCCTATTGTATATAGCAATCGGGCCATCTCTAGGAGTATTTCGTTCTTTCGGTCGATAGGGGTAGGGTTGGAGACGACAATCAAGTTTAACATCTTGTACTTGTCTATCAACTCACCTTGCCTAAAAAATCTCTAACCTCCCCAACCAAATGTGGCCAAGCCCATCAACTCTGCCCCCACAACATGCATCCCAACATTCTTCCTTGGGGGATAGTTCGATCTTTGTACTCGTGGCATAGCCCGCATCACCACAATATAATCTACATCAACATTGATGTGGGTCCCCCTTACATAGGTTCTTATTGCCCTATTTACAATTTCGGCATNCTTTGTACTCGTGGCATAGCCCGCATCACCACAATATAATCTACATCAACATTGATATGGGTCCCCCTTACATAGGTTCTTATTGCCCTATTTACAATTTTGGCGTTGGAATAAAACTCCCGCACCAATTCTTTCACTGCCTCCCCTCCATTTCTCATATACAAGCTCCAACCCCTCTCCTCCATATTGGCATGAAGCCCCAACTCCACAAAATCAATCAATTCAATTGATTAGTCACAAACAATAACTTGAGTTTGGTAGAAATTTTCATACCTATCTACCTTGAGAGCATTGGGGAAACGGGTTCTCTCATATCTCCAGACTATAGGTGGCCTCCCTTCTTGCTCCTCAATTACTTCCTCCACCATATTGGGCTCTTAGTTGATCGTCTTCTGCCTTGCGGGCATTTTCATCCTTGGAGGCATGATTCTCGATTTTGGGGGTTTTAGGGCTTGAAGAGTTTGGGATTTCCTTGTGAAAAGGTGAGAAATGAGGTGGGAATGTGTTTGGGATGGTGGATTTTGGGTAAAAATTAGAAATGGATGAATTTTTAGGGCTACGAAGTGAAGGGTCACTAAGGGTTTTGGGGGTTTTTGAAGGTTTTGGGTGATTTTGAAATAAAGAAGATGAACTAGGTATTTATAGACAGGCTGACAATGTTCAAACATACTAACGTTCGAATGTACTGATGTTCAAACGTGAGTAGAAGGATTTTCAAATGATGGTTTGAACATTACTCTAGCGTTCGAATGTGGAGAGCTCTTAGTACTTTTTATTTCTGTCAAAGACCAAAGTACTGTAAGCTCCTAGCGTTCAAACATGGGTTTGGCATTCGAACATGGGATTCTAGTTCAAACGTTCCCAAGGCATTCAAACGTTTGGAGATCCTAGTACCTTTAGGTCCCTGCAGAAGCCAAAGTACTGTAAGCATCCAACGTTCAAAAGTCGATTGGCATTCAAACGCCAAAACAAAAACCTCAGTTATATGCACATTTATCTACAAATATATTAAAAGAAGGCTATAAATAACAAATTTAAATTTGAAAACAACATTACTGCGTCTCAAGATAAGTCCCTACCCACGCTCAAGGTTAGTATTCTAGGACATTCCTTACTCGGCCCACATTTTATTTCAACAAAAAGGATTTTATACATCTAACAAAAAGATATTTACACTTTTTACAAAACAAAGTTCGGACCATTACCCTTTATCCCGAAAACAAGATGGTTTTCCACAAGTTTGTTAAGAAGTTTTCTGATCTGATTCTTGCCCTAACTCAATGTCATTTGACTCTCTCAATTTCTTGTGGCACAAACCATCTAAACATAGGACTGGAGTAGCATGGCATCTCAGGATAATCCTTACTCTGCCCATTCATTATCCATTCTAATCGATAGAGTGCGTGACCAAAAATTGGTTCAAAACATTGATTAGATTCTTTCATGTGAAAGATCTTACCACATTGTTTATAGGCACTAAGTCTTTTGGCACGATGACGTTAAGCAAAAGTGTTTCTGCCACATAGTGGTTTCACTTGCTCTTCTCGAATTTCAGTTTTTCTTACTAATATTACTTTTCTCATGATCACAACATGCACATTAGATGGAAAAGTACGAAAAATTGATTAACCCTAATTAATGTATAATTTAATTAAGTTAATAGGTCAATTGTGTTAGTTAAACTACTCAAAATAAATCAAATTAGGGTTAGTGTGAATTAGGGATAATGCATTGATTGTTGTTCTTTTTAGGTTTTGTGCGTCAAAGCTACCAATTACTTGGGAGCCAATTGCGTCAAAGCTACAAACTACTCAGGACCCAATTATCAAATCTATAAACTATAGGGTGCCAATTATCAAAATCTCAAAACAAAGGGGGATCAAAGTATAATTCAGACCCTCCCTTTTTGCCTTTAAATACCACCCCTTGGGTCTTGTAAAGATCATCTTTCTTCTTGTATCATCTTTCTTTTAAAGAGCATCTTTTGGTAGTAAAAAATTCTCCAAAAGTCATTGTTACTTTCTTGTATCATCTTTCTTGTAAAGAGCATCTTTTGGTAGTGGAAAACCCTCCAAAAGTCATTATTATTTTCTTGTATCATTTCTTTCTTGAAAAGAGAACCTTTTGGTGGTGAAAAACCCCTCCAAAAGTCATTATTGCTTTCTTGTATCATTGCTTTCTTGAAAATAGCACCTTTTGGTAGTGAAAAACCCTCCAAAAGTCATTATTACTTTCTTATTATTGCTTTCTTTTCTTGTATTATTGCTTTTTTTTTTTTAATATCTTACTTCTTTTATTGTATTATTATTTTTTTTTATTTACATTGTTTTGAGCTTCCTTCTTCCTTTAGAGGATGAAACTCTTCCACTTTTCTAGAGCTTTACCAAAGCTATGAAGGGTGGAACGTGATTCACTCATTTTTTGTCAAAGATTGGCTCCGTGTGTAATATGTTTTATCTTGCAACTCCTCCACTTGGAGAGATGAGCATCACTCACTTTTCTAGCTTTACCAAAGTCTTGAAGAGTGAGTAGTTTCTCATCCAATATTTAGTAAGAGGTGATGGACATGTATAATTATCCAGAAGTTATATTTGTGCATTTCATTTATGCTTAGCTCCAATCTTCATTTCTTTATGATGTCTTCTCATTACATTATTGTCTTTACCTTAAACATGAGTAGCTAAGTCTTTAAGTTGGCTAATCCAATGGAGACCTCCTCTTGGGTATGCCATTTCAATTCAATTTTTCTTCCTCCTCTCAGAGTATGATGGTTTGATTTGACTGGGTAGAGGGTGGACGGGATTATTAGTCTTTGATATCCCGTAAACTTGTCACGGGTTATGCTTGGATCCTCACTTCTATATTGTCTCTAGCTTTTCACAAATCAATCGTACATCTATGCTCTATTGGAGGAAGGATTCGAGTTGACTTGGTATTCCCATTGGAGTGAACCCTTTGGATTAGTCAACATTTGTTCTATTTCATTTTCATTACAATCACAAACCAACCTTCAACCAACAAAAGATTTTACACTTTAGTTTTACAAAAATCACCTTCATAATGACACACTCCTTCCTTGAGGAGACGACCTTGGAATATGATTCCAAGTAAAACACGACAAGCAAAAGTCTCTCTGTGCTTGGGGAGCATTTTTGTTCACACACACACACATTTTATTCACCCACCATTCCATTGTCNCAAGCAAAAGTCTCTCTGCGCTTGGGGAGCATTTTTGTTCACACACACACACATTTTATTCACCCACCATTCCATTGTCCTTTCTTTTGATATCATTCCAAGGGAGAGTGACACTCACCTCCACACATAGACTATACGCATTGAGGGATAATGTTTGGAGGTTAGAATATACTACAATGGAAATGATCAAGCATTTTTGGCGTTGTTGTAGGGGAAGGCAAGTGTCAAATCAAGAAGGTGATTTTCAAAAAATGGAGGTAAGTCCCGTAATGTTCATCATGGGTTGAGGTACGTTGATCCTTGTATATACTTTTATTTATATTTTTATTTGTAGATAGTTCCGTGATATGTGGGGTCGGGACAACCAAAACCGANTCAAGCATTTTTGGCGTTGTTGTAGGGGAAGGCAAGTGTCAAATCAAGAAGGTGATTTTCAAAAAATGGAGGTAAGTCCCGTAATGTTCATCATGGGTTGAGGTACGTTGATCCTTGTATATACTTTTATTTATATTTTTATTTGTAGATAGTTCTGTGATATGTGGGGTCGGGATAACCAAAACCAACTAGTAAGACAACCCTTGGGCCCCAATACGAACATTGACCAAGACCCATGAATGGAATTTCCCCCTCCCATGAATGAAGGGAACAACATCCACACCCTCACGCAAGGTCAATGAGGGAGTTCCTTCAACCCACACGAAGCACCACACCCTCATGGATCCTCCTTCTAGTCCAAGCTCATCTTTTCCTAGTTAAGCCGAGGATGTTGCAACTACTTCCTAATTTCCATAAAATTGAAAAGGAAAACCCCTATTTGCACATAAAGGATTTCGAGGAAATAGTTGTAACCTTCCTCACTACTCATGGTATGGAAGACATAGCTAGGCTGATTGTTCCCTTTTTCCCTAAGAGATAAGGCAAAAATGTGGCTTAATTCCTTGAGGCCTCGATGCATAACATCTTGGAACCAAATGCTCTCTGAGTTTTTTTTTAAAAAAAATCTAGTGCATAAAACCACAACTTTAAAAAAATAAATTCAAAACTTTTTGGAGAAGCCCAATGAGTNTAAAAAAAATCTAGTGCATAAAACCACAACTTTAAAAAAATAAATTCAAAACTTTTTTGAGAAGCCCAATGAGTAGTTCTACCAATGTTGGGATCAGTACAAGGAGTTGCTACAATCCATTCCACACCATGGCTTTGAACCATGGGAGTTGGTGAGTTTCTTCTATGAGGAAATCACACTGGGCCATCGATAGTTCATAGATATGATGTGTTATGGGGANATCCATTCCACACCATGGCTTTGAACCATGGGAGTTGGTGAGTTTCTTCTATGAGGGAATCACACTGGGCCATCGATAGTTCATAGATATGATGTGTTATGGGGAGTTTTTGAGCAAAGACCCCGATGAGGCCTTAGACTACTTTGATACATTGGCTCAAAATGCACAATCATAGGACTTTACGGATCCCACCAATGTACCAAGGTCTTCTCGTCAAGGGAATAGCCAAACTCATGGGGGGGATTTATGACTTGAGAGACAGAGAAGACTTGCTTTTCNTTGTTGTTCTTTTTAGGTTTTGTGCGTCAAAGCTACCAATTACTTGGGAGCCAATTGCGTCAAAGCTACAAACTACTCAAGATCCAATTATCAAATCTATAAACTATAGGGTACCAATTATCAAAATCTCAAAACAAAGGGGGATCAAAGTATAATTCAAACCCTCCCTTTTTGCCTTTAAATACCACCCATNTGAGAGTGTAGATCATTTCATATCAGAGTGTCCTAACATTCTGGCACTTAAGGAAATGTATCACGAGTAAGTCAATGCCTTTAACCAAACAAGGGAATCATTCTCTCCAAATTTAAACACTTACAATNAGGTGTCAAATGTTTCAAAGATTGAGGAGGGTTGCTTAATTTGTGAGAGTGTAGATCATTTCATATCAGAGTGTCCTAACATTCTGGCACTTAAGGAAATGTTTCACGAGTAAGTCAATGCCTTTAACCAAACAAGGGAATCATTCTCTCCATATTTAAACACTTACAATCCGAGTTGGAGCAATCACCCGAATATTAGTTGGAGAAATGAGAATCTCACTCCTCATGGTTTAAATGCATACAAACCTCCCATGCCTCCTAGGCAAAATCAATTTCAATCCCAAGGTCAAGCGTCTAACTCCAAATACACTCGGACCAATCTGCAAGGGTATTCGTCAAACCCACCACCACAAAAAATATTTCAGCAAGTCCACCTCCACAAAGCTTTTCCTAAGGGCCATCCAATCCTTTCACCTATTAACCTCCCCACAAGAGGAATTTGGAGGATATGGTTCATGCTTTCATTCAAAGTTAGACTACCATCAACAATCAAAATGCCACAACTTTTAATGACATTTGAGCCCAACTCATGAAGCCGACAAGCTCTATGGGGGTATCACAACAAGAGGAAAGGAAATTTCCCACTCAACCCCAAGAGAACCCTAGAGGTCAACATGTTGTTGAGTCATCGAAGCCCTTAAGAGAGAGTTGTGAGCAAATCAAGGTGATTACCACCCTTCGTAGTGGCAAAAAAATTGATAAGACCATTGTGTCAAAAGTCTCACCCAAGGCCACATTGCCAAAAGAAAAAGAGACCATGGGTGACACCATCGAGGGTGGAATGAGTGAGAAGAGAGAAAGTGGGGTAGTTGAGAATAAAAAATTTGTTGATCAAAGTGTTCTTGTTTCCCCCATGCCTGCTACTTTTCCCAATCGCTTGAAGCCACTCGTCAAGGTGGCTAATTATTCTGATATCATTGAAATGTTTAGGTAGGTGAAAATAAACATTCCACTCCTTGACGTGATAAAGCAAATTCCATCTTGTGCAAAGACCTTGAAGGACTTATGCACTATGAATAGGAGGCTCAATGTTCACAAGAAAGCATTACTCACGGAGCAAGTGAGTTTGATTTTGAGGACAAACACACCTCCAAATTTTAAAGACCTCAATTGCCCCACCATTCCCATAACAATTAGGAATTGTCAAGTGGAGCAAGCACTCCTTGATTTAGGGGCTAGTGTAAACCTCCTTCCGTACTCGGTGTACCAATAACTTCAGCTCAAAGAATTGAAGCCTACTACAATCACGCTTCAACTGGCAGACCATAGTGTCCGAACACCAAGGGGAGTAGTTGAGGACGTTTTAGTGCAAGTCGATAAATTTTACTTTCATGTTGATTTTATTGTGCTTGACACTCACCCGGCTGTAAATCTTAACTCCAAAATCCCTGTAATACTTGGTAGAACTTTTCTTGCTACATCTAATACTCTGATTAATCATAGCAATGGTCTTATAAGGCTAGCATTTGGGAACATGACTATGGATCTCAATGTATTCAACTTGTCCAAGAAATTGAGGGATGAAGAGGAGGCATATGAGATTAACCGGATCGACACCTTGGCAGAGGAGCACTTTGAGCAAATGAGCACCTTCAAGTTGGAAGAAGAGGGAATTGTTGATGTNTCAACTTGTCCAAGAAATTGAGGGATGAAGAGGAGGCATATGAGATTAACCGGATCAACACCTTGGTAGAGGAGCACTTTGAGCAAATGAGCACCTTCAAGTTGGAAGAAGAGGGAATTGTTGATATAAAAGAGGTTGATGAGCAAGATGAGTTGGAGAGTTTGAAAGGGGTGGAGAGATGGACTCCTACATTTGAGAAACTTCCACATCAAGAAAAGAAAATCTTTCCATCAGATGTACAAAAATCCGNAAGTTGGAAGAAGAGGGAATTGTTGATGTAAAAGAGGTTGATGAGCAAGATGAGTTGGAGAGTTTGAAAGGGGTGGAGAGATGGACTCCTACATTTGAGAAACTTCCGCATCAAGAAAAGAAAATCTTTCCATCAGATGTACAAAAATCCGTGTTGGAATTGAAGCCATTACCATCCTACTTGAAGTATGCATATCTTGGAGAGAAAGAAAGTTTTTCAGTGGTGATTAGCTCAACCTTGGATCCAAAGTTGGAAGAAGATCTCTTGGAATTTTTAACGAGACATAAGGAGGTGATTGGTTGCACAATTGCCAACATAAAGGGGATAAGCCCCCTCATTTGTACTCACCGCATCTATCATGAGGATGACTCCAAGCCGTCTCGACAACCACAAAGAAGGTTAAACCCAATCATGAAGGATGTGGTGAGAGATGAAGTCTTAAAGCAACTTGAAGTGGGCATCATCTTTCCAATTGCCGATAGTAAGCGGGTTAGCCCCATGCAAGTAGTCCCCAAGAATTCGGGAGTCACCGTGGTGGTAAACGATGATAATGAGCTTATTCCAACGAGGGTGATCACCTTGACTACCGCAAGCTCAATGCATGCACAAGAAAAGACCACTTTCCATTGCCATTTCTTGACCAAGTACTGGAATGAGTAATGGGGCATCTATTCTATTATTTTTTAGATAAATATTCCGGCTACAATCAAATCGAGATTGCATTGGAAGATCAAGAGAAGACCACCTTCACTTGTCCCTATGGTACTTTTGCATATCGTCTCATGCCTTTGGGGCTATGTAATGCCCTAGGGACCTTTCAACATTGCATGATGGAGATCTTTAGTTACATGGTGGAGAAGATAGTAGAGGTGTTTATGGATGAATTTTCAGTGTTCGGGGATTCATTTGAAGGATGTCTGAAAAATTTAGAGAAAGTTCTAGAAAAATGCAAGGAAAAGAACTTAGTCCTCAATTGGGAGAAGTGTCACTTCATGGTGATGAAGGAAATTGTTCTTGGCCATATAGTTTTGGCAAGGGGTATCAAAGTTGACAAATCAAAGGTGGAGGCCATCTCTAACCTTCATACGCCAAGAGTCGTTAAGGATATCAAGTCGTTTCTAGGCCATCCGGGTTTTTATTGTCGCTTCATAAATTTTTTTAGTGCATTGGCCCGACCCCTGACCAACTTATTGTCTAAGGATGTCCCATTCGAGTGGTCAGATGAATGTGAGGTAGCTTTTAAAAAACTCAAAAGCATGCTTGTCACACCTCCGATTATGTGACCACCTAAGTGAGATTTACCTTTTGAGCTTATGTGCGATGCAAGTGATTATGCAGTCGGCGTAGTGCTCGGTCAGAGGGAGGAAAATAGACCTTATGTAATTTACTATACTAGCAAAACGTGTGAAACCTGAGAAAATTTGAACTTTTTCTTAGAAATGGCAGAATGGTAATTTTTCATCCTAATGCATATTTAAAATACTCATTTTCTAGACCTCGGATGAGGAAACGGAGTTCTTCGTTGGATTCCTATCGCAAAATCTAGTCACCCTGTCAAATTTTGTTGAATTCTGAGATAATCGAGTTTTTTAGGTTTTTCGAGGTGACAGGTGTCTGGTGACCCCCAAAAATGAAATTTTTATAAAAATTTTAAAATTTTGAAAATATTTTAAATAATATTTATATAAAATATTTTGAGCTTAAACCGATACAAAATTTAATCGTTTCGGGGCGAAAACGGACCCGAAAATAGGAGTCGTGTGTGGCGCATTGTGAGCCAAGGATTTTGGGACTATAAATAAGTGGAAAAATCTGATTTCCCCACTTATTCAGCTAGGTTCTGTACTGGTTTCAGACATTGGAGAGAAAGAGAGAAAAAAAAGAGAAAAATCCAACTTTGTCTTTACGATTCAAGGAGTTTTGCCAGTCGGAATTCTTTGAGCCAATAATCAAAGTCAATCTAATCGACGAGGGCTACGCCTACGTACCAAAAAGAGCTAATTTCACCAAAGATCCAAAGATGGAATTTTGGAGAAATCAAAGGTTTGGGCTTGAATCATGTTCTTGAAGCTTCCTTCGGGTTTATTTCTAACCTAAGGTCTCCATATGATTTATGTGGGCTGTTTTGGGTATTTTTAACATTTGCCTAATATAGTTGGTTTAATGGAAATGGGTAGGCTCAATTCTAGTGTGAATTGCTGATTAGAAATTACTAGTTTGTGATTTCTTGGAAGTTTTGATAATTGGCATGCTATGTGTTTAGAGTGTGCTCTTGTGAGTAAAGTGTGTTTTGGACATAAATTGTGCAATAACATGCTTGTTATGAAATGTTGATATATACATGCTTGTGATATATTGACATTGTGATAAATTATGGTATTTATATGCTCGTAATATAATTTACCATGGACATGTTGGTTTATGTTGAGTTTGTTCATATGGCATTCATTACATATTGAACATGTGGATAGTGTTGCAATGATACTTTACATTGCATATGCACAGAGGCATCATATTCATGGGCATGAGGCATGGGTGTGGGTGTGTGTGCATGGTTAATCAAACACCACACTTGGTGGATGATGGGTTATGTTGAAATGTATGGTTAAATTGATCCATATGACACCTATTACATGTGGAGCATGACATTGGTAGTGCAATGGTTCATTTCATTGCATATATATGTTGGCATCACACTCTTGGGCATGAGTCATAAGTGTGGGTATGTGTATATGCATGGTTAATCAAACACCATTCTTGGTGAATGATGGGTGGACTCGGGAAAGTTGGGTTGAAAATTCGAATGAGTCGCACGGTTACATGCATGAAAAACTTGTGTCGGGTATAGCAAGAAGGGCTAGATTCTTCCTCGGGTGTAAAACCCAGCTACTTAGTTCACACACTTTCCTGTGGTGAAATTCTGAAAAAGTGTGATGGTGTACGGAACCGGCAGTTGTGATACCAAAATTCGTTGCCCAACAAGACACAAGATTTTGATTTATAAGCACTCATACAATGAGTAACACTCATCAATGATTTGGTTTTATAATAAAACAACTTTTATTTCAAACGATCATTTGGTGGATTTTTTCGTCAATTGACAGATTCAGTATACCTTGACATTGCATTGTGTCGTGGGAGTTGGTGATGACTTGGGTTTAAGTGCATGAGCGAGTATCATCTCATTTTATGGCATGACATGGTTGCATTCCACATTTAATGCATATTCTTGTATAGAATGATTGTTAAATGTTGTTTGTTGCTTATACACACCACATATGGATCTAAGGTAGGGAGTAGCCTCTGTAGGGATTATTCTACTAGACATTGGCTCACCCTATACAGGAAAATATTTCAGGTGGGAGAGATACACTAGTGGATGGCTCCAATTTGGACCCTCATGTTTGAAAAAAGCTGAATGTGGCTTTATTTTGTATTAATGTAAATCATTTGTGGAAATAATGTTTTGGGCATGTAATCTTTTGCAAATAATTGTAATAGAACTTATATAGACTATTGTTAAACTAGCCTTGCATGTTTTGATATAAATATGGATAATTGGACCTGGTGTGACCAATGTTTACTTATAATTGGACCCGGTGTGGTCATTGTTGAATATTGGACTTTGGATAGGTCTTGTTATTATATGATTGCACAGGTCGAGTTTTGGGTAAAGCTTCCCGTACAAAGGAGACTCTGCCCGAATTTTGTCAAAATTATGGTTCCCAGTAAATGAGGCAAAATGGCGTGATATCGAATTACTCAGCATCCACAGGAATTCTGTGGGTTAATGGGTAATCAATGGACCCTCGGATTTTGGGGTGTCACAAAACGTCCAATGAAGCCCAAATGAATTACACCGCCACAGAAAAGGAGCTGCTAGCAATAGTATTTGCATTAGATAAATTCCGTTCTTACATCATTGGTTCACCAATAGTAGTCTATACTAATCACTCTGCTTTAAAGTATTTGTTGTCTAAGCTAGATGCCAAACCAAGACTTATTAGGTGGATCCTCCTACTCCAAGCGTTCAATCTTACGATAAAAGACAAGAAGGGAGTGGAGAATGTGGTGGCGGACCATTTATTCTCAATTCATTCTATTTGTCCTTGGTATGCTGACATATGTAACTATCTTGCAACAGGACAAATACCACCGTATTGGAGCCCGGAGGATCGAAGAAGATTTATGACAAATGTGAAGTACTTCTACTTTGACAACCTGTACTTGTTCAAATACTGCCCCGACCAAGTCATACAAAGATGCATACCGAAGAATGAACAACAGGATATCCTTGCATTCTGTCCTTCAAACACATGCGATGGCCATTTCTCAGTGAAAACGACCATGGCAAAAATTCTTCAGTTAGGTTTTTATAGGCCCTCCCTTATAAAGGATTTTATTTCATTGTAAAAAGTGTGATAGATGCCAATGTTTGGGTAGCATGACTCGAAGGAACATGATGCTCCTTTCCCCTATGCTTGTTATCGAAATATTTGATTGTTCCGGTATCGCCTTCATGGGTCCCTTCCCTATGTCGTTTGGCTATCTGTACATTCTACTGGCAGTGGACTACATGTCCAATTGGGTGGAGGCTATCCCAACCAAGACTAATGACCATCGGGTTGTAATCAAGTTTCTTAAGGAGAACATTTTTTCGAGGTTTGGGATGCCTCGTGCAATGATAAGTGATGGTGGATCACATTTCTGCAATAGGTCATTTGCATCTTTAGTGTTTAAATATGGCGTCACACATAAGGTGTCCACCGCATACCACCCACAAATCAATGGCCAAGCCAAGTTGGCTAATACGAAGATCAAAAACATTTTAGAAAAGATGGTAAATCCAAATAGGAAAGATTGGTTAAATAGACTGACCGATGCCCTATGGGCTTACCGTACCGCCTACAAGAATGTTTTAGGCATGTCTCCCTATTGAATTGTATATGGAAAGGCTTGTCATTTTCTAGTTGAGATGGAACACAAGGCCTATTGGGCCATTAAGACTTTGAATTTCAATTTGAGGATGGCTGAAAAGCATAGGAAGCTAGAATTGAATGAATTGGAAGAGATGCGAAGAGACACGTATGAGAGCTCTAAAATTTCAAAAGAGCGTACTAAGATATTTCATGACAAATCCATTGTACGGAAGTCATTCGAGCCCAGCCAAAAAGTGCTCTTGTACAACTCTCGTCTCTCGATCTTCCAAGGCAAACTCCGATCCCATTGGGATGGCCCCTTTCTTGTCAAGGTGGCCTACCCCAATGGAATTGTGGAAGTCACAAACCCCAAGAATGGCCAGACATTCAAGGTCAATGGCTAAAGACTCAAGCCATTTTTCGAAGGTTTTGAAGGACAATGTTTGGAGAAGGACTTGACGGATCCGCTGTATCTAGAATTTGTGGAGGAATAACCAATTTTTATGCTTTTTAGTGTACAGTCTTTTTATTTACTCATGTTATTTTTCATGTTACTACTTGGTCGTATAACATTTTTTTTTTTTAGTTTCAGATACTGGTGCGTTGGTCAAAACTCAAGTGCGAGGTGTTCTCTAACTCTACTCATCTTTTTACTGTCTGTCATTAAATATCATTTTTTTGTTGCATTGAGGACAATGCATTAATCAAGATAGGCGGTGAGGTGCACCTTTTGCATCTGACACCAATGTTTGTGGGAATATTTCGTGCAGATATTTGTGTCTACCGACACTCGCGCCTGCTGACACTTAAATGGATTAGGTCAAAAAAAAATTGATCCACTGGGATGCCTTTATAAAACCTCCAACCCTTTTTCCCCATCCACCGGTGTTGGCCCCCCTTCTTCTTCCCTTCTTCTTTTCTTCTTCTTCTTCTTCTTCGTTGTTCTCTCTATTCTCTATAAAAACAACTCACCCCCTTGCAAATCCATGACCATATACGTTGACGACCCAGTCCTTTGTTTAATAATTTGTCTTATATGTTTGTATTTGTACATGGGTGCTCTTCTTCTGCTCGTACTTAAGGTGAGCGATTTTCAGCCTAGCCCAAATCTCCCTAGCGATGATTAATTGTTGTGTTTTATTTGTAGGTTTTTAGTAGATGAATAGATCTCTACCTTACAACCTTATTTCCAAACTCCATACACTGGTAAATTCGAAACATTTGGGACAATGTTTGGTTTAAGTTGGGGGGTGTGATCTATAGTTTCAATTTGTTCTAGTTTCGGTTCCAGTTTGTTATAGTTTCGTATTTTAAAAAAAAAATCTGTTTATTTTTATTTTGGATTGCGTATTTTTACAGTATTTTTTTTATATTTCATGATCATATCGAATGCAGCTTCAATTGTCTTTGCAACAGGCAGACATTAAAGAACCAGATAGGGTGTCTTCAATTTAGCAAGCATCGATAGTAAATTTATTTGGTTCAGTTTAGGTGTTTTACGCACTTTTCCATCCGATGTGCATGCTGTGATAATGAGAAAAGCAAGAGTTGTGAGAAAACTTGAAATACAAGAAGCACAAGCAAAACCATTATGTGACAGAAGCACTTTTGCTAAACGTCATCGTGCCAAATGACTAGGTGCTTGTAAACAATGTGGCAAGTGCTTTCACATGAAAAAATACAATCAGTGTTCTGAACTAATTTCGGGTCATGCAACCGATCAATTAAACAGGATGGGCAGAGTAAGGATTTTTCTGAGACGCCATCTTATACTAGTCCAAGACTTACACGTTATGTGTGACAAGAAGTTGGAAGGGTCACTAATAATGACATAGACACAAGAGATGACTCGGATTAGATTTTGACTAATAATGACAAAGCTATGGAAAAACATGTTTTGGGGATAAAGGTTAATGGTCCGAACTTTTTTGTAAAAAGTGTAAATATTTTTTTAGATGTACAAAGTCTTTTTGCTGAAATAAAGATGTAGGCCGAGTAAGGAATATCCTAAAATGCCAACCTGTAGCGTGGGTAGGGACTTATCCTGAGACGCCATAGTTTTTCAAGTTCAATTTGTGCATTTAGTCTTCTTTCAATTTTCATAAATAAATGTGTATGTAAATAAATTTAATTTTTATTTAAGTTCGAACGCCAGTTTCAAAAAAAAAAAAAAAAGCCTAATTTCCTTGAAATATGGTATTCTCTTTATGCTTAAATGTCAAATGTACATTGGTATTTGTTATTCTTAAAGTACAAAATGAACAGACTCAAAAATAGAATTGATATATAACTGAAATTCTTTGAAAACTTGACATAACCAGTGGAGACAACGAAGAATATCATGGTAAGTTTTGAGCCTTGCGATGCTTTCTTAGAAACAATTAACATTTACTCAAGTAGCACTTTCACTTTCAATTTTTGAATAATCTCATTAAACTTACTTTGATTAATGCAACTAAAGTGATCTATTGACATATCCCACAGGGAACCTTTGCATGTGACACATACATGGGCACATACTTGAGAAAGGATTTTAGGCCATCTTTGATTTGATTTTGAGCCTTCGTCATTGCTTCTATGAAATTATATCCCTAGTTAGCCATATTGGAGCCTTCAATGAATGATTTCTTCTTCAAGAAACCCATATGATAACCGAGCCACATGAGAATATATTTGACATACTTTGCTATCTAATTTTCTTGCACCCTCTCATAAATTAGTATGATACAAAAAACAAGAGAAATAGAAAAGACGATGGTGGCTACAGTTCAATGAAGAAAAGTCGCTATAAACAACCAAGAAAGAAAAGAAACAAAACAACAGGGAATTGCCAAGAAAGTGAAAGATGAGAAAAATGAAAGAAATAAATACCATTTCTAGGCAAAAGATCAAAAAGCAAGAAAGAGGTGTGCTACACTACATTAAAAAGGGGATAGCTTTTGAATACAATTAACGTCATTTCGTTAGCCACTGACCTCTGTCCACATTACAACCTATACAAAGCCCTAATTGATCTTCAAGTTTGATGCATGTGTGTGTTGTCGATAGAAAACTGTGGTATGTTAAATAATATTTCTTTAATTGCATTGATATTCTTCCATGAGATTATGCCAAGAACATGATTAGTCTACTTTCTTAAGACTTTCACTCCCTTTCTAACTGTGCATGTGATTTTTTGATTGGCCATCCTCTGATCACATGCCCTTTGATAGACAAGTCACTATAATCGGAGGGAATTTTTTGCTGAGGACATTTCCAAGAGAGGTTTGTGAAATCAAAGCTATCCATGGAGGGTGGTAAAATGGAATGTTTTTCATGTAACAATTCTTGTTTCTAAAAAGACCATTCTTACTACACGGCGAATTCCAAATGCCAATATGACTGATGCTAATTTTTGCATAGAATAAATACCTATGAAAGAGGAGTTTGCGGGGATGTAAGTCGAAATTGAGGGTTGGGTGTTCCAACAACCATGATGCTAATTTACTTTAATCATCAATCCCACATATACATCTATTCGACTGGAGTTTGTAGGTAGCTCACCGGAAACCTTCACGAGACAAAATCCGTCCACTAGAGATCACTTAGGGCTTTAACGGCATGTTGCATATACTAAATACAATCGTGTTATCTACGAAAGTGATTTTGTTCTGTTGTTATTTATTACTAGGGACTAGTAATGTTTAGGTTGGGGGTGTGAATAACGCTAATTAAAACATAATTTAATTAAGTTAATAGGTCAATTGTGTTAGTTAAACAAAATTAAACTAGTCAAAATAAATCAAATTAGGGTTAGTGTGTGAATTAGGAATAATGCATTGATTGTTGTTCTTTTCAGGGTTTTGTGCGTTAAAGCTACCAACTACTGGAGAGCCAATTGCATCAAAGCTACAAACTACTGGGGAGCCAATTATCAAAGCTATAAACTATAGGGTTCAAATTATTCAGGCTACAAATTAGAGAGTGCCAATTATCAAAAGTTCAAAACAAAGAGGGATCAAAGTGTAATTCAAGCCCTCCATTTTTTCCTATAAATACCACCCCCTGGGTCTTGTAAAGATCATCTTTTTTCTTGTATCATCTTTCTTATAAAGAGCATCTTTTGGTAGTACAAAACCGTCCAAAAGTCATTATTGCTTTCTTGTATCATCTTTCTTGTAAAGGGTATCTTTTGGTAGTGAAAAACCCTCCAAAAGTCATTATTGCTTTCTTTTAATATATTGCTTCTTTTATTGTATTGTTGCTTTCTTTTATTTCCATTGTTTTGAGCTTCCTTCTTCCGTTAGAAGAGTGAAACTCTTCCACTTTTCTAGAGCTTTACCAAAACTGTGAAGGGTAGAACGTGATTCACTCATTCTTTGTCGAAGATTGGCTCTGCGTGTAATATATTTTACCTTACAACTCCTCTACTTGGAGGGATGAGTATCACTCACTTTTATAACGTTACCAAAGCCATAAAGAGTGAGTATTTTTATCATCCAATCTTTAGTAAGAGGTGATGAGCATGTATAATTATCCGGAAGTTATATTTGTGCATTTCGTTTATGCTTAGCTCCCATCTTCATTTCTTCATAATGCCTTCTCATTACATTATTGGCTTTAGCTTAAGCATGAGTAGCTAAGCCCTTAAGTTGGCTAATCCAAGGGAGACCTCCTCTTGGGTATGCCATTTCAATTCAATTTTCCTTCCTCCTCTCAAAGTACGATGGTTCAGTCTGACAGGGTAGAGGGTGGACCGGATTATGAGTCTTTGATACCCCATAAACTTGTCACGGGTTATGCTTGGATCCTCACTTCCATATCGTCCCTAGTTTCCCATGAATCAATCGTACATCTATCCTCTATTGGAGGAAGGATTCGAGTTAACTTGATATACCCATTGGAGTGAACCCTTTGGATTAGTCAATATTTGTTCTATTTTATTTTCATCACAATCACAAACCAACCTTCAACCAACAAAAGATTTTACACTTTATTTTTACAAAAATCACCTTCATAATGACACACCTCCTTCCCTGAGGAGACAACCTTGGAATTTGATTCTAAGTAAAACACGACAAGCAAAAGTCTCTCTGCACTTAGGAAGCATTTTTGTTCACACACACATTTCATTTACCCATCATTCCCTTGCCTTTTCTTTTGACATCATTCCAAGGGAGAGTGACACTCCCCTCCACACATAGACAATATGCATTGAGGGATGATGTTTGGAGGTTAGAATATACTACAATAGAAACGATCAAGCAAAAACTCCTAGACTCAACCAAAAAATCTTAGTATCCATGTTTTGCTTAAGCTTAAGACACCCTATCTAGTTCTTTAACGTCTGTCAATCACAAAGACGATTGAAGTTGACTTAAAGACATGATCATCAATTTATACAAAATATGATACAGAGTACACAATATGATTAAAAACAACAATAAGAACAACAAAAGAAAAAAATTAAAAAAAAAATTTACTAGGGGCACAAAATATGAATTGTAGTTCTCTCCCCCAACCTAAACTGAATATTGTCCCCAATGTTTCGAATTTACCAGTGTATGGAACTTGGAGATGAGGTTGAAAGGTAAAGATCTATTCATCTGCTGATACCTACAAACAAAATACACAAATTAATCATCTTTACGCAGATCTGAATTTTGGCTAGGTTGAAAACCCTTTCTGTGAGTGCGAAGAGAAGCAAAACACTAGTAAACAAATACAAAATCAAAATGCAAAACATGAAATAGAGGATTGTTTCTGTGGAGTGTGTGGCCATAGGGTTGCAGTGGGTGGGTCATTTTGCAAAGAAAAAAGATGAAAAAGAAGAAGAAGAAAATGAGGGGAGAGGAACAACAGCAAATAGAAAAAAAAAGGGGGAAAAGGGTTGGAGGCCTTATAAAGGCGTCCCAACGGGTCATGTCGGATTAGGTTGATTTTTCTTTTCCTGACCCTTTTTTGTGTCAACGGGTGCGAATCTCGGAGGAATATTCTGGATCCATTAAAAAAATAGTTTCCACATTTTTAACAAAGTCTTCCCGTTTGAAGGGTTTTCCACTTCTATTGCTCCATGTCCAAACACTTGTTTGACAATGTAGGGCCCAATCCACCTTAACCTCAAATTACCAAGAAATAGGCGGAGCATTGAATTGAATAAAAGGACTTTTTGTGAAGGGGTAAAAGATTTCCCCACTGTGTTTTTATTGTGAAAGATTTTCATCATTTCCTTTGCAATTTTTGCATTATGATATACCTCATTCCACAGTTCTTTCAATTCATTAAACTGAAGTTTTCTTGAGATTCTAGCCTTGTATAGGTCAAAGTTCATTGTTTTAATGGACCAGTATGCTTTGTGTTCCAATTCCACAAGTAGGTGACAGGGCTTGCCATAGACTAATCGATAAGGAGACATGCCCAAAATTATTTTGAAATACCCAGAGTGCATCAGTTAGCCTTGATATACCCAGAGTGCATCAGTTAGCCTTGATGACCAATCCTTGCGGACTGGGTTTATCATTTTTTCTAAAATCAGTTTGATCTCTCGATTCACTAATTCAGCCAGTCCACTAGTCTGTGGATGATAAGGGGTTGCAATATTTTGAAAAATCAAGTATTTTTTCATCAAATTCCAAAAAGGACGATTACAAAAATGAGCACCTCCATCACTTATGATGGATTCGGAATTCCAAATCAGGACAAAATGTTTTCTTTTAGAAATTTGATCACAGTTTGGTGATCATTATTTCGGCATGGAATTGCTTCAACCCATTTGGACACATAGTCTACAGCCACTAATATATATATATTTCAATTTCAATTACCAGAATGGGATTTAAGGGCACCATGTTTATTTTAGAAATGCTTCCCAACCTTTGACATCTATCACATGTTAGACAAAAGGCATGGACATCTTTAAAAAGTGTGGACCAATAAAATCTACACTGCAAGATTTTCACAACGGTTTTTTTAGATGAGAAGTGACCACCACACGCTTCAGAATAAGAAAATGATATTACCTATTTGCTTTCATGATCGGGGATGCAACGCCTTATGATTTGATCCTTACAGTACTTAAACACGTATGGATCCTCCCAGAAGAAATTAAGAACCTCCCTCATAAAATTCTTCTTATCCATCATTGTAAAGGAATAAGGAAACGTACCAGTAGCAAGGAAGTTAACAATATCAGCGTACCATGGTATCTCCTCAATTGTGAATAGTTGTTTTCATATGTTAACCTGGATAGATGATCTGCTACCACATTCTCAACACCTTTCTTCTCCTTAATGACCAAATCAAACTCTTGTAATAAGATTATCCATCTTAAGACTCGTGGCTTGGCATCCATTTTTGTGACCAAAAATTTCAATGCTGCATGGTTAGTAAATACAATAACAGATGAACCAACAAGTTAAGAACAAAATTTCTCCAGAGCAAAAACTACAACAAGCAATTCTTTTTCAATTGTAAAGTAATTCATTTGAGCATCATTCAAAGTCTTGCTTGCATAGTAAATCACATTGGGTTTCTTATTCTTTCTTTGTCCTAACACAACGCCTACAACATAATCACTAGCATCAACCATTAGTTCAAAGAGTAGAGTCTAGTCAGGGGGTTGCATTAATGGAGCAGAAATTAATAAAGCCTTAAGCCTATTAAAAGCTTTCTGTTATGCTTCACTCCACACAAAAATTACGTCTTGACTTAGGAGATGACACATGGGTTTAGAAATGGTACTAAAGTCTTTTATGAATCTCCTATAGATCCCTACATGTCCTAGATATGATCGAACATCCTTAACAGTCTTCGGAGTGTGCAAATTTCCAATCAAATCTATTTTTTGCCTTGTTAACTTTCATGCGTTCAGACTACACATTGTGACCCAAGACAATGCCTTGTGTTACCATGAAATGACATTTCTCTAAATGGAGCACTAAATTGGCTTCCTTACATCATATCAATACCTTATCTAGGTTTGTCAGACACAAATCAAATGAGTCATCATATACAAAGAAGTCATCCATGAACACTTTCAAAAAATTTTCAACCATGTCACTAAACAAACTCAGCATGCACCTTTGAAATGTTGCAAGAGCGTCACAAAAGTCCAAACGACATCCTTTTAAATGTAAAGGTGCCAAATGGGGCATGTGAATGTTGTTTTCTCTTGGTCATTTAATGTTATCTTGATTTGGTTATACCCAAAATACCTATCCAAGAAACAGTAGAATTCATGACTTGCAATTCTCTCTAAGACTTGATCAAGAAAGGGAATNTAAACTGAATATTGTCCCCAATGTTTCGAATTTACCAGTGTATGGAACTTGGAGATGAGGTTGAAAGGTAAAGATCTATTCATCTGCTGATACCTACAAACAAAATACACAAATTAATCATCTTTACGCAGATCTGAATTTTGGCTAGGTTGAAAACCCTTTCTGTGAGTGCGAAGAGAAGCAAAACACTAGTAAACAAATACAAAATCAAAATGCAAAACATGAAATAGAGGATTGTTTCTGTGCAGTGTGTGGCCATAGGGTTGCAGTGGGTGGGTCATTTTGCAAAGAAAAAAGATGAAAAAGAAGAAGAAGAAAATGAGGGGAGAGGAACAACAGCAAATAGAAAAAAAAAGGGGGAAAAGGGTTGGAGGCCTTATAAAGGCATCCCAACAGGTCATGTCGGATTAGGTTGATTTTTCTTTTCCCGACCCTTTTTTGTGTCAACAGGTGCGAATCTCGGAGGAATATTCTGGATCCATTAAAAAAATAGTTTCCACATTTTNGCAGCAAATAGAAAAAAAAAGGGGGGAAAGGGTTGGAGGCCTTATAAAGGCGTCCCAACGGGTCATGTCGGATTAGGTTGATTTTTCTTTTCCTGACCCTTTTTTGTGTCAACGGGTGCGAATCTCGGAGGAATATTCTGGATCCATTAAAAAAATAGTTTCCACATTTTTAACAAAGTCTTCCCGTTTGAAGGGTTTTCCACTTCTATTGCTCCATGTCCAAACACTTGTTTGACAATGTAGGGCCCAATCCACCTTAACCTCAAATTACCAAGAAATAGGCGGAGCATTGAATTGAATAAAAGGACTTTTTGTGAAGGGGTAAAAGATTTCCCCACTGTGTTTTTATTGTGAAAGATTTTCATCATTTCCTTTGCAATTTTTGCATTATGATATACCTCATTCCACAGTTCTTTCAATTCATTAAACTGAAGTTTTCTTGAGATTNATGTTTTTATCGTGAAAGATTTTCATCATTTCCTTTGCAATTTTTGCATTGTGATATACCTCATTCCACAGTTCTTTCAATTCATTAAACTGAAGTTTTCTTGAGATTCTAGCCTTGTATAGGTCAAAGTTCATTGTTTTAATGGACCAGTATGCTTTGTGTTCCAATTCCACAAGTAGGTGACAGGGCTTGCCATAGACTAATCGATAAGGAGACATGCCCAAAATTATTTTGAAATACCCAGAGTGCATCAGTTAGCCTTGATATACCCAGAGTGCATCAGTTAGCCTTGATGACCAATCCTTGCGGACTGGGTTTATCATTTTTTCTAAAATCAGTTTGATCTCTCGATTCACTAATTCAGCCAGTCCACTAGTCTGTGGATGATAAGGGGTTGCAATATTTTGAAAAATCAAGTATTTTTTCATCAAATTCCAAAAAGGACGATTACAAAAATGAGCACCTCCATCACTTATGATGGATTCGGAATTCCAAATCAGGACAAAATGTTTTCTTTTAGAAATTTGATCACAGTTTGGTGATCATTATTTCGGCATGGAATTGCTTCAACCCATTTGGACACATAGTCTACAGCCACTAATATATATATATTTCAATTTCAATTACCAGAATGGGATTTAAGGGCACCATGTTTATTTTAGAAATGCTTCCCAACCTTTGACATCTATCACATGTTAGACAAAAGGCATGGACATCTTTAAAAAGTGTGGACCAATAAAATCTACACTGCAAGATTTTCACAACGGTTTTTTTAGATGAGAAGTGACCACCACACGCTTCAGAATAAGAAAATGATATTACCTATTTGCTTTCATGATCGGGGATGCAACGCCTTATGATTTGATCCTTACAGTACTTAAACACGTATGGATCCTCCCAGAAGAAATTAAGAACCTCCCTCATAAAATTCTTCTTATCCATCATTGTAAAGGAATAAGGAAACGTACCAGTAGCAAGGAAGTTAACAATATCAGCGTACCATGGTATCTCCTCAATTGTGAATAGTTTTTTTCATATGTTAACCTGGATAGATGATCTGCTACCACATTCTCAACACCTTTCTTCTCCTTAATGACCAAATCAAACTCTTGTAATAAGATTATCCATCTTAAGACTCGTGGCTTGGCATCCATTTTTGTGACCAAAAATTTCAGTGCTGCATGGTTAGTAAATACAATAACAGATGAACCAACAAGTTAAGAACAAAATTTCTCCAGAGCAAAAACTACAACAAGCAATTCTTTTTCAATTGTAAAGTAATTCATTTGAGCATCATTCAAAGTCTTGCTTGCATAGTAAATCACATTGGGTTTCTTATTCTTTCTTTGTCCTAACACAACGCCTACAACATAATCACTAGCATCAACCATTAGTTCAAAGAGTAGAGTCTAGTCAGGGGGTTGCATTAATGGAGCAGAAATTAATAAAGCCTTAAGCCTATTAAAAGCTTTCTGTTATGCTTCACTCCACACAAAAATTACGTCTTGACTTAGGAGATGACACATGGGTTTAGAAATGGTACTAAAGTCTTTTATGAATCTCCTATAGATCCCTACATGTCCTAGATATGATCGAACATCCTTAACAGTCTTCGGAGTGTGCAAATTTCCAATCAAATCTATTTTTTGCCTTGTTAACTTTCATGCGTTCAGACTACACATTGTGACCCAAGACAATGCCTTGTGTTACCATGAAATGACATTTCTCTAAATGGAGCACTAAATTGGCTTCCTTACATCATATCAATACCTTATCTAGGTTTGTCAGACACAAATCAAATGAGTCATCATATACAAAGAAGTCATCCATGAACACTTTCAAAAAATTTTCAACCATGTCACTAAACAAACTCAGCATGCACCTTTGAAATGTTGCAAGAGCGTCACAAAAGTCCAAACGACATCCTTTTAAATGTAAAGGTGCCAAATGGGGCATGTGAATGTTGTTTTCCCTTGGTCATTTAATGTTATCTTGATTTGGTTATACCCAAAATACCTATCCAAGAAACAGTAGAATTCATGACTTGCAATTCTCTCTAAGACTTGATCAAGAAAGGGAATAGAAAAATGGTCTTTCCTAGTTACCAATTTGAGTTTTTGATTGTCTATATAGATCCGCCATCCTGTGACAACTCTAGTAGGTACCAATTCATTGGCATCATTTTTTACCACTGTGACCCCAGACTTTTTGGACACAACTTAGGTTGGGCTAACCCATTTGTTATCAGAGATGGGAAAGATTATTCCTGCATCTAATAGCTTGAGCACCTTAGTTCTCACAATTTCTTTCATTTGAGGGTTCAATTGTCGCTGCATTTGACAAGATGGTTTTGAATCCTCTTCAAGGTATATAGTATGATTGCAGATTAATGAGTTTATACCTTTCAAGTCAATGATGGTCCACCCAATGGTGCTTTTATGGCGTTTAAGAACTTCAATCAACTTAGACTCTTGTAAGTCTGCAAGCTTAGATGAATTTACCACTGGCTATGACTGCTTCTCCCCTAAGAATGCATATTTGAGGTCAGATGGGAGAGGTTTTAGTTCAGGCTTTGGTGGCTTGACACTTGATAAGAGTGGCTTTGTGCCACTTGGTGAGATTTCTTCGAATTTGGGTGCCCATGTCCCAACAGTGTGAGTAGGGCAATTCTTTGGATTTTGATCATCATCTGTTGTCTCAGATGTGGTAGACTCCAATCGAGAAGATTCAGTAGGATTTTCACAAAATGTGTTATTTAGATGTTCCTGTATTAGAGACTCAATAGAATTTATTTCTCTCACTTCCTTGTCTTCTCCTGGGTGTTTGGCAATATTGAAAATATTTAACTCAAGGGTCATATTCCTAAAAGTTAATTTCATGGCTCTATTCCTGCAATTGATTAGTGCATTTGAAGTTACTAGGAAGGGTCAACCAAGAATGACAGAAATTTGATTCTCTAAATGCATTGCTGGCTAAGTATCTAGAATAATGAAATCAATAGGGAAGACAAAGTTGTCCACTTGGATAGGTACATCTTCAACAATGCCCCTAGGAGCTTTGACAGATTTGTCTACCAACTGGAGTGTGACACAAGTGGGTTTGAGTTCACCTAGACCCAACTGCTGGTAGACAGAGAAAGGGAGCAAATTGACACTGGCTCCAAGATCTAACAGTGCTTGTTCTATTCTAAAGTTTTCAATGACACATGTCATAGTTGGACACCCTAGATCCTTATATTTTGGAGGGGTTTTGTGTTGAAGTAGGGCACCGACTTGTTCTATCAATAAGGATCTTTTTTGTACATTCTAGCTTCTTTTAACTATGCATAAGTCTTACAAAAACTTGACATAAGAGGAAACATGCTTGATTCCATCCAGAAGTGGGATATTAATCTTTACTTGCTTAAAAAGCTCATAAATTTTTGGCTTGTTATTCAACTTCTGTATTATTTTGATTTTATGAGGAAAAGGAGTAGAAATAGGACATGACGATTCTTTTATCTTTGACGGTTCCGGTTCCTATTCAATCATAGGTTCAGGCTATTCTTCGATCACAACTTCAGGCTCTACTGGTGCATTGACTAGAATTGACTACTGGTGCATTGACTAGAAAGGCAATTTTCAGCTTTGGAATTAACATGTCTCTAATGGTTTTTCAATCACCTTGCCTCTTCTTAGTGTAGTGACAACTTGGGCTTGGTCTTGTGGGTTTTCCATGATTGAAGGATTTCCTACATGAAATTGGCCTTGCGGTTGTTTTGGTTGGGCAGGAAACTTGCCTTTCTCATGTGTGGTCATGGATTNTGGTTGCATTAATGGAGCAGAAATTAATAAAGCCTTAAGCCTATTAAAAGCTTTTTGTTATGCTTCACTCCACACAAAAATTACGTCTTGACTTAGGAGATGACACATGGGTTTAGAAATGGTACTAAAGTCTTTTATGAATCTCCTATAGATCCCTACATGTCCTAGATATGATCGAACATCCTTAACAGTCTTCGGAGTGTGCAAATTTCCAATCAAATCTATTTTTTGCCTTGTTAACTTTCATGCGTTCAGACTACACATTGTGACCCAAGACAATGCCTTGTGTTACCATGAAATGACATTTCTCTAAATGGAGCACTAAATTGGCTTCCTTACATCATATCAATACCTTATCTAGGTTTGTCAGACACAAATCAAATGAGTCATCATATACAAAGAAGTCATCCATGAACACTTTCAAAAAATTTTCAACCATGTCACTAAACAAACTCAGCATGCACCTTTGAAATGTTGCAAGAGCGTCACAAAAGTCCAAACGACATCCTTTTAAATGTAAAGGTGCCAAATGGGGCATGTGAATGTTGTTTTCCCTTGGTCATTTAATGTTATCTTGATTTGGTTATGCCCAAAATACCTATCCAAGAAACAGTAGAATTCATGACTTGCAATTCTCTCTAAGACTTGATCAAGAAAGGGAATAGAAAAATGGTCTTTCCTAGTTACCAATTTGAGTTTTTGATTGTCTATATAGATCCGCCATCCTGTGACAACTCTAGTAGGTACCAATTCATTGGCATCATTTTTTACCACTGTGACCCCAGACTTTTTGGACACAACTTAGGTTGGGCTAACCCATTTGTTATCAGAGATGGGAAAGATTATTCCTGCATCTAATAGCTTGAGCACCTTAGTTCTCACAATTTCTTTCATTTGAGGGTTCAATTGTCGCTGCATTTGACAAGATGGTTTTGAATCCTCTTCAAGGTATATAGTATGATTGCAGATTAATGAGTTTATACCTTTCAAGTCAATGATGGTCCACCCAATGGTGCTTTTATGGCGTTTAAGAACTTCAATCAACTTAGACTCTTGTAAGTCTGCAAGCTTAGATGAATTTACCACTGGCTATGACTGCTTCTCCCCTAAGAATGCATATTTGAGGTCAGATGGGAGAGGTTTTAGTTCAGGCTTTGGTGGCTTGACACTTGATAAGAGTGGCTTTGTGCCACTTGGTGAGATTTCTTCGAATTTGGGTGCCCATGTCCCAACAGTGTGAGTAGGGCAATTCTTTGGATTTTGATCATCATCTGTTGTCTCAGATGTGGTAGACTCCAATCGAGAAGATTCAGTAGGATTTTCACAAAATGTGTTATTTAGATGTTCCTGTATTAGAGACTCAATAGAATTTATTTCTCTCACTTCCTTGTCTTCTCCTGGGTGTTTGGCAATATTGAAAATATTTAACTCAAGGGTCATATTCCTAAAAGTTAATTTCATGGCTCTATTCCTGCAATTGATTAGTGCATTTGAAGTTACTAGGAAGGGTCAACCAAGAATGACAGAAATTTGATTCTCTAAATGCATTGCTGGCTAAGTATCTAGAATAATGAAATCAATAGGGAAGACAAAGTTGTCCACTTGGATAGGTACATCTTCAACAATGCCCCTAGGAGCTTTGACAGATTTGTCTACCAACTGGAGTGTGACACAAGTGGGTTTGAGTTCACCTAGACCCAACTGCTGGTAGACAGAGAAAGGGAGCAAATTGACACTGGCTCCAAGATCTAACAGTGCTTGTTCTATTCTAAAGTTTTCAATGACACATGTCATAGTTGGACACCCTAGATCCTTATATTTTGGAGGGGTTTTGTGTTGAAGTAGGGCACCGACTTGTTCTATCAATAAGGATCTTTTTTGGACATTCTAGCTTCTTTTAACTATGCATAAGTCTTACAAAAACTTGACATAAGAGGAAACATGCTTGATTACATCCAGAAGTGGGATATTAATCTTTACTTGCTTAAAAAGCTCATAAATTTTTGGCTTGTTATTCAACTTCTGTATTATTTTGATTTTATGAGGAAAAGGAGTAGAAATAGGACATGACGATTCTTTTATCTTTGACGGTTCCGGTTCCTATTCAATCATAGGTTCAGGCTATTCTTCGATCACAACTTCAGGCTCTACTGGTGCATTGACTAGAATTGACTACTGGTGCATTGACTAGAAAGGCAATTTTCAGCTTTGGAATTAACATGTCTCTAATGGTTTTTCAATCACCTTGCCTCTTCTTAGTGTAGTGACAACTTGGGCTTGGTCTTGTGGGTTTTCCATGATTGAAGGATTTCCTACATGAAATTGGCCTTGCGGTTGTTTTGGTTGGGCAGGAAACTTGCCTTTCTCATGTGTGGTCATGGATTAGTTTAACTTTTGGATGTGGCTTTTAAGATTCCCAAAAGATTGAGTGGTCTGGGTTTTGAAATCTGTAAAAGCCTGAGTGTAACTATTGTTGTAGTTCATTTGGCCTTGCATGAACTTGTTCAGTGTGTCCTCAAGGCTCCTCTTTTGTGGTGGTTTGTATGGTTGATATGTGGCAGGTCCTTGAGGTGATGGTTGTGAACCTTGTTGTGGGTTCATGGGAGTTGGTTGTGTGTTCCTCCAACTGAAGTTCGGGTGATTCTGCCACCTGGATTGTATGTTTCAAAATATGGGTTGGAGTAAGGCTTGTTGAACTTGGAAATTTCATNTAACTGAAGTTTGGGTGATTCTGTCACCCTAGATTGTATGTTTCAAAATATGGGTTGGAGTAAGGCTTGTTGAACTTGGAAATTTCATTTGTTTGTTCAAACAAGACCTCTTTGAACACCAGAATGATAGGATACTCCCCAATAGGGTGTCCTGTCATAGCACAAATTCCAGACACTGGTTCTATGGGAGGGCCAACCTCAACTTGATATACCTTTTTTTATCTCTAGAGCTTTAATCTTTCGAGACAATATAGTCATTTTCGCTCTCAGGTCATCATCATCTTTCAAGACATCTGAACCCCCTTGGGAAGTATATAGTTTGGCTTCAACAGTGGTAAGAGAGGCTGAGTCCCAAATCTGAGAACTATCAGATATGGCATCAAAAAAATTGAATGCCTCCTCCGGACTCTTTCCCATGAACTGTCCTTGAGCCATCATTTCGACAAACTGATATAGTCTAGTAGGCAAGGAGTCATAGAAAAATATTACCAAAGTCCAATTCTCAAAAGCATGGTGTGAGCAGGACTAGAGAAGATCATTGAATCTCTCCCAACATTGGTAAAAGGTCTCTCCTTCTTTAACCGAAAAATTCATGATTTGCCCTTTGAGTGCATTGGTGCAGTGTAGAGGAAATTTTTTTTTAAAAAATTCATTCTGTAATGTCTGCCAGTTAGGTATTGAATGAGCTTTCAAAGAATTTAGCCATTGTTTAGTTTTGTCCTTTAAAGAGAAAGGAAAAAGTTCCCACTTGGCCAGCTCAGAATTGTCTTGAAATGTTCCACATACTTCCTAAAAATATTTTATGTGCAGATATTTTCTAATTCGAGCCCATGAAATTGAGGTAGCAGTTGAACTGTCCCCGTCTTTACATTAAAGAGAAGTGCATTTGCAGGAAAGACAAAACAAGAGGGGACACTATTTCATGTGGGATGCAAATAATCCCGCAGAGTTCGAATGTTAGGAATTTCCCCCTCTCTCACAGGATCTTCCCCTTATCTTACAGGAACTTCCCCTTCTCTCTTATTATTTGTCATGCTATTCTCAAAAGAGTCTGTTACTGATCGGGATGAAGATGGTCCAAACTGATTTACAGTTCCTACAGATTCTTCTAGAAAATTTTGAAAGTGAGGCACAATAAATCAAATATATAAACAAAAATGAAGGTCTTTTCACCTTTGACTTAAAAAAACACTTTTTTATGGTTCCACGACAACGGCGCCAAAAACTTGACTTGATCTAAAATGTGTACTCCCAAGTGTAGGCGGTCAAGCTGTAGTAATAATCTGATTAAGTCCGGACTCAAATCCACAGGGAACTATTGTTGGTGTTTCAAAGTAAACAGTGGTAGGGACCAAGTGACTAGAACCCTTGGGATTTAAAGTTATGGGGTTCCCTGGACAGAATATAAGGTTCTTGTTAAGGGATTTTTCTAGAAAAAATACAATAAGTTATCAAATGTAACAGTCACCCTTTAGCTGGAGGATCTGAACCTGTAGTTAATCATCTGGTTGTTATGCTTGTGCTTGGGAACTCANTAATAAGTTATCAAATGTAACAATCACTCTTTAGCCGGAGGATCTGAACCTGTAGTTAATCATCTGGTTGTTATGCTTGTGCTTGGGAACTCAATTAACCCCTATGTGAACATGAAGTTAATTGGAAGATAAAGATGGATTGTGAGAATTAAGAGCATGGTTCCGATGTCTTTGTAGAGGTTTACAAGAATTGTCTATGCTGAGACTCAACCCATCTACAAACAAGCAAGTGTTTCTACAAGGCATCCAACTATTGCATTAGTATTTCATTCTTTGAATAAAGCACAATAATGGTGAAGATTGAAATGTAGTCATGAAGATCTAGCAGGGGTACTTTCCTAGAACCAATGAGTCTTTCTATGTCAAGAGTCATCTATGTCATAGAAAGTACTCACGGTTGTACAAAGTCTTTCTAGATGCATTCAATCATTCTATAAGCAAGTGAAATATAAAGCATTAAGCATAAACGAAATGCACAAATATAACTTTTGGATGATTTATGCATGTCCATCACCTCTTACTAAAGAGTGAATGAGAAACTACTCACTCTTCATGGATTTGGTAAAGCAAGAAAAATGAGTGATGCTGATCCCTCTAAGTAGAGGAGTTACAAGGTGAAACACACTACACAAGGAGCCAATCTTTGATAAAGAATGAGTGAATCACGTTCCACCCTTCACGGATTTGGTAAAGCTCTAGAAAAGTAGAAGAGTTTCACTCCTCTAAGGGAAGAAGGAAGCTCAAATAATGGAAGAAAATGAAACTAATAATGAAAGTAGAAGAGAGCTAGTCATTTTTGGAGGGTTTCCTCATCAACCAAAAGATGATCTATCTCCTTCTATCTCTCTCTATGTATGACTATGAATGTAAGCCTAAGTCTAAGCCTAACTCCTAATTCCTACTCTCCCTGAATCTCCCACAATATTTATAGGCAAGGATGAGGTAGCAAAGAAATGAGAGAGAATAGTACAAGGTCTTCAAAGTCCAAGTGAAAGCCCCAAGGTCCGAATAGAAAATCAACCACTCTGCAGAACGTTAGATGGCATTCCAACTTTGTCTCTTGTCTTTTTTATGGGCGTTCGAACGCGGGATCTTGTCTTCTTTGATGGGCATTCGAACGCTGGATGAGGTTTGAACTTCCTACTCAAGTAACCTTTGTTCTTCTGTGAGAAGAGCTCCCATACGCCATATGCCATAGCACTCTTCTAGGGGGTCCTCAATTAATTCAAGCCAACGTTCGAACGTGGATTAGCATTCAAACGTGGTACTCAAGTACCTCTTTGTTTTTTTTCTTATCTGCAACACGCCATGTATCATAATCTTAGCAGTTTGGTCCTTCAATAATTCAACAGGACTTTCAAACGTGGATTGGCGTTCGAACGTTCATTTCTTGTTTCAACCTTCTCCAATTTTCTTCCAGATCATGCGGGTGTTGCATGAAAGTTTTATATACATTAACTTTAGGCCCTTGTACAATTTTGGTCCTGAAATTTCATCATTGAAACTCTATCAAAGCATAATTATTCTTAAAAAGGCATAGTAAGATGCTAATTTTAACTACTAATCACTACTCATGTTTAAAGTATAAGTATTCATAATGTAAGGAGACATGTAGATGAAATGGACTGAAAATAGAGATGAACTGAAGCTTAGAACATATATTAATGCTAGGAAGAAGTAAACTACAAAGAGAAATTCATTTCATACCAAAATGGAAAAATTGTAGAGAAACCCAGCAAAAATAATGAAGTGCAAGAACATTTGATTAAACTAGATTACACTTGAATTAAAAGAGATTACAATGCAAGAGTTGAAGATTACAAGTGAAATATAACTTAGTACAAAGGAAATGGGTGAAGAAAATGCAAAAATCTAAGCTTTCTCTCTCTAAAACTCTATCTTCTACTTTGGGAGCTTCTCTCTCTAAAAGTGTTGAACTATATGTGTATTTTCAAGTGTCCCCCTTGTAATTTTCATCCATGGAGCTGTATGGTCTGTGTGCTACAAAGTTAACATGATTGAGGGAGCTTGGGAACCTGCACAAGCGAGGTGCAGGCTTGCCTGGATCAGCCTGCACCGTTCCAGCCTCCCTCCTTCACTCTCCTCTTCTCCCATGCTTTTTCTACTATGGTCAAAAAAATGTGTAAGGATGGCATGGTTGAAGGTATAACATGTCAGGGTAGGTGCGAGAAAAGTGTAGGTGGGCCCTTCCCCAACCAGTTGGAGTTGAGTTGTAGAGTTCAAGCATTTTTTCAAAAAACCTACCGGTAGGTCGATGGCCAAACCTACCGATAGGTCGATGGCCAAACCTACCGATNTGAGAAAAGTGTAGGTGGGCCCTTCCCCAACCAGTTGGAGTTGAGTTGTAGAGTTCAAGCATTTTTTCAAAAAGCCTACCGGTAGGTCGATGGCCAAACCTACCGATAGGTCGATGGCCAAACCTACCGATAGGTTTTACTCCAGTAGCCAAAACCTTCCGAAGGGTTTGCAGTAGAATCAACTCCAGTACAAAAGACCTACCATTAGTTTATGAGCAAACCTACCAGTAGGTTGTTACTTGTTTTGCTCAAATCTTGGTCTTTTCACCTTCCAAGCCATTGTCAAGCCTCCCCACCATCTTTATTGACTTTGAGTACTACGATGGAGGGTTAACTCAGGTTATTTCTAACTATTTGCCTGCAAACACACCAAAACCTCATTAATTGTTAAAAATATTGCAATTCCTCCCATATTCACCACAAGAACAAGTATAAAAAGGGTGCAACTATATACATGATGTGCAATATTTTGTGCTAATCAATGCCCTCGCAATGTCCGTGGCAAGTGGTCACAAAATCCATCGCAACGTGCTCCCACTTCCACTTAGCCACCTCCAAAATCTGGAGCAACCTTGTAGGTCTCTAGTGCTCAACCTTGACCTGCTGACACATGAGATATCGACTGACAAAGTCTCCAAAGTGCCTATTTATCCCACTCTAATAGTACTAGCGGCGAAGATCATGGTACATTTTCGTGCCACTGGGATGTACAGCAAAACGGGAGCAATTAAACTCCCTAAGGATCTCCTCTCTCAAATTCGTAGACTGGGGAACCATAACCCTTCCCCTATACCAAAGACTATATCAAGCATAGGGTAATTTTGCTCGTGGTTCTTTAACTACCGAGAACCATAAGCTACCACTCTCCTGGACTGCATCAAGACATAACCAAGTCTATCCTTGGAGGCATCACAATACACTGTATACCTCCGTCCCCTTTCTGGAACTATCAGAATAGGAGCTGAAATAAGCCTCCCCTTCACTCTTGGAATGCCCTCTCACACGAGTTATCCCGCTAAAACTTAACCTCCTTCCAAGTCAATCTCGTCATAGGTGCAGCTAGTCGGGAGAAGTCCTCAATGAACCTCCTGTAATACCCCACCAATCCTAAGAAACTACGTATCTCCAAGACTAATTTTGGTCTCTCCCAACTCATAATTGCCTCAACCTTCTCTGGATCAACTGACACAACCGAAGTCGACACCACGTGTCCCAAAAATTTCATCTCCGTAAGCTAAAATTCATACTTGCTGAACTTGGCATACAACTGATGGTTTCTCAAGGTTTGGAGAACAACCTTCAAGAGACCCCCATGCTCTTCCTCAGACTTGGAGTAGTTCAAAATATCATCAACAAAGACCATGACAAACTGATCTAGGAAGGGTTGGAACACCCTATGCATGAGATCCATGAATATCGCTGGGGCATTTGTCAATCCAAAAGGCATAACCGTGAACTTGAAATGCCTTTATCGCGTCCTAAATGCCGTCTTAGGGATATCTATCTCCCTAATCCTCAACTGATGGTATCTCGTGCGTAGATCTATCATGGAGTAGACCCGTGCCCCTCTTAGTTGATCAAATAAGTCATCAATCCTCGACAAAAGGTATCTATTCTTGATAGTTACCCTATTCAATTGTCGGTAGTCTATACATAGCCAAAGGCTCTTGTCCTTCTTCTTGGCAAACAAACCAAGTGCCCCAAGGTGAGGTACTTGGTCTAATGAAGTCCTTGTCCATCAGTTCTTGCAATTGGACCTTGATTTCTTGTAATTTTGCAAGTGTCATTCTATGTGGAGTCATAGAAATGGGCGATGTACCGAGGTGAAACTCAATAGTGTAGTCTACATCCCTATGTAGAGGTAATCCGGATAGTTCGTCTAAAAAACACCCTCGTACTCACAAACCACCCAAGGTAGACCAAACTTCTATCTCGCCTTATCCTCTAGGGTAAGGCTTGCTAACCAACCAATCAACTGCCCGTGCCAACAGGAGTCANCGGTCTAATGAAGTCCTTGTCCATCAGTTCTTGCAATTGGACCTTGATTTCTTGTAATTTTGCAGGTGTCATTCTATGTGGAGTCATAGAAATGGGCGATGTACTAAGGTGAAACTCAATAGTGTAGTCTACATCCCTATGTAGAGGTAATCCGGATAGTTCGTCTAAAAAACACCCTCATACTCACAAACCACCCAAGGTAGACCAAACTTCTATCTCGCCTTGTCCTCTAGGGTAAGGCTTGCTAACCAACCAATCAACTGCCCGTGCCAACAGGAGTCATACACTACTTCAGGTAAAACATCGTGTTTCTCCACTGAAACTTGAAACTACACCCTTCGGTGTATATACAGTAGTGACCCTCTTTCAATCACAATCAATGACAACTCGATGTGCCATTAACTAGTCCATCCTAAAGATGACATCAAATTTTGACATGTCCACGACCCTAAGGTCCACGGTGAGTAAAATTCCAGAGATCTCTAACTCACAACCCTGACATATCTAATCAATACTCACCCTAGCTCCTAGGGGAGAAATCACATGCAATGGCTCTTTTAAGGTCTTAACCTCTAAGCCCAAGTCCCTTACACATGATGCAGAAATAAATGAATGAGATGCACCAGAGTTAAATAATACCCTTACCCATAAACAAGAGAGTAGAAATGTACCCTGAATAATCAACTAATTTGCTGTCTCAGTCAGAGGTGTGATGGCGTAGACACACACCTGGGTCCCCGAAGTCCCAGCCTATTAGCCCTGTCCTCGACTCGACCCATGCCCTAGCCCATCTGGACTGATTGCGGAGTTCCTGCTCGTGAAATGGTAGAGGCCTGTGCAGTACCCTTGAACTAATACTAGCTTTTCTGGCCCATGGTGGGGTAGGGAAGAACACGGTGAGTCCATGCATGCACCACTAATGACTAGAACTGGGATGCCCCATAGCTCTGGGATCCCTGCCTCTAAGGACAATCCCTCTTCATGTGATCCGATTGGTGACATAAGTAGCAAGTCTTCTGACCTGTTTGATAGGTGGTCCTAAAGTTTCCCCCGCCTTGGGAGGATTGGCCTTAGCCTTGGCCTTGATAACCACAGCCCTGTCCTAGATGTCCTTGAAGAGCAGAAGTCCTCTGCTTCTTCCCTAAACTTGAAGAAGAGGATTGATCCTCCTTCTTCTTGTCCTTAGCACCCGCCTCCCAGGTGCTCCTCGCGTAATTGACCTCTCTCTCAATTGCCATAGTCGTCTCAATCATCGAGTCTAAATCTTGAGGACGATGGCCCACAATCTTCTCCTGAATGGATAATTTCAAACCATCCTTGAACCTCCTCATTTTGACTATATCTGTGGCCACGTAATCATCGGCAAAATAGGCTAATTTTATGAACTTAGCCACGTATTCCATCACTGTCATATTTTCTTGTTTCAAATCCAAGAACTCCCAAGCTTTCTCATGTTGAATAGTTGATGGAAAGTACTTGTCTATGAAGAGCTCCTAGAACTCTCCCCCTCTCATCGCCTTTAAATTTTTTGAGGCCTTTGCCTAATCCCACCAAAAATGGGTTTTTCCTTCTAGCTGGAATACAACTAGCCTTATCTTAGTGGCATCATAAATGATCTTCATAACCTTTAAGATCTTGTCAATTTTTTGGAACCAATGGTCAGCCACCTTCAGATCTGCCACTCCCATGAAAGTCGGAGGCTTGTGTACCTTAAACTTCTGGAGGTTACTTGAGCCTCCTTGGCCCACATTGGCGTTAACTTGTACAGAGGTAGTTGTCATAGTACCAATAGCCTCCATGAAGGCTTATTGGTCAAAGGCAGGTGGTGGTTGGTTGTTGTTCCGCCCACCGCCTTAGCAGCATCCNGTGCGTTAACTTGTACAGAGGTAGTTGTCATAGTACCAATAGCCTCCATGAAGGCTTGTTGGTCAAAGGCAGGTGGTGGTTGGTTGTTGTTCCGCCCACCGCCTTAGCAGCATCCCCTTCCTCTATTTTCCATCTACACAAATGTCAAATAGCAACAAAGCATTTATTTAGTATCCCAAGCTAGGGATCAAGTTCAAACCTTGAGATTTCTCTCCTTGCCTCACTAGTAGAGCATGTGCCACCAACTAGTAGACATCTACATCCTGGACCATCCCATTCATTATGTTCTCTAACCCTAGTGTCTCTTTTTCACATATATTTCACCATGCATATAATTCACATAACATATAACACATAACATGTAACATTTAAAGCATATAACATGTAATTCACAATGAATGTAATGGTCTAAACCCAAGCCCCTCCAGTCCTAGGTAAATTGTATATCTAGGCTCTGATACCAAGCTGTGACACCCCAAAAATCGAGGTTCCTTTGTCAACCCATTGATCACCCATCAACCCATGGAATACCCATGGATACCGTATAACTCGATATCACGCCGTTATACCCCATTTACCGGGATCCATAATTTAACAAAATTTGGACAAAGTCTCCTTTGTACAGGGAGCTCAACCCAAAACACAACTTATGCAATCACAAAAAATTGACCACACTGAGTCCATTTATCCATACTGTAAACCCCTACATTCTTATCTTTATATAGCAACGTAATTATGTTTTAAAATGCTAATATATGTGACAATGTATGCATGAACTATGTGGAGTATAAGAGTAGAAATAAAAATATTAGTTGAGGTAATAGGGTATGAATTGGAAGTTATGAAGTATTCTGGAGTGAAAGCACCCTTTAGAGAGATAACATTCGAACGCCAAATGACGTTCGAACGTGAGTTACGGATTTTGAGTTTTAGATTTGCACACAGGGGACCATTTGGTCTCCTATAAATACCTAAGGATACCTCCTTTAGCCCAATTTCAACATTTCTAACCCTAGAGAGGCTTAGGGAGGAAGAAGGAAAGGGAAAACAAGAGATTATAATGTTGAATCAAGTTTGGGAAAGATCAAATCTTCAAGTTCTTCACACAAAACTAAGGAAGAAGGTAGGGGTTTCTTCCCACTCTTGTCCATTGAGGTTAGGGTTTCTATCTACTTATGTTTTGCTTCTAAATCTTTGATATATAGTATGAAATCATTAATTATTAATGCTCTTGCATACTTTCTCATGTTTTGAGTGAAGTTATGGGCTAAAAGCCATAAAAACCCTTGTTTTGACATCAAAACCTAGGGCCTGTTTGGTTTGCGTTTCAAAAAATAGTATTCGAAAATATAAAATAGTAAAACCTGTTTGGACAGCCTAAATATATAATTGAAATATAAAAAAATTATTTTTAGATTTACAAATTCATAAAAAAAAATTCAATAAACCAAACTTTAATATATGTATATTATATACACCCCTCACACACAATATATATATGTATATATATATATTTATATATACTTGTATAAATATACATATATATATATAATTAAACAAATAAATAAATAAATATATATATATTTATATTTATATTTATATGTATTTATATAATATATATACATGTATATATATATATATATATATATTTATTTATTTATTTATATATATATTAATATGTATAAATATATATACATGAGTATATATATTTATTTATTTATATATATATAGATCTATATTTATACGTGTATTTATATATATATATATATATCTTATATAAAAACATATATATCTTATATATTTACATATAAATAAATATACGTATTATATATAAAAATATAATATATATATATATATATATACACACTCCTCACACAAAATATATATATATATGTATATATGTTTTTATATATACATGTATAAATATACGTATATATATATATAACTAAATAAATATATATATTTATACATATATATATATTTATATGTATATATATATTTATACGTATTTATATATATATATA
>CAUOFW020005736.1:147336-215826 GCA_963454935.2 Ilex paraguariensis
AGTAACTCTGAGATTTCCTTTTTACAGATCTCAGTAGTTTCATGGTTCATTTGGATTGGTCTGGATTTAGTAGGGATATTGTCCTCAGTAAATCCTTTAATATATGGAAGTCTGACCATGTGTTTCTTCCTATGCCAGAATGCTGTAGGAAGGGAGGAACAAACTTCTAACTCTAAGTTTTCTCTAAACCTATCAATCTTCTGTTGTAAGATTGGATTGGTTAGGTTTTCTTTAGTTCTGAGGTGGTTAATCNTGGTGGGGTTCGTCCCTTAGCTTAGGAACTGGGCAACAGGGACAAAAATCAAAGGATGATAGTTTTTCGAGAATTTTTACGGCAACACCCACCTATTTTCCAAGGAAGCTCTCACCCCTTGGAGGCAGATAAATGGATTCTCTGGGTGAATAAAATGTGTGATGGCATGGGAGTGGCCGAGGATTTACGAGTCGACCTAGCTACATATCTACTAGAGGGGGAGGCCGATGATTGGTGGGACTCGATGAAGATAAGGAGGAATACGGATGCTCTTACCTGGGAGGAGTTTGATAAGATCTTCCAAGACAAGTATTTTTCTAAATCAGTCAGGGACAAGATGAGTGCAAATTTTCTCACTCTACGACTGGATAGCATGATGGTGGCAGATTAAGAGAGGAAGTTTGATGAGCTGTCCCATTATGCCACGGAGTTCNCATTGGTGGGACTCGATGAAGATAAGGAGGAATACGGATGCTCTTACCTGGGAGGAGTTTGATCAGATCTTCCAAGACAAGTATTTTTCTAAATCAGTCAGGGACAAGATGAGTGCAAATTTTCTCACTCTACGACTGGATAGCATGATGGTGGCAGATTAAGAGAGGAAGTTTGATGAGCTGTCCCACTATGCCACGGAGTTCATATCTACCGAGGCCAGGAGGGCCAAATGCTTTGAGCAAGGCTCGAGGCCTGTTATCATGGAGAAGCTTGTGGCTCACAAGATCCGAGACTATGGAGATCTTGTTGACAGAGCTGTATTGATGGAGAGAGAAATAGAGGACAACCAGCGGCGATAGAACTTTACGAGGGAAGGTCCAACCCGGACAGGTGCTAATAGCAGTGGAGTGCAAAGGGTGGCACCATACCATCGCTCAAACCAGGTGATTGGACAAAGACTTCAGACAGTTCGAGGAGATGAGGTTATTCAAAATCTAGCAGACACTAACCCCCGTCAATACTTCGCATGCGGAGGTTTCGAGCACTTCAAANGCACTAACCCCCGTCAATGCTTCGCATGCGGAGGTTTCGGGCACTTCAAAAATAACTGCCCATCGTTTTCAACAAAGTCCAATCAAGCAGCAGGACAAGTAAATGCAAACAAGCCACCACTACAGAAGCNACACTAACCCCCGTCAATACTTCGCATGCGGAGGTTTCGAGCACTTCAAAAATAACTGCCCATCGTTTTCAACAAAGTCCAATCAAGCAGCAGGACAAGTAAATGCAAACAAGCCACCACTACAGAAGCCACTACAACAGAGACAGTTTGGAGCTCTAGCCTCAGGCAGTGCCAATCAGGGAAGAATGTTTGCTTTGACCCAACCGGAAGAAGACGTTTCCAATGCAGTTGTGGAAGATATCGTTCTTCTTTATAATTCTTGGGCCCTAATTTTATTTGATCCTCGTGTGACTCATTCATTCATACGCACTATATATGCTCTTAATTTGGGATTGGAATTTGAGAAGTTAGAACATGCCTTGAGTATTGACATGTTTACGGGAGCACGGTGAGATACTAGAAGGGTGTGTAGAGGTTGTGTGCTTCGTATTGGGGAGCAAGAATTGATTGTAGATTTGGTTGCATTAGACATGAAGGGGTGTGACATAATATTTGGGATGAACTTGTTGGCCACTTTTTGTGCAGTAATGGATTGTTTTCGTAAGTGGATTTCATTTCAATTACCTAGAGGGGTAGTTTTCAGCTTCATTAATGATCAAAATTCTTCCCATCCATTTCGCACTACAGGAAATAGATTCTTGAAAGCTAAGGTGGGGAGAAATTTGAGTTTCTTGGCCAGCTTAATGGGAGATGATCGAGATAAATTCCAAGCAGACGTAGTGTTGATAGTATCAAATTTTCCTAATGTCTTTCCATATGAACTACCTAGGTTACCCCCATAGAGAGAGATTGAGTTTAAGATTGATCTCTATCCGAGAACCAAACTCATATCCATTGCTCCCTATCGGATGGCACCTTTGGAGTTAAAAGACCTAAGGAAGCAGTTGGACCATCTCTTGACTATTGACTTTATCCGTTTAAGCACTTCACCTTGGGGAGCCCCGGTCCTCTTTTTGAAGAAGCATGATGAAACACTTTGGTTATGCACGGACTACCGAAGATTGAATTGAGTGACAGTGAAAAATAAATACCCANACTCTTGACTATTGACTTTATCTGTTTAAGCACTTCACCTTGGGGAGCCCTGGTCCTCTTTTTGAAGAAGCATGATGAAACACTTTGGTTATGCACGGACTACCGAAGATTGAATTGAGTGACAGTGAAAAATAAATACCCATTTCCATGAATTAATGATTTATTCGATCAGCTAAGGGGTTCTAAGTATTGCTCCAAGATTGATCTTCGTACAGGATACCATCAAACTGCAGATCAAAGAGGAGAATATTCCTAAGACAATTTTTCATACCTGGTATAGTCATTTTAAATATACGGTAATGCCGTNCATGAATTAATGATTTATTCGATCAGCTAAGGGGTTCTAAGTATTGCTCCAAGATTGATCTTCGTACAGGATACCATCAAACTGCGGATCAAAGAGGAGAATATTCCTAAGACAATTTTTCATACCTGGTATAGTCATTTTAAATATACGGTAATGCCGTTTGGACTGTCTAATACTTCTGCAGCCTTCATGGATTTGATGCACAAGGTATTCTGATCGTATCTAGATCAGTTTGTCATTGTGTTTATTAATGACATATTAATCTATTCACGGCCACAAGGGGAACATGAACACCATCTTTCGGTAGTGCTACAGACAATGAGAGAGCATAAGTTATATGCTAAGATGAGTAAATGCGAGTTTTGGATGAAAGAAGTGAAATTCCTTGGTCATGTTGTGTCCAAACAAGGGATAGTTGTTGACCCCACAAAGATTGAAGCAGTGATGAAATGGGAACCACCGAGGAATGTGACTAAAGTACATAATTTCTTGCGCTTAGTAAGCTAATACCGGAGGTTTGTGGAAAGGTTCTCCAAGCTAGCGATGCCAATGACATGCCTTATGAAGAAGGGAGAAAAATTCTTATGGACTCAAGTGTGTGAACTAGCCTTTCACACCTTGAAGGAGAAGTTGACAAGAGCACATGTCCTCATTATTCCGAGCAGTAGGGAGGAATACGATGTGTATACCAATGCTTCGTTACGAGGCTTGGGATGTGTGTTAATGCAAGGAGGTAAGGTAGTTGCATATGGCTCGAGGCAACTCAAGATTCATGAGCAGAACTATCCCACTCATGACTTGGAGGTTGTCAATGTGGTTTTTGCTCTTAAGTTGTGGAGGTGTTACCTTTATGGAGAAAAGTTTCAAGGGTTTTCATATCATAAAAGCCTCAAGTATATCTTTACATAGAAAGACTTGAATCCTTGGCATAGAAGGTCGATTGAATATCTAGAAGACTACGATTTCACACTCAACTACCATTTGGGGAAAGCTAATGTAGTAGCAGATGCACTTAGCAGAAAGTCTAGGGGTGAAATCAATGTTCTTGTTATTCATAGGTGGAAGATGAATGATGCTTCATAGGAGTTTGATCTATTAGTGGATAGACAGGAGGATCGACCTTGCTTATTTAATCTTATAGCTCAACCAATTCTCCGATAAAGGATTATGGAGTTGCAACGATTAGATACCGAGTTGGGAGCTATCCGGGGTAGATTGGAGAGGAGTGAGATGATTGAGAACTGGTCAATATATAATGATGAGTTATATTTTCGTGGACAACTATGTGTACCAAACAATGACCAAGTAAGGGAAGAAGTATTGGGTGAGCGACATCGTTCAAAATTTTCCATACATCCAGGTAGTACTAAGATGTATAGAAACATGAAGTGTCAATATTGGTGTAAAGGGATGAAACAAGACGTGGCTAAGTACATTGCAAAGTGCGCGGTGTGTCACCAAGGGAAGGTGAAGCATCAAAAGCCTGGAGGATTACTATAGTCCTTACCTATCCCGAAGTGGAAATGGGATCACATCACCACGGATTTCGTGTCTGGTTTTCCCCGGACTTCACAAGGGCATAATGTCGTATGGATTATTATTGATAGACACACCAAATCCGCTTATTTCTTGAGTATGATGACCACTGACTCCTTAGAGACCTTGAGCAAGCTTTATATTCGTGAGATTGTTAGATTACATGGAGTTCCACTCTCTATCGTGTTGGATCGTGATTCTCGATTTGAGGCACAATTCTGGCAAAGTCAACAATGAGCTATGGGGACAGAGTTACACTTTATCACTACTTTTTATCCTCAAATGGATGGCCAATCCAAGAGGGTTATACAGATTTTGGAGGATATGTTACGTGCTTGTGTGTTGGATTTCAAGGGAAGTTGGAGTGATCATTTGCCGTTGATGGAATTTGCATATAACAATAGTTTTCAATCTAGCATTGCCTTGGCACCTTATGAGACATTATATGGAAAACCATGTAGGTCCCCGACTTGTTGGTTAGAAGCTGGAGAGAGTAGTATGTTTGGACCAAAAATTGTTCGAGAGACTATAAAGAAAATTCAACTCATTCAGGAGAGACTATGCATGACACAAAGTAGACAGAAAAACTATGCGGATAGAAGACGAAGACCATTGCAATTCCAAGAGGGGGACTATGTGTTCCTCAAGGTGTCGCCCAAAAAGGGAGGGTTTAGATTTGGCAAGAAGGGAAAATTAGCTCCAAGGTACATCAGACCATTTGAAGTGATCAAAGCGGTAGGCAAAGTAGCGTATCAACTTCGGTAACCAGCTCAATTGTCAGGGGTACATGACGTATTTCATGTGTCAATGTTGAGAAAGTGGCAATCGGATACAACGCATGTAATGGATTTGAAGGATATTGAAATTCAAGATGGAGCAACATATGAAGAACAACCGGTAAGGATTCTCGATTCCAAGGAGAAGGTTCTTTGCAATAAAGTCATCCAATTGGTGAAGTTCTTGTGGCAACATCATGGGGTGGAGGAAGCTACTTGGAAACTGGAGCTAGAGATGCAAGAGAAGTACCCTTATTTGTTCTCTACTTAAGGTAAGTTTCGAGAACAAAACTTTCTTTAAGAGGGGTAGATTGTAAACTCTCACATTCTTATCTTTATATAGTAACGTAATTATGTTTTGAAATGTTAATATATGTGACGATGTATGTATGAACTATGTAGATTGTAATGGTAGAAATAAAAATGTTAGTTAAGGTAATAGGGTATGAATTGGAAGTTAGGAAGTATTCCGGAGTGAAAGCACACTTTAGAGAGAATTTGAGTAGGAATGAATTTTGATACATCCCTAGTGTTTGGATCATAACATTTACTTTGACGTCCATTTGATCTGAAATATTGAGATTAGATAGTAGACTTCAAGGGTTACAAATGTATTTCACAAAAATTTTCCAAATCAACTTCTAAACAGGCCAAAACTTCACTGGAAGTTTCAGCAGAAACAAGGAGTCCGTTCGAACATACATGACGTTCGAATGTAAGTGAGTCCTAGTACTTTGGTGTATGCAGAGCTCTGATGGAAATGCAAAAGTACTAGGATCAACCAACGTTCAAATGCCAAAGTGACATTCAAACGTGAAACAAGAAATTGCATTAGTGACGTTTGAACGCCAAATGACATTTGAACGTGAGTTACAAATTCTGAGTTTCAGATTTGCGCACAGTGGACCATTTGGCCTCCTATAAATACATAAGGACACCTCCTTTAGCCTCATTTCAACATTTCTAACCCTAGAGAAGCTTAGAGAGGAAGAAAGAAAGGGAAAACAAGAGATTAAAGTGTTGATTCAGGTTTGGGAAAGATCAAATCTTCAAGTTCTTCACACAAAACTAAGGAAGAAGGTAGGGGTATCTTCCCACTTTTGTCCAGTGAGGCTAGGGTTTATATCTATGAATGTTTTGCTTCTAAATCTTAGATATATGGTATGAAATCATTATTTCTTGATGCTCTTGCAAACTTTCTCATGTTTTGAGTAAAGTTATGGGTTGAAAGCCATAAAAACCCTTGTTTTGACATCAAAACCTAGTTTTTCAAGAGAAATTGATTTTTCTCTTGATTTTTCTTTTGCTCGTGATTTAAAAACTCTAGCGCTTGGTATTAAACAATAAAATGGTATTTTTGATGATCTCTTGCATATTTTCTTAAATTGTTCTATTAGAATAATACATGTGAAATTTGAAAATTTTGGATTTTACTTGGGATTGGAGAAATTGGTTGGATATTGCATCTCTTGTGGATATTTGGATGACCATGGGGTTGTTGTTGATCAGGTATTATAGAGTGGGTTCATGCGTTTCTTACTCCGTACAGGTTTGAATTTTTTCTACCACTCGTAGTGGGGTTGGTGCCTTGCGAGGACCAAACCACTATTTGCTCATGTGGTACTAACGCTAAGGGTTAGTATATTATTCCTGGGTTGGATTCGTCACTGCCAATGCATTGGTATATACCCTTCCTAAAAGTTTGATATCCTTGCGAGAATTAGGTGTGTGTGTGCGGGCCAGGATATTCTCGATGTGTTTATTCATGCGATGTCATACATCATACCTGAGATACAAGTACAGATACAAACACAAGTTGTGGTTTGACATACATTGTGGGCTTTTGTTTATTGTGCAAATAGTTGGTTATGGTTTATTGTGGAAAGGATTTTATAGTGGAATTGGTTTGTTGTGAAATTGGTTATTGTGGAAATGGTAACTTGTTGGAAATTTTTATTGTTGGGAATTGGTTTTAATTTTTTATTTAATTATTGTTATTGTGTAAACTTGAGATCTATTGAAATGTCCTTGTTTTCCTTCAAAATCTATGTATGATATTTGTAAAATGAGACTGACCATTTTATATGCTTTTTGAAATCTTGTTCAAGTTTGGGAGAATTTTCCTACAGAACTTAGCACTCACCCTCCTACAAACAATATCTTTTTCAGGTTATGATCTAGAGAAGGAGCTTGGAGTTGATGAGTCAATACATTGGGAAGCTCCAATAGATGGGAACGTGGATCTCGAGGTGAATGTTTAAAGCTATATTCTTTTATGTTCTAGACTAGGAAATTCATTTTGAGACAATGTGAAGTCTAATATTTTTATGATTCTGCTACAAGATAATAGTTGATTTTTGGGATGTAATTGTCATAGTTGGGCATATTCTTTTGGATAATGTTGAATATATTGTGTATGATGAATTAAATTCTCTTTAGTTATGAAATTTATTTAGTTGATCTCATGATGTGAATAGTTTTTAAATAGTAATGTCGTCCAAGGGGGCTTTTGGGGTGTTATACATACTCATAACAACACGCAATTTTATACTAAAAATAGTCCATATGAGTTTGATTACAATTCTTTTCCATAGATTTACATGCCCATAATCAAATTTAGCTAATATTGTACAAAAGATGGTTTAAAAGCCACAAGTTGACTTTTCTTCATCCCTGAAGCCTCGAGTGTGAGTTGTCCACCAGTGTATACCCCGCACCTGAAATGTTTCCCATAAAGGGTAAGCCACGCTCAATAGGGTGGTATCTCCTAAAGAGGCTATTCCCCAACCAAGATGCATATGAAATGTCACATGTAGTTTCAACAAGACACAAAACATTCCAATCAAGAATATGCAACTTAATGTTGGAATTCACTATGTTATGCCATGAAATGAGATGAGACTCACTCATGTAACTCAGCCCAAGCCTTCACTGGCTCCTATCACCTATGCAATGCCATGAGTATAAAATCGGGCATTCCAAGCCCTTGTCATTGATGTTGCACATCCAATGGTCTTTTAAAAATATTTGGGTCTTTCTTGTGTTGGGTATTTATGGACTTACACCAATGGGCCCCCAACTAACACGGAATTCATGGACTTCCACCAACGGTTCCGTGTACACCGACACACTTTATGGACTAAATCAAGGGAGTGCATATCCTAAACACTGGGTCTCTCACCCAAGGGATAATCTAGCCCCTCTTGCTAAACCCAACCCAATTTATTATGCAAACCGTGTGACTCAATCGGGTCATTGACCCAACTTTTTCGAGTCCACCCATCATCTACCAAGTGTGATGTTTGATGCCAACCATGCACACACACCCACAAAATGTGATGTTTTCATGCATATGTAATGTAATGTACAATTGTAAAACAACAATCTTGTCCAATAATCTATGAATGCCATATGGACCACTTTAACCACATATCAACATATTCCATTGCAAATTGTGTCCCAAGATATAATTACCATAATTCATCACAATACAAATATATCAATAAACATATATCAACATTTTCATTCAACTACTATTTTCCCAGGTATGTTATACATAATCTGTNCGTGGCTAAGTACATTGCAAAGTGCGCGGTGTGTCACCAAGGGAAGGTGAAGCATCAAAAGCCTGGAGGATTACTATAGTCCTTACCTATCCCGAAGTGGAAATGGGATCACATCACCACGGATTTCGTGTCTGGTTTTCCCCGGACTTCACAAGGGCATAATGTCGTATGGATTATTATTGATAGACACACCAAATCCGCTTATTTCTTGAGTATGATGACCACTGACTCCTTAGAGACCTTGAGCAAGCTTTATATTCGTGNGTGCAATAACACACTTAATTTCATATAGGCATTTAATCAAACACCTTCAAGGCACCAAATCATGTAATCACATAAAATGCTCAAATTCATCACATAACTCAAGAAATCACATTAAGTGATTTCTACATACCCAATTATTAAAACTTCCAAGAATCACAAGCTAGCAATTTCTTATTACCAATTCATACTAGAATTGAATTTATCCATTTTCATTAAATCAACTATAATAGGCAAGTGTTAAAATACATCTAACAACCTACCCATTTCACATAATCGTCATAGGTTGGAAATAAACTTAGTTAGAATGAAAATCCTACCTCTTGAAGCGTAAAACAATGGTAGAAAAGCCTTCATGAATACCTCCCAAGCTCTAACTTTGATTTCTCCAAGATTTCATTTTTGAATCTTCGGTGAAATCCATCCTTTTTGGTATGGTTGTATAGCCCTAATCGCGTAGATGAACTTTAATACTTGGCCCGAATGATTCCGACTGATGGAACTCTATAGATCGTAGAGGGAAGGTGGATNCTAAATCTTAGATATATGGTATGAAATCATTATTTCTTGATGCTCTTGCAAACTTTCTCATGTTTTGAGTAAAGTTATGGGTTGAAAGCCATAAAAACCCTTGTTTTGACATCAAAACCTAGTTTTTCAAGAGAAATTGATTTTTCTCTTGATTTTTCTTTTGCTCGTGATTTAAAAACTCTAGCGCTTGGTATTGAACAATAAAATGGTATTTTTGATGATCTCTTGCATATTTTCTTAAATTGTTCTATTAGAATAATACATGTGAAATTTGAAAATTTTGGATTTTACTTGGGATTGGAGAAATTGGTTGGATATTGCATCTCTTGTGGATATTTGGATGACCATGGGGTTGTTGTTGATCAGGTATTATAGAGTGGGTTCATGCGTTTCTTACTCCGTACAGGTTTGAATTTTTTCTACCACTCGTAGTGGGGTTGGTGCCTTGCGAGGACCAAACCACTATTTGCTCATGTGGTACTAAGGCTAAGGGTTAGTATATTATTCCTGGGTTGGATTCGTCACTGCCAATGCATTGGTATATACCCTTCCTAAAAGTTTGATATCCTTGCGAGAATTAGGTGTGNTGCTCATGTGGTACTAACGCTAAGGGTTAGTATATTATTCCTGGGTTGGATTCGTCACTGCCAATGCATTGGTATATACCCTTCCTAAAAGTTTGATATCCTTGCGAGAATTAGGTGTGTGTGTGCGGGCCAGGATATTCTCGATGTGTTTATTCATGCGATGTCATACATCATACCTGAGATACAAGTACAGATACAAACACAAGTTGTGGTTTGACATACATTGTGGGCTTTTGTTTATTGTGCAAATAGTTGGTTATGGTTTATTGTGGAAAGGATTTTATAGTGGAATTGGTTTGTTGTGAAATTGGTTATTGTGGAAATGGTAACTTGTTGGAAATTTTTATTGTTGGGAATTGGTTTTAATTTTTTATTTAATTATTGTTATTGTGTAAACTTGAGATCTATTGAAATGTCCTTGTTTTCCTTCAAAATCTATGTATGATATTTGTAAAATGAGACTGACCATTTTATATGCTTTTTGAAATCTTGTTCAAGTTTGGGAGAATTTTCCTACAGAACTTAGCACTCACCCTCCTACAAACAATATCTTTTTCAGGTTATGATCTAGAGAAGGAGCTTGGAGTTGATGAGTCAATACATTGGGAAGCTCCAATAGATGGGAACGTGGATCTCGAGGTGAATGTTTAAAGCTATATTCTTTTATGTTCTAGACTAGGAAATTCATTTTGAGACAATGTGAAGTCTAATATTTTTATGATTCTGCTACAAGATAATAGTTGATTTTTGGGATGTAATTGTCATAGTTGGGCATATTCTTTTGGATAATGTTGAATATATTGTGTATGATGAATTAAATTCTCTTTAGTTATGAAATTTATTTAGTTGATCTCATGATGTGAATAGTTTTTAAATAGTAATGTCGTCCAAGGGGGCTTTTGGGGTGTTATACATACTCATAACAACACGCAATTTTATACTAAAAATAGTCCATATGAGTTTGATTACAATTCTTTTCCATAGATTTACATGCCCATAATCAAATTTAGCTAATATTGTACAAAAGATGGTTTAAAAGCCACAAGTTGACTTTTCTTCATCCCTGAAGCCTCGAGTGTGAGTTGTCCACCAGTGTATACCCCGCACCTGAAATGTTTCCCATAAAGGGTAAGCCACGCTCAATAGGGTGGTATCTCCTAAAGAGGCTATTCCCCAACCAAGATGCATATGAAATGTCACATGTAGTTTCAACAAGACACAAAACATTCCAATCAAGAATATGCAACTTAATGTTGGAATTCACTATGTTATGCCATGAAATGAGATGAGACTCACTCATGTAACTCAGCCCAAGCCTTCACTGGCTCCTATCACCTATGCAATGCCATGAGTATAAAATCGGGCATTCCAAGCCCTTGTCATTGATGTTGCACATCCAATGGTCTTTTAAAAATATTTGGGTCTTTCTTGTGTTGGGTATTTATGGACTTACACCAATGGGCCCCCAACTAACACGGAATTCATGGACTTCCACCAACGGTTCCGTGTACACCGACACACTTTATGGACTAAATCAAGGGAGTGCATATCCTAAACACTGGGTCTCTCACCCAAGGGATAATCTAGCCCCTCTTGCTAAACCCAACCCAATTTATTATGCAAACCGTGTGACTCAATCGGGTCATTGACCCAACTTTTTCGAGTCCACCCATCATCTACCAAGTGTGATGTTTGATGCCAACCATGCACACACACCCACAAAATGTGATGTTTTCATGCATATGTAATGTAATGTACAATTGTAAAACAACAATCTTGTCCAATAATCTATGAATGCCATATGGACCACTTTAACCACATATCAACATATTCCATGGCAAATTGTGTCCCAAGATATAATTACCATAATTCATCACAATACAAATATATCAATAAACATATATCAACATTTTCATTCAACTACTATTTTCCCAGGTATGTTATACATAATCTGTGCAATAACACACTTAATTTCATATAGGCATTTAATCAAACACCTTCAAGGCACCAAATCATGTAATCACATAAAATGCTCAAATTCATCACATAACTCAAGAAATCACATTAAGTGATTTCTACATACCCAATTATTAAAACTTCCAAGAATCACAAGCTAGCAATTTCTTATTACCAATTCATACTAGAATTGAATTTATCCATTTTCATTAAATCAACTATAATAGGCAAGTGTTAAAATACATCTAACAACCTACCCATTTCACATAATCGTCATAGGTTGGAAATAAACTTAGTTAGAATGAAAATCCTACCTCTTGAAGCGTAAAACAATGGTAGAAAAGCCTTCATGAATACCTCCCAAGCTCTAACTTTGATTTCTCCAAGATTTCATTTTTGAATCTTCGGTGAAATCCATCCTTTTTGGTATGGTTGTATAGCCCTAATCGCGTAGATGAACTTTAATACTTGGCCCGAATGATTCCGACTGATGGAACTCTATAGATCGTAGAGGGAAGGTGGATTTTTCTCTCTTTTTCCTCTCTTCTCTCTCTTCTCTTCCAAAATTAAAACCCAGTAGAGAGTTGTGGAGAAAAATCAGATTTTTGTCTCCTATTTATACCCTTTAATTCTTGGCCCACATCGCGCGCACGCGTTCCCTATTTTTGGGTCCGTTTTCACCCCAAAAAAATTAAATTTCATCCCGGTTTTAAGTTCAAAATATTTTTATATGAACTTCCTTTAAATTATTTTAAAATTTTTGAAATTCTATTTCTGGTGTCGTNGTTTTCTCTCTTTTTCCTCTCTTCCCTCTCTTCTCTTCCAAAATTAAAACCCAGTAGAGAGTTGTGGAGAAAAATCAGATTTTTGTCTCCTATTTATACCCTTTAATGCTTGGCCCACATCGCGCGCACGCGTTCCCTATTTTTGGGTCCGTTTTCACCCCAAAACAATTAAATTTCATCCCGGTTTAAGTTCAAAATATTTTTATATGAACTTCCTTTAAATTATTTTAAAATTTTTGAAATTCTATTTCTGGTGTCGTTTTTGAGATCACTCGACATTCGGTTGCCTCGTAAAACATGAAAAATCTGACAAATATAATATCAAACCCAAAGAACTATCAAATATCATAGCATGCGCATCTCTAAGGTATACCATTAGTAAGGGTTATGACATCTTTGACGCTAGAGCTTTTTGTACAGTACTCACTTTTTTCAAAAGTTCTAGAAGACTGATTCTCAAATGGTAATTTGATAGCCCTTGAAAAAAGTAGTTCGTTCATTTTTGAATGGACTAAATCAGAGTTCGTTTAGGTAAGAAATGACCTTTTAAAGTGAACTGAATCCGATTGGACAAGGTTGAAGTTGAACCAGTTCAGCTAAGGGTCCAACTAAAATGGATTGGGCTTATGGCATGGTTAGGTCTGACTAGACAGCTAAATGGAAAGACATTGTTTGGCATTTCTTTGGTTTTAGGGTGTATCAAACAAATGTGGTATGGTGTTTTTTGCCTTCTTCTTTAATAGCTATGCCACTGGTTTGATCCTTGATTATTTTGACCCCAAACTTCACAGGAGTGATCCTTGGACAATTCCCCACAACTAAGTTGCAACCAATGTTGAATATATTTTGCATTCATACCACTCATTTCTTGTGATGCTCAATTTTTGACATAAACCTTTGTTCTAATAACACTAATGGTCCCAACTAGATAAAATTATGTTGATGACAATGTTGTTAAACTATCAATCAACTGCACTCGAAGATAGAGACCAAGAGAAAAATAACGATATATGAGCAGCAAAACAAAGAGAGTTTCAGTGGATGTTTTAATGAGTAATGCTTCAGTCACTTAAATCCTATATCTATAGAGATGAATAGGCACCAAGACAAACATTCAAATGGACATAACCATTGCTAACGACTATGTCTCTTAACCGATGTGCCCTTTGCCCATTAACCTCCCACTTTAAATTCATTTTCTCTCTCTCTCTCTCTCTCTCTCTCTCTCTCTCTCTCTCTCTCTCCATATACATGAGAAAACAACCGTCACCCATGTCCAAAAGTTCACCAACCTACACATTTGATATAAAACTAAAATCAAACTATCTAAATACGATAAAAAGATTACTTACTTCAGACTTCTATGCATGCACATTGTCACACCCTACCCTGAGTAATAGTACATATTGAGTATTCTAAGAGGGTGGACCCCACACCTTAACATAAACCTAGACAAACTTATGCATAGCATTTAATAATTCATAAGACAAGTACCCCACTGACCAAGTGCAACCACACATATAGATAGATTTATGCATATGAACATAACTCTCATTTATATTATTCACCAAAGTACGTACTCATGACTATTAAAAAACTTTACATATCAACTTGACTTTGACATATACAAAACTGTACAACAAAACCCACTTGCTATATCCCTAACAGTCTAGATTCAGTAGTGCACCTCCCTCTTCACCCAATTACCTGAAACCACAAACTATGGGGAGTGAGCACAACACGCTCAGTGAAATGTATATTTTCATATAACAAATAATAAAAAAAAGCATACCTCACATGTCATTACTGTCTCAACACATTAAACATAATTTTACAATAGGAAACCATCGTACGTACATTTCTTACGACTAACATTACTTCAATATTAAATGAATAATCACCCATGTACTATCATATTTGACATTTATGTACGTATATTATTCCACTATGTCCATAACTTAACCTTTAAGGCTATATCTACCTCCAAGACATAATTCAACCACTAATGCTCANGGTGAGCACAACACGCTCAGTGAAATGTATATTTTCATATAACAAATAATAAAAAAAAAGCATACCTCACATGTCATTACTGTCTCAACACATTAAACATAATTTTACAATAGGAAACCATCGTACGTACATTTCTTACGACTAACATTACTTCAATATTAAATGAATAATCACCCATGTACTATCATATTTGACATTTATGTACGTATATTATTCCACTATGTCCATAACTTAACCTTTAAGGCTATATCTACCTCCAAGACATAATTCAACCACTAATGCTCAATTTGCCACTAAGGGCAAACATTCGCCTTTAAGGCTATACTAGACACAAAGGCCATTCACCTACCAATAAGGTTGTTTATCATACACATTGTCATTACCATAGAATAGTCTACACATTCATTCATTAACGATAAAATGGCATTAGCCTATGAGGATATATTCACCACTTAATACCACATTGCATATTCATATTGCTATCTCAAAGTCAATAATCAACACATTCATACATTACTAAAATCATAGGCACACTCTCACCATTATCAATTATATGAAATAGTACACTCACTTCAAAGAACTCAACAACTGGGCAATGTCACTCTAAACCTCTAGATGGAGCCGAAACAGCTGGAGTCACCTCTAAACTTAGTACATATCATGCCAATGGATTCATCATTCAAATATGTCTCATGAATTCCTTGAAAATGCATGACAATGTCCTCATGATAATTCCTTCACTATGCATGTCTAAAGTACTTCAGAATGCATTAATGATGATTTGGAAATGATTGAGTTAAAGCTCAATGGTTCAGGTTGGCTTTTGAACTCATAATGATTTATTATCTATCTTTAATACATTTTTAAACTCATGTCCTTGTTTTCAATATTCATTTAATATTTTAGATTATTTGGGTAACAAGAAAACCAAGGACTCATAATTTTCCCTTGCAACTCTAATTCACACTCCATATTTAATCCAAACCCAGATATTTTCATGCTACGATATCTAGAGTTCTTTACATTTAGCTTTTAAGTCACCAAACCATAAAGGAAAACTCCCATAAAGTAACTTGCTCCATACAAACTATCTCTCTACATACTAGACACCATTAGTCAGAACTTTTAGAGAGAGAAGTGATGAGTGGGTTTTATACCTAAGAATTGAGTATTCTTGGCTTGATGAAATTGCAAGTTTCCAAGTATTTTATGTTCATTTTTATTCATTTTGTGTGTTTTAATGTTGTTTTGTAGGGATCATGATTTGGAAGGAAACAAGGTCATTTGGTAGCCTAAAGTTTGGATCAATTGAGGACTAAGCAACAAGGGCAGCTGTAGGCATAAAAGGGGGTGATCACTGTAGCTCTAGAAGGGCAGAAAAATAGTGCAATTGCGCTGATTTTAGGTGCTACAGCGTAGATTTTGGCGTGGAATACGAATTTTGGCTTGTTTTTGAGTAGAAATTAAACTCTAATGCTACATACATGTTAGGATTTAAGTTGGGATATAAATATACTATTTAAGGGGGCTGCTAAGATATAGAGGGAACCAAGGATTGAAAGTGAATTGAAGGCAAGGATCAAAGGAAACAAAATGAAGAAGACCACAATTGAAGGCTAGATAGAGATTGAAGATGGCAACTAAGTTTTCATTCTTTTCTCTTACTTTTAGTTTTTGATTTTCTGAGATGTTAATTAATTTGAGAATGATATTTTTCAATTACGTTATGAACTAAATTTTTATTAAGATTGCAATGGAACTTGATATTTAGTTAAATTAATCTACTCTTGTTTTCAATTGTGATTGATCATATATGAGTTGTTTATCATATTTTTGTGCTTAATATATGATTGTATGGCCAACAATTAATTTGACTCCCTAGATGAAATTGGAAGTTGAATTCTAGGGTTTAGATCTGAATATGATGACATGCGTCTAATTAATTCTTCTTAGGATTGAATAGTTGAGTTTGTGTATAGGATAGGAATATAACTATATGTCGTGTGTAACTTTTATGAGAGTTTGAGCTTAATTAATCTATTTCAACTTATTTTGCATAGGAATATAGTAATTTAATTTGGAGAGATATTTTTATCTAACCATCGGAATAAGGTTAATAAATAATTTTGAATTCTCAGTTAACAACTTATCTTGATCAATTAACTGGAAAAAGAGTGAAAAAATTTATACGAAATATTATGGAAAGTTGTAATCTTAAATTTTTTTATCCGGTGAAATCAGTCCTTGATTAGTAATTTTAGATTTAGTTTTAAGTTAGTAATTTCATAGTTTAATTTCAATTGTTTAAATAAAATTGAATTGATACAAGTTAGTACTTGGAAGTTATTAGTAACAATTCTCTATGAGAACAATACTCTACTTTTCACTTTATTACTTGTTTATCGTGCATACTTGCACGTTAATTTGTCAATATTGAATTCGAACAAGTTTTTGGTGTCGTTGTCAGGAAACTATTCTAGTAATTATTTCAATATTAATTTCAATCAATTTGATCATAGTTTAAACTTATTTAATTTTCTTTTTTAATTGTTTTCGCAAGCATTCTTAAATTTTGTATGCAAACACGATCTACAGGTCAGGAACCACTACCCTACAAAAGACAAAATTGAAAGAAGGTTCCGAAACTTGCAAAAGCATTGTCAAGAAGTAAAAAATCAAGAAACTATGGCTAAAGAATAATAGAAATTGCTAAGGAATTATGCTATACCACTTGTTACCGAAATACAATTGAGTATTCAAAGGCCTGCAATTCAAGCAAATAGTTTTGAGATCAAGCCGGGTACCATCCAAATGATTCAGAATTCAGTGCAATTTGGGGGTTTGCCTAACAATGACCCAAACGATCATTGAGTTTTCTGGAGATTTGTGACACATTCAAGTACAACAGAGTTACCGAAGATGCGATTAGAATCTGACTTTTCCCTTTCACACTTCGTGAAAAGGCAAAGAGTTGGTTGCATTAATTGCCGCCAGGTTCTATTACTACGTGAACAGATTTAGCTTAAAAATTCTTAACTAAATTCTTTTCACTAGCTAAAACTGCAAGGATGAGGAATGACATCACTTCATTCGCACAGCATGATTCTAAGACTCTCTATAAAGCTTGGGAGCGATTCAAGGATTTACTCCGAAAATACCCTCACCATGGTATTCCTAAGTGGTTGTAAGTTCAAATTTTCTACAATGGGTCGTTTAGTGCTACTCAGACCAATATCGATGCAGCTGCAGGTGGGGCATTGAAAGGAAAATATTTTGATGAAGCTTACGAGTTATTAGAGACGATGGCTGCCAACAATTATCAGTAGCCCTCTGCAAGGATCAATCAGCCAAAGATAGCAGAATTTTATGAAGTTGATGCGGTTACTACATTGGTTACACAGGTTGCTACGTTGACAAAGTAGATTGATGCTTTGGGGTGCAGCCTATTAAAAGTGTGGCAGTTTTTTGTGAATTGTGTGTAGGGAACCATCCAAGTGATCAATGTGCAATTAGTTTAGAGTCGGCACAATATGTTGGTAACTTCAACAGGCAGCAATATGGCAATAATTCCAACAATTATAACCCTGGTTGGGGGACTCATCCGAGATTTTCTTGGAATAATAATCAAGCCCAAACCCATACTCCAAGACAATTATACCCACTAGGCTTTCAGAATCAAGGTCCACCACAACAGGAAAAGAAGTCAAATTTGGAGGAGCTGCTTTCTAGGTACATAGCACAGAATGAGACAAGGATGAACAGTCTAGAAGTATCAATCCGAAACCTAGAAAGTCAAATGGGTCCGCTTGCTAATGCCATTAACAATTGACCTCAAGGCACTNAGAAGTATCAATTCGAAACCTAGAAAGTCAAATGGGTCCGCTTGCTAATGCCATTAACAATTGACCTCAAGGCACTCTACCTAGTGACACGGAGATCAATCCTAAGAGAGAAGATAAGGAGCACTACAAGGCTATTACATTACGTAGTGGAAAAGAGTTACCTGAGGTTGTTGGTGGAACTCCAAAACAATCACATGAAGATAATAGTGAGGGTGAAGAAAAAGATAGCAAGAATATGGATCATGAAAAGAAAGAAATAGATCCAGTTGTAAGTTCTAATGGAGGTAATCTGAGACCTTTCATGCCTCCCACACCATTTCCACAACGTTTGTAGAAACAAAAGTGCGATAAACAGTTCTCTAAATTCTTGGAAGTGTTTAAAAAGCTCCAAATAAATATCCCTTTCGCATATGCATTGGAGCAAATGCCTAACTATGTGAAATTTTTGAAGAAAATTTTGTCAAAGAAGAGAAAACTATACGATTTTGAGACAGTTACACTTACAGAGGAGTGAAAACTAAATGTAAAAATTAGGCAAATAAACATAAACCTATNGATTTTGAGACAGTTGCACTTACAGAGGAGTGAAAACTAAATGTAAAAATTAGGCAAATAAACATAAACCTATTCTAATTAATCTATTGCATTAGCATATACAACAAGCTTTTAAACCCCTAGGTGATCCCTAGTAAACGAGTTTTGTCTCATGAAGGTTTCCGGTGAAGTTACCTATAAACTTATTTTCCTCGTATCCAACATTTAAAACATATGCCCTTATCCTAACTAGGTCTGGGATGTCAACAATAGCTTTGTCCAATGCACCCGAGCTAATTACACATGAATCACATCATAACCTTAAATGCTAGTCTAGAGTATGCACCTACACATTCATTTTCAAACTCGTGTATGTGTGAAATGAACATGCAATTTAAACATTTACTCAACAAAATCCACATTCACTTGGCTATCCAAATTCAGCTTTGATGCAAAACTCACCAAGGGTTTCCCTTAAAAATGAATAACTCAATGATTATCTGAGCATGTTCTCCATGTGTATATGTGAGATAGAATCTTGTGCACAAAACAAAGTATGCTCACATATAATCTCAAAAAGAAGTACATGCATAAAAATGAAACATCCTTGGCATAATCTCATGAAATGAATGTTAGGGCACTAGATAGCAAAATCAACCTTTCTTTTTCTTTAAAAGTATGTTATCCTCATGCTTTTTCTAGATCATTTAGGACTTTCAAGAGTTAAAATGGGGCCTTGGGGTGATATTGAGGCAAATGAAATGAAGGAAATAGGATATCAAATAGGGTTGTTCTGAGTGAATGACTCTTATTTCAAAAACATCTCCCTTTTCATGGGATTTTCAGTCTACACCATCATTTCACTATTTGTTTCTTTTTCTTCTTTTCCTTAACATTTTCCGTTTCTTTTTCTTCTTCCACCCCTTTTTCTCCTTTTCTTCGATTTTTCATTCTTTTTCATTCAACATTTTTGAAATTCGCATCATTCATCCCTTTTACTGGGTTTTCACATCAACATTCCTTCTCTTTCATGTTCAATCATAGTCACCTCTCGAAACAACCAAGGTGTAGTAAATTTTTATCATTTTGCACTGGCTTGGTCAATTGTGTGGCATGGAAATGAATTTTCAACAAGGCTCAAACATGACACTAGGGATAGAATTTCACAAGAAAAAGGCTAAGGCTCACAGCATTTCAAAGATGGCATAAGATCATTTCTAGATGAGCATGGGAAGGCATATTGGTATTTTAAAACAAAGTCAATCAACTATCCACATGCACTCTAATTAAAGCAAGCATAATGAGATTATTAAACAGATTTGAATTTCAAAAAAATTTTCTTTGAGTAAATTTAAGTTCCCTTCAATATGGATTGGCACTAAACTCACATGGGTACTTATTTCATCTCCACTATGTATGTCAAGATCTAAAATGTGAATCCAATCAGTAAATTGCAGAAATTACACATTCAAGGTGCATTATGGTTGAGTTCAAAAGAAAACACATGTGATACTCCGGCATAGGATAAACTTTTATGATGTGCTCATGTATTCAAAATTCAAAATGAAGATCAAACTATCACTAAACCCATACACTTTCAATAGGGGAATATGGTTCAATATTAGATATTTTCCACAAAAAATATCCAAAATTTTCAAAATTTTCACATTTTCAACTATTCTATACAAAAAGTGATGGAATATGTAAATGGTGCACCTTCCCCCCCCCCCCAACTTGAACCATGCATTGTCCTCAATGCACAAGGAAACATGCAATGAGAAAAATGAAACTAACATGAGAAATAACATAACCCTTTTTTTTTCTTTTTTTTCCTTTTTTTTTTATATACACATTAAAGGGAAAACAAAAAAGTTTGTTTACACCCCCAACTTAAATTCACACATGATATTGAATAAGATTTGTTACGATGATGCTCAAAATGAATTGAATCCAAATTAGGAGGAGGTAAACAACATCATGCTAAAATCTACATTACAACATCATGAAAAGGAAAATATAAGTCTAACTACTATGTACATGAAAACAAAACAAAAAGGGCTCATGTCAATCCGGCTTCAATTCGAATATGAGCTTGCGCCCATTGATTTTTTTGATTATAAAATTTTTTTGTTGTATAAATGTCCTTCCTAACCAATCTATCCAGCAATACAAAGGATAATGATTCAAAAATCTCAACCAAACAGAGCAGTAGGCAATTTTATGCAATTCCAACAATGGAGTATATAATTTATCTTTAAAATTTTCTACACTTATCTCTATTTCAATGCCCTCCCCAAGTTGAAAAATGTGAATCTCAACGCCATTCTTTGATAGAAAAATGACCTTGGACTCCTTAGCCTCATGTGAGATAATATTTTCATTAAATTTTTCACAATCCAAAGTAGTGGGAGATTCAACATCAATATGAATTTCTTTGAGACGATCATCCTCAATACATTGACTATGCTCATGATGTTGTTCTTCACAATTAGCAATTATAACATTAGTCAATGCAATAAGGTCATCACTAATTTTAGAAAATTGTACTTGGGCATTGACTTCCATTAGGTGTAGGATAAACTCACAAAGAGTATTTTCCAATTCTTGTTCGGTTGATTCGTCATATGTTGGATAGTGAAAAATTTCATTTGGTGGTGTGCGATCGAATGAAAAATTATAAGGTTCGTTCTCCCAAACATAACTCAGATAACTCGTTGCAACATAATGGTCGGGGTAAAAATTTTTGGGGGCCAATATTGAAATTGATCCTTCACATGCAAAGTCTTGNCTTAAATTCACACATGATATTGAATAAGATTTGTTACGATGATGCTCAAAATGAATTGAATCCAAATTAGGAGGAGGTAAACAACATCATGCTAAAATCTACATTACAACATCATGAAAAGGAAAATATAAGTCTAACTACTATGTACATGAAAACAAAACAAAAAGGGCTCATGTCAATCCGGCTTCAATTCGAATATGAGCTTGCGCCCATTGATTTTTTTGATTTTAAAATTTTTTTGTTGTATAAATGTCCTTCCTAACCAATCTATCCAGCAATACAAAGGATAATGATTCAAAAATCTCAACCAAACAGAGGAGTAGGCAATTTTATGCAATTCCAACAATGGAGTATATAATTTATCTTTAAAATTTTCTACACTTATCTCTATTTCAATGCCCTCCCCAAGTTGAAAAATGTGAATCTCAACGCCATTCTTTGATAGAAAAATGACCTTGGACTCCTTAGCCTCATGTGAGATAATATTTTCATTAAATTTTTCACAATCCAAAGTAGTGGGAGATTCAACATCAATATGAATTTCTTTGAGACGATCATCCTCAATACATTGACTATGCTCATGATGTTGTTCTTCACAATTAGCAATTATAACATTAGTCAATGCAATAAGGTCATCACTAATTTTAGAAAATTGTACTTGGGCATTGACTTCCATTAGGTGTAGGATAAACTCACAAAGAGTATTTTCCAATTCTTGTTCGGTTGATTCGTCATATGTTGGATAGTGAAAAAATTCATTTGGTGGTGTGCGATCGAATGAAAAATTATAAGGTTCGTTCTCCCAAACATAACTCAGATAACTCGATGCAACATAATGGTCGGGGTAAAAATTTTTGGGGGCCAATATTGAAATTGATCCTTCACATGCAAAGTCTTGAACCGTATAATTTAATGGGCACTCACTAGTGATGTGCTCATACTCATCACAAATCTCACACACATTTTCAAAATTTGAGGCATTTAACACATTTTCATAAAAATTAGAAAACATAAAACAAAACACAAACTACAACAAACTATTTACAAATGAGACGACGTACCTTGGCCCGTGATGAAAATCAAGAGACTTACCTATGTCATTCCAAATTACCTTCAAACTCAATGCTTAACCTTCCTCAGCAACGGCGCAGAAAATGCTTGATTTATTCTGTCATTCCTTATCTCTGAACATCACCTGGTCATGTGTATATGACTTATATGGATAGTTCAGTGTCACTCTTACTGGGGTTTAATGCAAGAAGTGGAAAAAATGTGTGAATGAACAAAATGTGTGTGTGTGTCCAAATTTCTCCCCAAGCATAGAGAGTCTTGCAATGTCGTGTTTTACTTGGAATGGGTATTCCAAGGTCATTTCCTCAGGGAAATAAGGTGAACTATGTGAAGGTAATTTTGTGAAAAATGAAAAGTGTAAAATATTTTGAGTTTGAGTTTTGGTGAATGATATTGGTTATAGAAATGTAATGGAAACAAGTGATGGCTAATCCAAAGAGGTCATTCCAATCAGAATGTCAAGTCAATTCAAGACATTCTTCCAATGGTGCCTAAACGTTCGATTGTTTCGTAGGAAGTGAGGGACTAAAACAAAGGTGAGGAATCAAGCATACCCTGCGACAAGTCAACCGTGTATCAAGAACTCACAACCATATCCACACTCAACCTAGTCAAACCAAACCATCTTACACTACAAGGAAGAATNGAAGAGGTCATTCCAATCAGAATGTCAAGTCAATTCAAGACATTCTTCTCATGGTGCCTAAACGTTCGATTGTTTCGTAGGAAGTGAGGGACTAAAACAAAGGTGAGGAATCAAGCATACCCTGCGACAAGTCAACCGTGTATCAAGAACTCACAACCATATCCACACTCAACCTAGTCAAACCAAACCATCTTACACTACAAGGAAGAATGAAAAAGAGTTGATTTAGCATACCCAAGAGGAATTCTCCCTTAGATTAGCCAACTTAAAACTTAGCTACTCATATTAAATACAAAGACATTCATAATGTAAAGACACATAGTGAAGAAATGAAGATTAAAACTTGTATTAATGCTAAGAAAAGTTAAACTACGAAAAGAAGTTCATTTAATACCCATATGTAAAGCTTGAAAGGAAAACTCAAATACAAACATGGTAGATTCAAGAACATGTAACTAAACTTGCAATACACTTGAAATAAATGAGATTACAGTGCAAGAATTAAGGATTACATGAGTATTATAGCTTATTAGAAGTGAAATGGGTATGAAAATGCAAAAATCCAAACTTTTTCTTTCTAGAACTTCATCTTCTTCCTTGGGAACTTCTCTCTCTAAACTACTCCTAAGCTTAGGTAGCCTCCCCACTCCTCAATAGCTTGTGTGAAGGTGAATAAATGGTGTGTAGCTTGGTAAATGCCATCCATGAAGCTCCTATAGCCTGTGTTTGCAGACCTTCCATCAATGGGAGGTGAGTTGATGGCTTGGATAGGCTAGGACAAGCATAGCCTGCACCCACCATGCCTTCCTCCTTTTCTCTCTTCCTTTCCCATCCTCTATCTTCCCCAAGCTAACTTTAGGGTGTAGGAGACATGTATATATGTAGAATATGTCAAGGAATGGGTGTGAGAATCATAGGTAGGACTAGGGGTGTCAATCATGCCGGGTTAAACGATTACAAGTCTGTTTAAACGAGTGACGGGTGAAAAATATTTAAACCCATACATGACACGTTTAATAAACGGGTAAAAAATTTTAACACAAACTTTTTAATAAACGGGTAACATGACACGACTCATTTAACCTATTTAAAAAAAATAACAAAAAAAATATTTTTTTAACAAATTTTTACACTCCATTTCTTTTCTTCCAACTGTACTTTCCTCAATTGGAGGAGTTCCAACCAGCTTACGTGAAAATCACACCACAAAAGTTGGTTAAAGTGAGAAGCCCACTACCTTTTTTATATAGGCAACTAAAGTCTCCCCCTCCACTCCTTGTCGATGTGGGATTCAAAGAAAAGGGCCAAAATACAAGTCAATGACTTACTTCACTTTCCTACTGATGTCCTTACTTTTTTTTTTTGAAATGTTTTCTTTACTTATTTTCTTTACTCCTTTATTATTTTATATATATATATATATATATAATTTATTATTATATTAAATTTATTTAAACGGGTAATAAATGTGTTGACAAGTCTAACCCGAACACGACCCATTTATTAAACGTGTCTAGCAGGTCAACCCATTTACCACCCAAACTCGTTAAGGTCTCACCCAAACCTATTTAATNTAAATGTGTTGACAAGTCTAACCCGAACACGACCCATTTATTAAACGTGTCTGGCAGGTCAACCCATTTACCACCCAAACTCGTTAAGGTCTCACCCAAACCTATTTAATTCATGTCGATTTGTGTCGGTTAATTGTATTGTGTCAAATTTTGACAGGCCTAGGTGGGACCCCCAAGTGGCAGAGCATTGAGTTGCAGGTGTTCTGGTGTTTCTGGGCAAAACCTTCCTGAAGGTCGAAGCAAACCTTCCAAAATGTTTTTTCCAGTAGGCAAAACCTTCCAAAAGGTCTTCTGGAAGGTGCAAACTCAGAAAATAAAATTGTCATAACTTTTCATCCAACCATCTAAAACTTTCATGTTTTGAACTTTTAAGATTGGAAGTGGATCATGGTCAAAAATGGGGCCGCTAAATATGCAATATTAAATATGAGGCTATTAAATATGCAATATTACGCGCTCATCACTATTCTTCAAAAGAAGCTACCACCAAAGCTCAAAGATCCAGGTAGGTTTACAATTCCATGCACAATAGGCAACCAATTTTTCGGAAAAGCATTGTGTGACTTGGGAGCTAGTATTAACTTGATGCCACTCTCAATTTATCAAAAATTGGGTTTGAAGGAAGCGAAACCTACTAATGTTACATTGCAGCTTGCAGATAGATCACTCCCTTATCCAAGGGGCATAGTTGAGGACATTCTAGTTAAAGTGGATAAGTTCATTTTTTAGTTGATTTCATAGTCTTAGATTGTAAGGAAGATAGTGAAATACCTATTATTCTTGGGTGACCATTCTTAGCAACACGGAGAACACTTAGCGATGTACAGAAAGTTGAGCTAACTATGCGAGTCCAAGATCAAGAGGTTACATTCAATGTATTTTCAGCAATAAAATTTCCAAAGGAAGCGAAATAATGTTTTCGATTTGATTTAGTTGAAGAGGAAATGAATGATGTATTCGTTGGAAGCTANAATAAAATTTCCCAAGGAAGCGAAATAATGTTTTCGATTTCATTTAGTTGAAGAGGAAATGAATGATGTATTCGTTGGAAGCTATATTTCAGATCCCCTTGATAACACCAAGCTATATAAAGAGAAGGTAAAAAGGTGGCATGATAAGAAGATCATTGAGCGGAAGTTTGAGCTAGGTCAAGTTGTACTCCTTTTCAATTCACGGTTAAAGCTTTTCCCAGGAAAACTCTAATTAACCCTAATTAGTATATAAATCAGAATAGTTAAAAATTCACATTGGTGTGATAAAATAACTAAAAACAAGAACTTAAGATCAATTAGGGTTTTGTGCGGGAATTAGGGTTTTTAATATTTTATGTCCAAAGTTTAGGGTTTAATGCAGAATTATCGAAGAATACAAGGAGCAAAGTATGGAGGCTTGAAACAATAAAGGCCAAAGTGTAATTTCACCAAAGGAAGAGTCAGCACACATGCAAGTTGCAAATCCAGCAAAGCTCCACCGTCCGAACGATGGAGGGGCGTCCGGATGGTCCATCTTGATGGCTATCTTTATCTTTCCACCTCATGCTTCCTAAAATGGCTATAAATAGTCATGCCCTCCTTCATTTTCTGGAGGCCGGAACCAAGAGAGCTCTAGAGAGAAATCCAAGAGAGAAAAGAGAAAAGAGAAAAGAGAAAGAGAAAGAGAAAAAGAAAAAGAAAAGTTGCAAAACGATCCAATCTGTGATGCACTTCAGTCCAAACTTTGTACTTCTGCATTCCTGTTGTATATTTCTATTCGGATAGTTGAACTGCCATCAACTTTTTGTCATAACTGATAATAAAGATGATTGTGTTTTAGTTGTTGCTTGTGAAAGATATTTTAGATTTTGTATTTTAATTCTAGTTGTAATGAAAACTGTCTGCACTCCTTGCTTGTTTGTAGCAATGGGGCGTGAGTAGTCACTTATATCGTTCAGTAAGAGGTAAACATATGTACAATACTGGTTAAATTCTAGAAATACTGATGTTTTATATATTTATATATCTATGTATTATATATTTCATGCATGATAAAGTAATGTACTTACTTTCGGCGCTGTGCCTAGAAGTACGTCATCAGTGCATCATCAACCTGCCGGTAAAACAACCACGACATTCCTATCAGTATGGCTTGTCCTCCACTGGAACACTGAGGATGTTAATTGATGCATGGTACAAAACCTAAATGATCCTCATGAATAGCTTGTCCTTCTAGGTTATTAGGGTTTAACTTATATATATATATATATATATATATATATATTAGATGAATGACCTAAGTGATCCTCATGAATGGCTAGTCCTTCTAGATTACTCAGATCGTTTAACTAGTATAAATGATAATATTATCAGTCTAACAACCACCGCATTCCTATCGGTATGGTTTATCCTCCACCAGAATGTTGAGGATGTTTAACTGGTATATATGTATCACACATGAAGTCAAATGAATAATTCAAGTATTTCTCATGAATGGCTTATCCTTCTTGTTTGCTTGGATTAATCACTTGATACATCTATAACCAGCTAACCTAAAAAGTTGTTGTGTTATGACTAATACCACTAGTTGACCTAATAAGTGGTTGTGTTATGGTATATTATGTACTCACCTACTATTATGGAGACAAATGAATAATTCAAGTGATTCTCATGAATGGCTTGTCCTTCTAGTTTGCTTGGATTAATCAATTGTCATGGATACCACCAGCTAACCTAAAAAGTTATTGTGTGATGGTTTATATACATCAGACCTACCAATTGACTTGCCAGTAAGATGGAAGTTGATTGCTGTAAGGTAGCATTTCTAGTATTTAACCAATATAATGCATATGTGATCCTTGAACTAAAGGATACTTTTTATTGTCTAAATCTATCTGCAACATAAATATTTACTTATACTAGTTATCAATCTAAGCTATCACAAGCTTTCAAATGCTATCTGATTCGAATTAACAACTTAACTATTTTTATTTCGTTTCCAAATTATTAAAACTCTTCATGGGATCGATACTTGGACTTAAAACCGAAAAAACTACAATTCGACCACTTATACTTGGGTGTATAATATTAATCCGATCACGAAAATAGTGCGAATCAAACTCAAATCAAGGTGGTAAGGGTCATTCATTATTACGAAGGTGTTCCCACAAGGAGCAATCAAAGTCGAGGAGGTGAATTCGAAGAGAACTTTCAAGATGAATGGGCAGAGACTGAAGCACTATTGGGGCAGCGACTTTGATCACCAAAAGACCTCAATTAACCTTGCTAACCCAGAATGAAATAGGAAGTAGTCAAGATGAAGACTATAAAACAAGCGCTTGGTGGGAGGCAACCCAAATTTTAGTTTTGAAGTTTTATTTCAATTTATTTTTTTATGAGAAATAATGATATTAGTTAGTTGGTGCATTTTAATTGGTCTGTCAATTGCTTGCAGATCCCAAGAATTGAACATAAAGTTGGAGCACGCACAAAACCTTACTAGGAGCCAAGAGTAGCCCACTGACTTCAGCAATTAAAACAGGACAGCACAACAGCGCTGTCCCACTGCAAAATCAGCTCAACAGCGCTGTCCATAGTGCAGCAACCCTCACATTCAACTCCCAAATCAATGCACCAACGTTGTGCCACTACAAAAGTAGCACAGCAGCACTGTCCATAGCGTAGTAGCCCACCAACTCTAGCAATTAAAAGGTCAACACATCTTAAGGATTTGGGCATACGAAATTTCCTCCTACATTTCAAAGCTCTAAAACCCATTCTCTCCAACTCCCAATCACTCATAATTCCATTGAATCATCAACTTGGAAGTCCCAATCTCTTATATATATAACAATCTTCCATCTCAATTGCCTTAATTAGTACCAAGCAATAGCAAGGGTTCTTCATCATCTCCACGATGTTAAAATTTTGCAATGTAAGGATTTTGGGGAACCATAGGAGCCTCCTCAACCTGCTGTCATTCATCTCAGTCACCTATGAAGAGTCTAGTTGATTAGATGCGTGGTTTATGTCAAGAAACACAAGAGTTACACAGAGAGACACAAGAGTTATGTAAGGAATCTTGACTTCAATCTAGACACAATGATCGACTTGCACATCGATTGGACTCATTCGTGGAGTACTCACCAGAGTTCAATTCTAGTCCACCTATGTTTCTCGAATACACTCCCGACTCAATGGACGACAAGNTGACTTCAATCTAGACACAATGATCGACTTGCACATCGATTGGACTCATTCGTGGAGTACTCACCAGAATTCAATTCTAGTCCACCTATGTTTCTCGAATACACTCCCGACTCAATGGACGACAAGGATGCTGACAATGATGCCAACTAGCAAAGTCTCAAGGAAGTCCTCTATCTGAATTCTTCCTACTTTATACATTGAGGACAATGTTTAGTTTAAGTTTAGGGGTGTATTCTTGTTTGAATTAGGTATGCATTTAGATAGCATGTCTTAGTAAAACTTGAGCTATAGGTTGATTGAATTTGATCATGGCCAATGATGAATGTGATTAATTGTTAATTCGAGGAAAATTGATGAACATGTTGAGTTTGTAGTTTGACGTACTATTTGGTTTTATACNTTTGCACTTAGATAGCATGTCTTAGTACAACTTGAGCTATAGGTTGATTGAATTTGATCATGGCCAATGATGAATGTGATGAATTGTTAATTTGAGGAAAATTGATGAACATGTTGAGTTTGTAGTTTGACGTACTATTTGGTTTTATACTGTTTGTGATCATTTCATTCATGAGCACATATCCTTCTGTTTGGTTAGCTATTGTTTAGAGAATTTATTTGGCTAAGTGCTTGTGGGAGATATCAGTGAAACTCTAGAAAACTTATTTAAACATCATTCAAAGCAAATTGAGGTATTCATATAAGTTTGGAGAAAATTAAAAGGAAATTTTCGAAATTTATTTTGATTTGAACTTTTATAAGTTAAAAAAAATTAAAAAAACAAAAGAAAGGGGCATGTGGTGAGTAGAGATGGAATATAAAACGCACTCACTCATAAACACATGTTGAGAATGAGATGAAGCGTAAAATACACTCGCTTAAGAGAAGGCGAGATGGACCATAAAATGTACTAGCTCAATAAGAGGTGAGATGGAGCATAAAATGCACTCACCGAACGAATGAAAAGAGGAAAAACAAAGAGAGAGAGAGAGAGTTGAAAAAAAACGTTGTACCTTCTAATTATATGTTTGACTTAATTAGCAGAGGTTGATGTGAAATGTGTGACACCCCTAAAACCGGGGTCCTTTATTAACCGTTGACCACCCATCAACCTGCGAAAATACCCGTGATGGTTGCCCACTCCGGCATCACGTCAATAATATTCCTTTGTCCGGGATTATAACTCACACGTGTAACCCGTGTTCCTTTAATCTTTTAATCCAATCGGGGTTCAATACACCCCAATAGACCCCATTTAAGGTCCATTTGTATCATTGGTACTAAAGGGTACCTAGCCCAAAGGCCTGGGAAAAAGGATTTTAACGAAAAATTCAAAGTTTGAGAAAGCGTACCGGTACGACTTTCTTTCTGGACCAGACTGTACCGATACAATTTGCCCAGTTTTGCCTTTTTCTCCTGTTTTCCATTTCCAATCCAATTTTAACCATTCCAACATCATCTCATCATCTCAAACATACATAATAACGTTATTTACATAAAACTTGATATCGACAAGTTCTATTACAAGTCATTTACACGGTTATATGTCAAAATGGAATTAAACAAAAGTTTTACACAAAACTTGTTTTCAAAAGCCACAACTCAGCTTTTCTTCATCGTTGAGGCCCCGAATGTGAGTCCTTTCCCAGTACGAACCCTGTACCTAAAATATTTCCCGTATAGGGTGAGCCAACGCCCAGTAGAATATTTCCTACAGAGGCTACTCCCCAACCTAAGTGCATATGCAATGTTCATATACAACATTCCCAATTATACAGTCATTCCAAGCAAGAATATGCATGCTTCATGTTGGAATCTACCATGCCATGCCATGAATGAAATGAGATTCACTCACGTACATCAACCCGAGCCCTCACCGGCTCTCTCCACACTATGCAATGCAAGTGGAAAACCCTTGTCATTGATGAAATACATCCAATGATCGTCTTTGAAACAAAACTCATATGTTCATAAAAATCAATTCATTTTTGGATGTTTCTCATCAAATGAATAATTTGTACAACCAAAATCATGTGTCTTTATTTGGGTAGTGGACTTTTGGTCTTGCACCGCCAACTCCACACGCCGATACACTTTGTTTGGACTTGCACTGTCAAAAGTGTATAAACCAATAACCGGGCCTTGCACCCGAGGGGGGATCTATTCCTTCTTCCTATACACAACACAATTTTTCCATATATGCAACGGTGCAACTCAGTAGGATATTCAACCCCACTTTCCCAAGCCCACCAATCAAACACCAAGTATGTTGATTGATCCAACCATGCACTCACACACCCATACTCATGGCCATGGATGCATTTTCCCCATGCAAATGCAATGTAATGCACCATTGCTCAATTAATGTCATGCTCAATGTGATGAATACCAATGAGCCAAATTTAAACCACACATCTCAACATGTGTCATGGCAATTTATATCACATGTATAAAATCACCAAAATCTATTATCATGTCAATACATCAACTAGCATATATCAACATTTATATACCCAACACATAACTTAAGCATGGCATTACGCAAACTCATGTCAACCACACTCAATCACAAGGCATAATGTTAAACATATAGCATGCCCATACAATCACTTTTCCATTGAATTACCAACCAAGTAATTTCCACATCACAATTTCAAGTTAGGAAAATCTATTCTAACCCATTTACATACTCCTTTTTTTCATACCCATTTCACCCATTTCATATGCATAAGTGAGTGACATACATATCCCTTCAACCCATGCATTTCATATAACACTATAGGTAGGAAATGAACCGAAGTAGGAAAACCCCTACCTCTTGGAGCATAAAAGAAAGGGAGAAACTCAAGAACAACTCCCAAGCCCTAAACCTTTGATTTTTCCAAAATTTCTTCCGTGAAACTTCGGTGAAATTCTTCATTCTTGGTACGTACGCGTAGCCTCGTCGCGTAGACCAACTTTAATTCTTGGTCCGAAGGATTCCAACCGACAAAACTTCTTGGATCAAAGAAAGAAAGGTAGAAATTTTATTTTCTCCCTTCTCTTTCTTCTAATGTCTGAACACAGCCGCCAAGGGTGAGAAAATATCTGATTTTTCAGGTATTTTTCCCTATTTATACTTTTAATTTCGCGGTCCACATCTTCCCACTTATTTATCACCTCCTAGTCCGTTTTTAACCCGAAATGACTTAATTAACTTCCGATTTTAGTTCAAATTAATTTTATTTAAAATTTTACTCAATTATAAGAAAATTTTATAATTTTTATTTTTAGGGACCTTTTAAAGTTCATTCATCACCCAATTGTCTCGAAAAATGTGTAAAATTTAACTATCTCAGAATTCGATAAAAATTGATGTGGCAACTCAATTTTACGATACGAATCTAATGATGAAGTCTGTTGCTCCATCGGAACTCTTTAGAAATATGCATTTTAAACCCGCATAATAGTGGCAATTTACTATTTTGCCCTTTGTCGAAAAAAGTTCAAATTTTCTCGGGTTTTACAAAACGTAAGTTCATAGAGTTGATATTGAGTATCTCCTATGGAGTGCTTGATTACATAAATGTATTTGGGTGATGACTTATTTGAACAATTCATATATGCACATGTATTTAAAGGGTTATGAGCAAAGGTAAAAGTAAGGAGTATGTTGAATTTTTAGACTTTGCATTGTTTTGAAGTTTTTCGTGAATTATTATTATTTGTAGTAACTTTTGGGGCCATTATTTAGATTCATATTGATCCATTATAGTTAATTTTATAGTTTTTGTTATTAGTATTTTGCTTGAGTACAAGCAAAGATTTAAGTTTGAGGGTATTTGATGAGTGGGTTTTATACCTACGAATTGAGTATTCTTGGCTTGATAAAATTGTGAGTTTTCAAGTATTTTATGTTCACTTTTATTCGTTTTGTGTGTTCTAATGTTGTTTTGTAGGGATCATGATTTGGAAGGAAACAAGGTCATTTGGTAGCCTAAAGTTTAGATCAATTGAGGACTAAGCAACAAGGGCAGCTGTAGGCATAAAAGGGGGTCAGCGCCACAACTCTAGATGTAGCGCTGCAACTCTAGAAGGGCAGAGAAACAGCACAGCTGCGCTGATTTTAGGGGCTGCAACGCGGATTTTAGCGTGGAAGACAAATTCTGGCTTGTTTTTTAATAGAAATTGAACCCTAATGCTACATACATGTTAGGGTTTAAGNGCAACTGCGCTGATTTTAGGGGCTGCAACGCGGATTTTAGCGTGGAAGACAAATTATGGCTTGTTTTTTAATAGAAATTGAACCCTAATGCTACATACATGTTAGGGTTTAAGCTAGGATATAAATATATTGTTTAAGGGGGTTGCTAAGATATAAAGGGAACCAAAGATTGAAAGTAAATTGAAGGCAAGGATCAAAGGAAGCTATACGAAGAAGACCGGAATTGAAGGCTAGAGAGAAATTGAATATTGCAACTAAGTTTTCTTTCTTTTATCTTACTTTTAGTTTTTGATTTTCTGAGATGTTGATTAATTTGAGAATGATGTTTTTCAATTACGTTATGAACTAAATTTTTATTAAGATTGTAATGGAACCTGATATTTAGTTAAATTAAACTACTCTCATTTTCAGTTGCAATTGATCATATATAAGTTGTTTGTCATATTTTGTACTTAATATATGATTGTTTGGCCAACAATTAATTGATTTCCTAGATGAAATTGGAAGATGAATTCTAAGGTCTAGATCTTAATATGATGACATGCGTCTGGTTAATTCTTCTTAAGATTGAATAGTTGAGTTTGTCTATAGAATAGGAATATACTTATATGTCGTGTGTAACTTTTATGAGAGTTTGATCTTAATGAATCTATTCCAAATTATTTTGCATAGGAATATAGTAATTTAATTGGGAGAGATATTTTCTCTAACCATCGGAAGAGGTTTAATAAATAATTTTGAATTTTCAGTTAACAACTTATCTTGATCAATTAACTGGAAAGAGAGTAGAAAGATTTATACGAAGCATTAGGGGAAGCTGTAATATTAAGTTCTTTTATCCGATGAAATCAGTCCTTGATTAGTAATTTTAGATTTAGTTTTAAGTTAGTAATTTCATTGTTTAATTTCAATTGTTTAAATAAAATCGATTGATACAAAGTTAGTACTTGAAAATTATTAATAATAATTCTCTGTGGGAACGATATTCTACTTATCATTTTATTACTTGTTGATCGTGTATACTTGCACATTAATTTGTCAATATTGAATTCGGACAACAAGAAGCTCCAAAGGTAGATGACATAGTTTTAGAGAGAGAAAGCTTAGATTTTTGCAATTTTTTCACCCATTTCACTTGTAACAAGTTGTAAGACTCTTTTAATCTTTGTTTCTTGCATTGTAATCTCCTTTATTTCAAGTGTAATCGAGTTCAATCTATTGTTCTTTTCTGCTGGGTGTGCTCTGCAACTTCTTCATTTCTGTATGAAATGAATTTTTCTTTGTAGTTTACTTCTTCCTGGCTTTAATAAACGTTCTAAGTTTCATTCTCAACTAATTTTTATTTACATTTCTTCTACATGTCTCTTTACATCATGAATGTTTTTACTTCAACCATGAGTAGCTAAGCTTTATCTCAACTGATCGAACAAGTCATCAATCCTCGGTAAAGGGTACCTATTCTTGATAGTGACCCTATTTAATTGCCGNAGCTAATCCAAGGGGAACTTCCTCTTGGATATGCTAAATCAACTCTTTTATATTCTACCTCATACTGAAAAGTGCTTGGTTTGACTAGGTTGAGTGCGGACGTGGTTGTGAATCAACTCACCGATAATGTGTATGTGGCTTATACGGTTAGGTGAGTGTCATTCTCTCTCGGATATCATGCAAGAAATGGGGAAAACGTGTGTGGATGAACAATATGTGTGTGTGTGCAAACATGTTCTCCAAGCGAAGAGGGACTTTCAAGTGTCATGTTTTACTTGGAATGGGTATTCCAAGGCTGTCTCCACAGGGAAGGAAGGTTGAATTGTGATGAAGGTGATTTTGTAAAAATGGAAAAATGTAAAATCTTATGAATTGGTGTTTTGGTGGGTGAAGATTGGTTGTAGAAATGCAATAAAAACAAGGTTGGCTAATGCAAAGAGGTCATTCCAATGGAAATGTTGAATCAACTCAATTCATTTAGCCAATGGTGCCTGGGTGCTTGATTGATTCGTAGGAAGTAAAGGACCAATGTGGAATGTAGGCTCAAGTATACCTCGTGATAAGTCTACAGTGTATCAAGAGCTCACAACCACGTCCGCACTCAACCTAGTCAAACCAAGCACTTTACACTATGAGGTAGAATGGAGAACAGTTGATTTAGCATACCCAAGAGGAAGTCTCCCTTGGATTAGCCAACTAAAAGTTTAGCTACTCATGTTTAAAGTAAAAGCATTCATAATGTAAAGAGACTTGTAGATGAAATGGACTGAAAATAGAGATGAAATCAAGCTTAGAACTTGTATTAATGCTAGGAAAAGATAAACTACAAAGGAGAATTCATTTCATACCAAAATAGAAAGCTTAAAGACAAAACCCAGTTGAAAATATAAAAGTGCAAGAACATTGAATTAAACTTGATTACACTTGAAATAAAGGAGATTACAATGCAAGAAATGAAGATTACCAGTGAAATACAACTTACTTCAAGTGAAATGGTGAAGGAAATGCAAAAATTTAACTTTCTCTCTCTAAAACTTCATCTTCTTTCTTGGAGCTTCTCTCTCTACAATACTCCTAAGCTTAGGTAGCCTCCTCCCCAAACAATTGTGTAAAAATCTTAATTTATGGTGTAAGACTTGCTGAATTTCATCCATAACCCCCTCCTAGATAGGCCAAGCATGGCTCCTCCGATGCTTAATGAACCATCTATCTTCTCTCTCTTGCTTCTCCCATGTGTCTCACTTCAAATCTGACTTTTTGGGGTTAGGAGAGCATCATAGGGTGTCAATTGTGTTAAGGTATGGTCTAGATGACCAGAGGTAGGTCCTCGAAGTTGGTGGAGTCGTGTGAGCAAGTTCTGGCATTTCTAAGCAAAACCTACTAGTAGAACGATGAAACCTACCGGTAGATTTTTTCCAATAGGCAAAACCTACCGGTAGGTTTTAATGACTTTCTATCGATAGGTCGTAAAGGGGATGCTAGCTCAGGACCAAGTTTATTAGATTTGTCATAACTTTTGATCCCACTGTCCGATTAAGTTGAAATGTTGACACAAGATAAAGGACATCTAGATCTACAACTTTTATGTTTTATACTTTTTTAGATTCGACATGGATCATGGTAAAACATTGGAAAAATAGAGGTATTTCCACTTACAACATAAAAATTTCAACATTATTCATAAATTTGACTAACCCTAAGTAATTAACTGCAAATTTAAGTTAAAATACATGTAATGAGGCCGTTAAATGTGCAATATTACACGCTCATCACACCCCCCAACTTAAGTTGTGCTAGTCCCTAGCAAACAAAAATAAACATATATTAATTCTGTTATTGCATTTAGCATATGCAACAAGCATTTAAACCCCTAGGTGATCCCAAGTGGACGAGTTTGTCTCGTGAAGGTTTCCAGTGAAGGTACCTACAAACTTCTTTTCCTCATATCCAACAATTGAAACATATGCTCATATCCTAACTTGCACTGAGATGTCAAAAATAGCTTTCTCCGAACACCCGAACCAATCACACATGAATTAAATCATAGCCTTAAATGTTATTCTAGAGTATCCACTGATTTGACCTATTTCATGATCTGATATTTATATATACACCCAAGTATAAGTGGTCGAATTGTAGTTTTCTCGGTTTAAGTCCAAGTATCGATCCCACGAAGAGTTTTAATAATTTAGGAAATAAAATGAAAATAGTGAAGTGGTTGTTTAAACTAAGATAGCATGAGATAGCTTGTGATGTGAGCTTAGATTGATAACTAGTCTAATTAAACGTATATTTGCAAATAGATTGTGTAAAGACAATAATATAAACAGTATCCTTCAGTTTAAGGATCTCACATGCTTTATATTGGGCAAATATTGGAAATGCTACCTTATAGCAATTAACTTTTATGTTACTGGCAAGTCAACCGGTAGGGCTGATGTATATAAACCATCATACAACAGCTTTTTAGGTTAGCTGGTGGTATCCATGACAATTGATTAATCCAAGTGAACTAGAAGGACAAGTCATTCATGAGGAATACTTGAATTACTCAATTGATACCATGATAGTAAGTGCATACATAATAAATCATAACACAACAACTTCTTAAATTAGCTGGTGGTATTAAATCATAACATAGCAACTTTTTAGGTTAGCTAGTTATAGATGTGTCAATTGACTAACTCCAGTAAACCAGAAGGACAAGTCATTCATGAGGAATACTTGAATTATTCAATTAGTCATCTTTTTTATACATACCAATAGAAGATGCTCATCGTTTTGGTGGAGGACAAGCTATACGGATGGAACACCATAGATATTTGACTAGAAGTATTATTATGTATACCAATTAAACAACCTTAGTAATCCAGAAAGACAAGTCATTCATGAGGATCACTTCGGTCATTAATCTGATAGTTATATATATGAAGCCCCTAAAACTGGGGGTCCTTTGTCAACCGTTGACCATCTATCAACCCGCGAAAATACCCGTGATTGTCGCCCAATCCAACATCACGTCAATAGAATCCCTTTAACCTGGAATTGTTACCTACATGTATAACCCGTGTGTATTTTACCATTTGACCAATCAAGGTCCAATATACCACAATTTATCCTTATTTTATGTCCATTTATATCCTTGGAACCAAAGAAATTAAAGTCCAAAAGCATGGCAAAACATCCTTAAAGTTTCAGATTTTTGGAGAACCTACCGGTAGGTTTTACCTGATAAACAAAGTTCTGCCTTTACGCAATCCTACTGGTAGGTTCTACCGGTAGGTGTTGCCCACTGGATAGCAATCTATCGGTAGGTCTTGTCCAGATTTGCTTGTTTCATCTGTTTTTCATTTTCAATTCATTTCAAAACATATTATTTCCATCCAACACATGTATATTGAAGATTTTCATATTACACAAGGTCCGTACACAACTCTACTACATTAATTTATATGCCAAAACTAAGGTTTGATAATCATTTACAAGAAACCCAAAATAAAGCCCCATCCCGATTTTCTTCATCCTTGAGGTCCCATGCGAGGGCCTTTGCTTGACAAATTTTCCTATAGTTTCCTAACCTCTAAACATCACCTTTTAGCATGTATAGTATATGGATGAAGGGGAGTGTCACTCTCTTATGGGTGATATCAAAAGAAAGGGCAAGGAGATGGGGGGAAATAAAATGATGGTAATGTGATGTGTAAATGCACAACAAATGTGTGTGTGTACAAAAGTGCTCCCCAATTGCAAGGAGACTTTTGCGGGTCTTGTTTTACTTGGTGGTATTCCAAGGTCGTTTTCACAGGGAAGGAAGTAAACCGAGGGGAAGGTGATTTTGGGAAAAGAAAAGTGTAAAATCTTTGGTTGTTTGGTGAAGTTTGTTTTGATGCTAATAAAATGACAAACAAATGTTGGCAAATCCAAGAGGTCACTCCAATAGGAATATCGTCTTAACTCAAAACCCTCCTCCAATAAAGCATGAATGAACGATTGATTCGTGGGAAGCTAGGGATAAGATTAGTGAGTATCTAAGCATAAACCATGACTAGGCTTACAGAATATCAAAGACTCACCAACTTATCCACCCTCAACTTAGTCAAACTGAACCATTGAACTCTGAAAGAAGGGAGGAGAATGAGTTGAAATGGTATTCCCAAGTGGAGATTCCCCTTTGTTTTGCCAACTAAAAGATTTAGCAACTCATGCTTAAAATAAAATTGACAATGTAATGAGAATGCATTGCAAAGATATGAAGTTCTAGAGTAACTAGATACCAGAAAACATAAGCTATAAGAGAGTATATTGAATACCGATTTGAAAACTAAGAAAATGAAGAACTTTGATGCATTAATGGTGAAAGCTTTAAAAGAGCATTAAACTTGCTTTGAACTTGAAGGAGAATAACATTAATGACATTAAATGAAGTTCTAAAGATTCATATCAGGGATTACAAGACAATGTATTGAAAGAAATGCAAAAATCTCAATTTTCTCTCACTAGAATACTATGCATCATCTTCTATAGACTTTCTCTCTCTATATATCTTCTATTACATGCATACAATACAATGGAGTGCTTCCTTTCCAAAAACGTNTTATTCATCATCTTCTACCCAGACCTTTTCTCTCTATGTCTTCTATTACATGCCATACAATACAATGGAGTGCTTCCTTGCCAAAAATGTGCTTGGAGAGATCCCCTGGCCTCCAGAAGTGACCTCCATCCATAGGGGTGCAGGAGGAATGGGCAGGACAAGGGGGTTGCAGAGCTTGTCTACACACCTAGCTTCTCTTCTCTCTCCTCATTGATCAACATGACTCCAAAAGTCCAATAAGGAGTGTGAAAGGGATGAATAGTATTGTGGGTGTGTCAGGGGAGCATGGGAGATTTGTTGGTGGGACCCTCAAAGCAGTAGACCTGAGTTGCAGAGAATGGGACAGAACGACAGAACGTACCGGTATGCTAAACTCCAGAGATTGGATCGTACCAGTACGCTTTTGCTGCCCTGTCTGATTTTTCTGATTTCTTCACTCTAGAGCTTTCCTCTAGCAATTCTTTCATCCCCCAATCATCTCAATACATTTGGGAAAACCTTAAGAAGCCTTATTTAGCACCTTTTAACTGCAAACACCGAATAATTTCATTAATAACTCAACAGATATAACTCCAATCATTTAATCCCCAAAAGCAATTAAACTAGGATGATTAGCACATAAAAATATGCAATGTTTTGTGCTAATCAGCCTTCCTCTAACGTGTATCCCGCACCTGAAATATTTTTTCGTATAGGGTGAGCCACGCCCAATAGAGTATTTCCTACAGAGGCTACTCCCCAACCTAAGTGCATATGAAATGTTCATGCAACATTTAACAATCAACAATCATTCCAATCAAGATCAAGCAAGTCTATGTTGGATTATAACAAGTCATGCCATGACATAAGATGTCACTCACTCATGCAACTCAACCCGAGCCCTCCCTGGCTCCTTTCACCCATGCAATGCTATGAGTATTAAATCGGGTTTTTCAAGCCCCCGCCATTGGCATTACACACCCAATGACTATTTTTAAGAAAATCTCCGGGTCTTTCTTGTGGTGGGTTTTTAAGGACTTCCACCAACGGCACCCAACCGATACGGAATTTATGAACTTTCACCAACGGTTTCGTATACACCGACACACTATATGGGCTCTTATATCAACGGAGTGCGTATCCGATCACCGGGTCTCTCACCTGAGGGATAGTCTAGTCTTTCTTGCTAACTCCAACTTAATTCTTTTTCCATGCAACTGTGCGACTCAGTCGGATCTTGGATCTAATTTTTTCAAGCCCACCCATCATCCACCTACGTGGTGTTTGATGTCAACCATGCACACACACACCCACACTCATGTCCATGGATATGGTTCCTCTGTGCAAATGCAATGTAATGTATCATTGCTAAATCAATGTCATGCCCCATATGTAATGAATTTCATATGAGCAAATTTAACCACATATATACATATTTCATGCTTATATTTACCAACTTCATCACAATGTCAATGTGTCAATAAACATACATCAACATTTTATATCCAACAATATATCCTAAGCATTGTATTACATAATATGTCACAATAACACACTTCATTCGTAAAGGCAAAATATAAATACATAGCATGCCCACATAATACCAAATTCCATGGAATTACACAGGTAATTTTCACATATTAATTCCAAGCTAGGAATTTATTTTAAACCATTTCTATACCCATTTTCAATACCCATTTCATCAATTTCACAACAAGAGGCAAGTGATATATAACTCTATCAACCTACCCATTCCATATAACCACCCTAGGTTAAAAATAAACCAAAGCAGGAAGGAACCCTACCTCTTGAAACAAAAAACCACATTGGGAAGCTTCAAGAACCCAAAAATGAGCTAGAATCCCTAGCTTCCAAAAATCTCGTTCCTTGATCTTCGATAAAACCTGCACTTTTTGATATTGCCACGTAGCCCTTGTCGAGAGGAACAACTTTTCCTCTTGGCTCGAGTTGATTTGAGCACCCAAGCTTCGTAAATCGTAGAGAGAAGTGAGAAGTCCTCTCTTTTTCCCTCTCTTCCTCTCCAATGTAAAGACCAGCTGAACAAATGGGGAGAAATCTGATATTTCTCTCTTTTTTATACTCTCAAAACACTTGGTTCTTATTGCACCACACGACCCTCTTTTTCCTAGGTCCGTTTCACCCCGAAACGATTTAATTTCATCTTGATTTAAATTCAAAATATTTTTATTTTTAACTTGCTTCAAATTATTTTCAAATTATTTTCAAATTTTTAAAGTTTTATTAAAAATTTTATTTTTTGGGTCATCCGAGACTCGATCGCCTCGTAGAACGTAAAAAATCTAACTATTTCAGAATTCAACAAAAATTGACGAGGTAACTAGATTTCGTGAGATGAATCCAACGGCGAGGTCCGTTTCGTCATTCGAGATCTTAGAAAATTTAGGTTTTTAACTCGCACCATATTGATAAATTATCGTTTTGTCCTTTTTGTGAAAAGTTCAAATTTACCCAAGTTTTACATTCTTCCCCCCTTAAAAGAATTTCGTCCCCGAAATTCACACTCACATATACACTTACCCGCATGCATATGTAACATTAATATTACACTTAAAATTATAGAAATGTATCTCCATCCTCGCACAGAAACGGATAATTGGTATGTATGGTGTCCTCACGCTTCAACGTCGCCTCCTCCACACCTCGGTGCTGCCACAGCACCTTCACTAGCCTCATAGTCTTACCTCATAAAAATTGCTCCCAGCTATCCATAATATGCACCGATCCCTCCTCGAAGGTCCCATCCGCATCAACAATCAACTCACTCCAATCCACTACATGTGTCGAATTTGGAGTATACATCCGGAGCATAAAAACATGGAATACCGCGTGAACATCCGATAAATTTGGCGATAACGCCAATCTGTAAGCCACTGTACCCACCCTCTCAAGTACCTCGAAGGGCCCGATAAACCATGGTGACAATTTTTCCTACTTTTTGACCCTGACCACTCCCCTCTTATACATCACCTTCAAGAAGACGTGATCTCCCACCTCAAACTCTAGTGGTCGCCGTCATCTGTCGGCGTAGCTCTTTTGTCGGCTCTGAGCCATGAGAAAATGTTCCCGTATCAGGTCCATCTTCTCCAAGGTTCTCTAACCAAATTCGGACCCGTAGAAGGTCTCTCTCCCACCTCTGTCCAGCACACCAAAGAATGACAAGGCCTCCCATATAATGCCTCATAAGGTGTCATCTGAATGCTCGTTTGATAACTGTTGTTGTAGGCAAATTTCACTAAGGGTAAATACACTTCCCAACTACCCTTGAGATCTAAGACACATACCCGTAGCAAGTCCTCTAATATTTGGATGGTCCTCTCCGACTGACTGTCTATCTAGGGATGAAAAGTTATGCTCATCCAATTGTGTCCCCATGGCCTGTTGAAAACACTCCCAAAAATGAGTCGTAAACCTGAGATTCCGATCCGATACAATAGATATGGGTACCCCATGTAACCATACAATCTCTCGTATATACAATCTATAGAATTTCTCCAGCCTGAAGGTCATTCGCACTGCCAAAAAATGTGTCGACTTCGTAAATCGGTCCACTATCACCCACATCGCGTCATATCCCCACGATGTTCGTGGCAAGTGAGTCACAAAGTCCATCGTGATATGCTCCCACTTCCATTCAGCTATCTCCAAAGGCTGGAGCAACCCCGCTGGTCTTTGGTGCTCAGTCTTGACCTACTGACACGTGAGACATCGTCTTACAAAATCTCCAACGTGTCTCTTCATTCTGCTCCAATAATACTGGTGACAAAGATCATAGTACATCTTCGTGCCACCTAGATGCACAGCAAATTGAGATCAATCGAACTCCCTAAGGATCTCCTCTCTTAAATCCGCTAATTAGAGAATCACAACCCTTCCCTTACACCAAAGATTGTCATCTGAGTGAATGGTCCAGCCTTCGTCCCTAGTACCTGCCTGTACTCGGTCCCTGATGGATAATAACTCTGGGTCATATCCCTAGGACTCGATCACCCTGCTCAGTAGGAAAGGCATAGCCACCAAGCTCCCTAAAACACTCTGATTCTGATCCCTTTAGTGTAACCCACACTGTCCCACAGTCTCGAGCATTTGCCACTCCCAAGAAGCTACACTATCCAAGACTCCCCATGACTTCCGACTAAGTGCATCAGCCACCATATTCACCTTATTGGGATGGTAATGCAAAGTGAAGTCATAGTCCTCCAAATACTCCATCAACCTGCATTGCCTTATGTTGAGGTCCCGCTGTGTAAAGATGTACTTTAGACTCTTGTAGTCCGAAAGCACCTCGAACTTCTCACTATACAGATAGTGGCGCCAAGCCTTCAAGGCAAAAAAAATGGCCGCCAACTCCATATCATAAGTAGGATAATTCTGTTCGTGGTTCTTTAGTTGGTGAGAACCATAAGCCACCACCCTCCCGGACTGTATCAAAATACATCCAAGTCCGTCTCTAGAGGTATCACAGTACACCGTGCACATCTGTCCCCTCTTCGAGACTATCAAAATAGGAGCTAAAGTAAGCCTCCTCTTTAACTCCTGGAATGCTTTCTCGCATGATTCATTCCACTCAAACTTGACCCCCTTTCGGGTCAATCTCATCATAGGTGCAACTAGTCGGTAGAAGTCTTCAATGAATCTCTGGTAGTATCTTGCCAATCCCAAGAAACTGCGTATCTCAAACATTGACTTTGGCCTCTCCCAATTTAGAACCGCCTCAACCTTCTCCGAGTCCACAGATACGCCCAAAGCCGACACCACGTGTCCCAAAAACTTTACCTTCATAAGCCAAAATTCACACTTGCTGAACTTGGCGTATAACTGGTAGGCCGTCAAGGTCTAGAGAACAACTCTTAAGTGACCCTCATGCTCCTCCTCAGACTTGGAGTAGATCAGGATGGCATCAACAAACACCACGATGAACTAATCTAAATAGGGTTGGAACACCCTATGAATGAGATCCATGAATGCCGTCGAGGCATTCATCAACCCAAATGGCATCACGGTGAACTCAAAATGCCCGTACCGCATTCTGAACATCTTAGGAATATTTGCCTCCCTAATTCTCAACTGATGGTAGCCACTGCGAAGATCTATCTTGGAGTAGACCCACGCTCCCGTCAATTGATCAAACAGATCGTCGATCCTCGATAAAGGGTATCTATTCTTTATAGTAACCCAATTCAACTGTCGATAGTCTATACATAGCCGAAGGGTTTTGTCCTTCTTCTTGGCAAATAGCATCGAAGCCCCCTAAGGTGAAGTGCTCGATCTAATAAAATTCTTGTCCAACGATTCTTGAAATTGGACCTTTAGTTCTTGTAACTCTGCCGGTACCATTCTATGTGGAGTCATAAAAATAGGTGATGTGCCCATATGCAACTCAATGCTAAAGTCTACATCCCTATGTGGAGGTAATCCCAGTAGTTCGTCCGAAAAAATGTCCTCATACTCACAGACAACCCAAGGTAGACCCAACTCCTGTCTTACCTCGTCCTCCAAAGTAAGGCTTGCAAGCCAACCCATTAACTGCCCGTGCCATCAAGAGTCATACACGGCTTGGGACAAAGCTTTGTATTTTTTCCCCTAAAACTTGAAACAAACACCGTCCAATGTGTAGGTAGTTACTCTCTTCTGATCATAATCAATGACGACCTGATATACTGCCAACCAGTCCATCCTAAGGATGACATTGAACTCTGACATGTACATGACCCTAAGGTCTATAGTTAGTAGAATCCCTGAGATCTCTAACTCACAACCCCGACATATCCGATCAACACACACTCTAGCTCCTAGGGGTGAATTCACATACAATGGCTCTTCCAAAATATCAACCTCTAAGCCCAGATCTCTCACACATGATACATATATGAATGAATGCAATGCACTAGAGTCAAATAACACCATAGCCCATCAGCGAGAGAGTATAAATGTACCCTGAATGATTGACTGATCCATTGGTTCAGTTTGAGGTGTGATGGCATAGACACGCCCCTGAGTCTCGGAAGTCCCGACCTGCATGCCCTATCCTCGACCTTGACCCATGCCCTGGCTCATCTGGCCTGATTACAGAGTCCCTGCTCATGAAGTGGTAGGGCCTGAGTAGCACCTTGGAACTAATATTGGTTTTCCTGGCCTATGGTGAGGTAGGGAGAAACAAAATAAGTCTATGCATGCCCCACCCACAACTAGGACTGAGATGCCCCATAACTTTAGGACCCACCTCTAAGGGCAATCCTGTTTCATATGACCTAACTGGTGGCAATGGAAACATATCCGTTAACCTGCCTGATAAGTTGTCCTGGGGTTTCCCCTGCCTTGGGAGAATTGACCTTGGCCTTGGCTTTGATAGCCACGACCCTGTCCTTGCTGCCACTACGGAGTAAAAGTCCTCTACCTCTTCCCCGAGCTAGAAGAAGAGGATAGGCCCTCCTTCTTGTCCTTGGCACCTAACTCCCGGATGCTCCTTGCACCATCAACCTCTCTCTCAATGGCCATAGCTATCTCAACCATCGAGTTCAAGTCTTGTAGGTAGAGACCCACAATTTTTCCCCATATAGATAATTTCAACCCATCCTCAAACCTCTTCACTTTAGCCATATCTGTGGCCACATAGTCTTCAGCAAAACAGGCTAACTTAGTAAACTTAGCCACGTATTTCATCACCGTCATTGTTCCTTGTTTCAAATCTAAGAATTCCTGGGCATTAGCATGTCAAACAACCACGGGGATATACTTGCCCATGAAAAGCTCCCAAAACTCTCTCCATGTCATTTTCTCTAAGTTCTTCGCATCCTTCACCCAATCCCACCACAGTTGGGCTTCTCCCTTTAGCTGAAATGCAGCTAGCCTTATATTCGTGGCATTGGAGGTAATCTCTATAGCCTCAAAAATCTTATCAACTTTTCGAAACTAATGGTCGGCTACCATCAGATCTGCCCCTCCCTTAAAAATTGGAGGCTTGTGTGCCTTGAACCTCTGGAGGTTACTCAAGCCTCCTTGTCCCACACTTGCACTAGTCTGTGCAATAGTAGCAACCGCAATACAAATAGCCTCCATGAAGTCTTGTTGGTCAAAGGTCAGTGGTGGTTGGTTATTGTTCCACCCACTACCTCGACGTCCTCTTCCTCTACTTGCTATCTACACACATGTCAAATAGCAATAGAGTACCAATTTAGTATCCTAAAGTAGGAACCAAATTTGAGACCTTGAGATTCATCTCCCTATCTCCCTAGTAGAGCTTATGCCACTCACTAGTAAACATTTAACCTTGAACTATTACGTTCCTTTGTTTTCTGACCCCCAAGGTTATGTTTTCTAACCCTAGTATCTCTTTTCCATATACATTTTACCATACATATCATTTACATAACATATAACACATAACATGTATCATATTAAAGCACATAGCATGAAATGCACAATGAATGCAATAGTCTAGACCCATGCCCCATGAAGCCCTAGGTAAATCGTATACCTAAGCTCTGATACCAAGCTGTGACGCCCCTAAAATCGGGGGACCTTTGTCAACCATTGACCATTCGTCAACCCGCAGAAATACCCATGATTGTCGCCCAATCCGATAGCACATCAATAGAATCCCTTTAACTGGGAACTGTTACCTACACGTATAACCCATATGTATTTTACCATTTGACCAACCAAGGTCCACTATACCATGATTTATCCTTATTTTATATCTATTTATATCCTTGTAACCAAAGAAACCAAAGTCCAAAAGCATGGCAAAGAGCCTTAAAGTTTCAGATTTTTGCAGAACCTACCGGTAGCTTTTGCACACTAGAAAAGTCCTACCGGTAGGTCCTATCAATAGGTTTTTCCTGATAAACAAAGTTCTGCCTATACATGATCATACCGATAGGTGTTGCCCACTGGACAACGATCTACCGGTAGGTGTTTGTCCAAATTTGCTTGTTTCACCTATTTTTCATTTTCAATTCATTTCAAAACTTATTATTTCCATCCAACATATGTATATTGAAAATTTTCATATTACACAAGGTTCGTACACAATTCCACTACATTAATTTACATGCGAAAACTAAGTTTTGATAATCATTTACAAGAAACCCAAAATAAAGCCACATCCCGACTTTCTTTATCCTTGAGGTCCCATGCAAGGGCCCTCCTCCAGCGTGTATCCCGCACCTAAAATATTTTTCCGTATAGGGTGAGCCACGCCCAGTAGAGTATTTCCTACAAAGGCTACTCCCCAACCTAAGTGCATATAAAATGTTCATGTAACATTTAACAAGCAACAATTGTTCCAATCAAGATCAAGCAAGTCTATGTTGGATTATAACAAGTCATGCCATGTTATGAGATGTCACTCACTCATGCAACTCAACCCGAACCCTCTCTGGCTCCTTTCACCCATGCAATACTATGAGTATAAAATCGGGCTATCCAAGTCTCCGCCATTGGCGTTACACACCCAATGACTATTTTTAAGAAAATCTCCGGGTCTTTCTTGCGGTGGGTTTTTATGGACTTCCACCAACAGCACCGAACCGACACGAAACTTATGGACTTCCACCAACGGTTCCGCATACACCGACATAGTTTATGGGCTCTTATACCAACGAAGTACGTATCCGATCACCGGGTCTCTCACCCGAGGGATAGTCCAGCCCTTCTTACTAACTCCAACCCAATTATTTTTCCATGCAACTCAGTCGGATCTTCAATCCAACTTTTTCGAGCCCAGCCATCATCCACCTACGTGATGTTTGATGTCAACCATGCACACACACACCCACACTCGTGTCCATGGATGGGGTTCCTCCATACAAATGCAATGTAATGCACCATTGCTAAATCAATGTCATGCCCCATATGTAATAAATGTCATATGAGCAAATTTAACCACATATATACATATTTCATGCTTATATTTACCAACTTCATCACAATGTCAATGTGTCAATAAACATACATCAATAACCCCAAGCTCCGTAGATTGTAGGGAGAAGTGAGAAGCCCTCTCTTTTTCCCTCTCTTCCTCTCCAACATAAAGACCAGCTAAACAAATGGGGAGAAATCTGATATTTCTCCCCTTTTTATACTCTCAAAATACTTGATTCTTATTGCGCCACATGGCCCTCTTTTTTCCGGGTTTGTTTTCGCCCTGAAACGATTAAATTTCGTCCTGGTTTAAGTTTAAAATATTTTTATTTTTAACTTCCTTCAAATTATTTTTCAACTTTTAAAATTTTATTTTTGGGTCACTCGAGACTCGACATGCTCGTAAAATGTAAAAAATTCGACAAAAATTGACCAGATAATTAGATTTCGTAAGAAAAATCCAACGGTGAGGTCCGTTTTATCATCCGAGATCTAGGAAAATTCAGATTTTTAACCCGCACAGTAGCTATAAATTACCGTTTTGCCCCTTTTGTGAAAAGTTTAAATTTATCTGAGTTTTACAATGTATAGTAGTTAAACAAACCTAATAACCCAGAAGGACAAGTCATTCATGAGGATCATTTAGGTTTTGTACTATGCATCAGTAGAACATCCTCAGCATTTCAGTGGAGGACAAGCCATATCGATGGAACACCATAGATATTTAATCGGCAGGTTGTTGATACACTGATGACATAATTCCATGCATAGCACCAAAATTACGCACATCACTGTATCATGCATGAAGTGTATCATACATATATATGTATATATATAGACTACTAAAACATCAGCATTTCCAGAATTTCACCAATATTATACATATGTTTACCTCTCACTAGAGGATATAAGTTGTAAAACTCAGGTAAATTTAAATTTTTACTAAAAGGGCCAAAACGGTAATTTATCACTACAGTACGGGTTGTAAACCTGAATTTTTCTAGAGCTCGGACGAAGAAATGAACCTCACCGTTGGATTCATCTTGTGAAATCTAGCTATCAATTTTTATCAAATTTCGAGACAGTTAGATTTTTCATATTTTACGAGGTAGTCGAGTCTCGGTTGACCTAAAAATAAAATTTTTAATAAAATTTTAAAAAATAATTTAATGCAAGTTGAAATAAAAATATTTGAACTAAAACTGGAGCAAAATTTAATCATTTTGGGACAAAAACGGACCCAAAAAAATAGGCTCGTGTGGCGCATTGTGGTCCCAGAAATTAAAGCGTATATATAGGGGGAGAAAATCTAATTTCTCCCCATTTGTTTAGCTGGTTCTAACATGAGAAGAGAAGAGAGGGAAAGGAGAGAAAAAAGAGAGAAAATACACCTTCTCTCTAGGATCTACGACTCTACGGGCGTCGTATCAACTCGAGCCAAGTATTAAAGTTATTCTCCTTAACGAGGGTTACGCAACCATACCAAAACAAAGGCTTTCACTAAAGGTTTGAAAAATAAAATTTTGAGAAAGCTTGTATTAGAGCTTGGGTTGAATTCTTGAAGCTTTCTACATTGATTTTACGCTTCAAGAGGTAGCGTTTTCATCCTAACTAGGTTTATTTTCAACCTAGAAATGTGATATGGAATGGGTAGGTTGTTAAACATCTTTAGCACTTGCCTATTGTTGAGAATTTGATGATTTGGGTATCTAAAATGGGTAGAATAAATTCTATCTTAAATTGGGTATGTAGAAATTACCTAATGTGATTCTTGAACTATGTGATGAAATTTGGGTATGTATGTGATTACATGATTGGGTGCCTTGAAGGTGTTGGATGTTTGCATAGATAATGTGATTTCTAAGAAAAATGGTATTATATGGGCATGCTATGTGTTTATATTGTGCTTGTGAATTAAGTGTGTTATTGGCATTGAGTATATGCTAACATGCTTGGGATTTGTTATTAGATATAATGTTAATATATGTTTTATGATATGTTAGCATTATGATGAATTGTGGATATTTTATGCTTTTGATATAATTGGCAATAGAATGGTGAAAATTGCTCATTTGGCATTCATTGCATATTGAACATGATGTAGGCGTCACATTTATGGGCATTGGGCGTGACTGTGGGCGTGGTTCAATCAAACACCATACTTGTTGGATGATGGGTGGGCTCAGGAAAAGTTAGAACAATTTTCTAACTGAGTTACACGGTTGCATGAAAAACTTGTGTCGGGTACAGCAAGCAGGGCTAGATTCTCTCACAGGTGCAAAACCTGGCTACCTGGTTCATACACTTCCCTGAGGTGAAATTCCAGAAAAGTGTATTGGTATGCAAAACCAGCGGTGCAATTTTTATTATTGAATGCATATTCTTGATTGGAATATTTGAATGGTTGATTGTCGCATGTGAACATTTTATATGCATCTAGGTTGGGGAGTAACCTCTTCAGAAGATACCCTATTAAGCATGGCTCACCCCTTTATGGGACAACATTTTAGGTGCGGGATACATGCCAGTGACGACTCTCATTCGGGCCCTTAAGGAAGAGGAAAAGCCGAGATGTGGCTTTTTTTGAGATTTTGTAAAATTTTTATGAAAACTTACTTTTGGCATGTAAATATAAAACAATTGTAATCAAACTCATATGGGATATTTTAATGTAAAAAAATTGCTTGTGGTTATACAAGTATGGGTAAATGAACCCGGTATGGTCAATGTTTATTTATAAATGGACCCGGTGTGGTCAATATTTATTCATAAATGGACCCGGTGTGGTCAATGTAGTATAATTGCACAGGTTGTGTTTTGGGTAGAGCTCCCTGTAAAAAGAAGACTCTACCAGAATTTTGTTAAATTAAGGACCCACAATTTTTAGGGCGTCACATAAAACTACTCACACCCCATTACTACAGACAAGCAAGGAGTGCAGATAGTTTTCATTACAACAATAAATATAATACAGACTTGGATACTTCTTTCACAAGGAACAACTGAAATATAACCACCCTTAATATCAATTAAGACACAAAGGTGGCGGTAGTTCAATTATCCGAATAAAAAGATAACACAAAAATGTAGAAATATAGAGTTTCGACTAGAATGTATGATGGACTGGATTTGTGTGTAACTTCCTCTTTCTCTCTTTCTTTTTCTCTCTTGTTGGATTTCTCTTAGGAGCTCCTCTATGCCCAACCAACTCCAAATGAAGAAGAATATGCATATTTATAGGAAAAATGAAGCATGAGGTGGAGGGATCATCATGAGCCGCCAAGGGCCACCATTCAAATGCCCCTCCACCATCCAAACGGTGAAGCCTTGCTGGATTTTTGCATGCTAATCATCATGGTGTGCTGGCTTTTCTTGGTTGAATTACACTTTGGTCCCTTGCTCTTCTAACCTTTGACACATTGTTCCATGTATTTGCTGGTAATTCTGCATCAAACCCTAAAATTTTAAACATAATATACGTAAAACCCTAATTTATGCACAAACCCTAATTGATAGTTTTTAGTTATTTTATCTTACCAATTTGATTTTTTTACCATTCTAATTCTTATTCTAATTAGGGTTAATCACACTCCCCAACTTAAACTTTACTAGCCCCTAGTAAATTATAACAAAATGAAAATATAATCAGAGGTAAAATCATTTTCGTAGATTTTTTTCACGATTGCATTTAGTCTATGCAACAAGCCGTAAAACCCCTAGGTGATTCCTAGTTGACGAGTTTTGTCTTGTGAAGGTTTTTAGTGAAGCTACCTACAAATTCCAGTAGTTAGGAGTTCATAATTCATATTTTGCACAAGTACAATCAAATCAATATTCCTTCTGTCTTGCTAGAAAACTTTCTTTTCTGATCACTATAAGAGTAACACACGTTAGTTGTAACATTATCTATATATTTTTATAAAAACTTGTGTCTGTGTGTAGTGATTTCTTATTTAAAAATTACTTTATAAATATTACCATCTTTCATGGTAATCTTGATGTCAATCCTTCCATGGAATACACTCTGCAAAAATAACACACATGCTCTAGTGACTATCCTCAAAAACTACATGTGATTGGCATATTGTTAGCAAAGCAAATAGTTTCACATGTAATTAATCAAAAGAGCGGTTATTTGAATAAAGTAGGGATTTGACATAATCTCATGAAGGAATATTATCACTATATTAAATATATTATTAACATTCTCCAGGACTTTGTATAATCATCAGACTAACGATCTAAGTGATCCTCATGAACAGCTTGTCCTTCTAGATTACTAGGATTGTTTAACTGGTACATATTATAACCAGCTAACCTAAGAAGTTGTTGTGTTATGGTTTATTATGTACGTACATATTATAATATTGTCAATTGAGTAATTCAAATGATCCTGATGAATGGCTTGTCCTTCTGGGTTATTAGGGTTAGTCAATTGACACATGTATACAACCAGCTAACCTAAAAAGTTGTTGTGTTATAGGCTATTAATACCACCAGCTATCCAAAGAAGTTGTTGTGTTACGGTTTATTATGCACCTACTTGTTATCATATGGTTAACTAAGTAATTCAAATATCCCTCATGAATGACTTGTCCTTCTGGGTTATTAGGGTTAGTCAATTGACACACATATATCACCAGCTAACCTAAGAAGTTGTTGTGTGATGGTTTATATACATCAGACTACCGATTGACTTTTCAGTAAAATGCAAGTTAATTGTTGTAAGGTAGCCTTTCCAGTATTTAACCAATATAAAGCATATAGGATCCTTAAACTGAAGGATACGTTTTATATTATTGTCTTTTCACAATTTATCTGCAACCAACCGTTTAATTAGACTTGTTTTCAATCTAAGTTCACATCACAAGCTATTTCATGCTGTCCTATTTTAAATAACTACTGCACTATTTTTATTTTATTTCCTAATTATTAAAACTCTTTTTGGGATCGATCTTGGACTTAAACCGAGAAAATTACAATTTGACCACTTATACTTTGGTGTATAATATAAATTTGATCAACAAAATAGTTCGAATCAAGTTTTTGGCGCCGTTGGCGGGGAGTTAATGTAATTTGAAATCAAAAAAAATATGAAAGTTGTTTAATTTGTTCATTCATCAGTAGGTTCTGTAAATTAGTCATCTCCTTCGTCTTCATCATCTTCATCTACATAAGAATCATTTGAATTATGTATGGCTAGAAACGTACCTAGAGAAAAACAACCTAGAGAACAAGAAGTAGTTCAAAATATTCGACCATTAAGAGAATATTTACATCCTACACGAACTAATGTCCCGTCATATTTTACTTTTCCAACAAATGCTCCAAATCTTAATATTAAGCCAAGAACAATACAATTATTACCAAAGTTTCATGGTTTAGAAACTAAAAATCTTTATGTGCATATGAAAGAATTTGAAGAAGTCTATGGAACTTTGCAAGATAATTCTGAAATGGTTAGATTAAAATTTTTTCCTTTTTTTTTTTGAAAGATAAAGTGAAACAGTGGCTTAACTCTTAACGAGCTAATACAATAACAAATTGGCAAGCTTTACAAATTGAGTTTTTTTTAAAAAAATTTCCTGTGCATCGTACCAATACATTAAGACGTCAAATAATGAATTTTTTTTGTAAAAGAAGGTGAAAATTTTTATCAATGTTGGAAAAGATTTAAAGATCTTCTCCAAGCTTGTCAACATCATGCATTTGAAAACTAGACTTTAGTTGATTTTTTTTTATGATGCTCTTCCACCTGCAATGCGACAATTTGTTGAAATTATGGCACAGGGGGGAATTTATGAGTAAAAATGCTGAAGAAGTATTTCAATTTTTTGATACTATTTCTGAGAGTTCCCAGATGAACAAATTTATGTTGTATAAGTTTGGGTCGGTGTTGGAAAGGTTTGGAATGGATTGAAAATAAAAAAATCAGGCGTTCTGGGCAGTGTACCGGTACTGTGAACACCAAAAGCTAAAGTGTATTGGTACTGTCTGCTCTAGACCAGTTTTTTGTAGAATTATCATAAATTTTTATACAACCATTCGATGGAGCTTCAATTTTGAAACAATATAGAGGACATCCAGATCTATAACTTTCATGTTTTGGACCTCTTCAGATGTGAAGTGGATCATGGTCCAAAAGGAGGAAAACTGAGGTACGGCCACCAAATGGTGTGGGTACTAGTGCCTAAGTTGCCAAAGTTTTGGGACTAAGTATTCTTTCCTTCAAATGTTATAAATGGACAATAATAGAGTACCAAGGATGGTATGTTGGACCTCAGATGGGTCAATTGATTTAAACTTTTATTAAGAGCGGTTCGGAGGAATAAAATAGTAATTTTAGTGTTTCGGGTGTAAATTATTTTTGTATGAAGATAAATCATAAAACTAAATATTTTGAGGTTAGAATAACATTAAAAATGAATCTGAAATGTCTAAAAACCTTAGGGTAGTCATAAGGATCAAATTGGAGATATTTAATGGTAAAATCATAAATTTGGAGAAAAATGTAATTTTTGCCCTGTGAATAGTAAAATTTGGGATTTCTTGGCTTTAAAGCACCACTTTACTCCCATTTTCTTCCATTCTTTCACTCCAATCTCACCACAAATCTCTTAGAACCCTAGGGAAAGATTAGGGAAGAAAGAAAAGGGAGGAAGGAGGTCTCTAGAGCTTGGGCTTTACTTGAAACCTTTGATTCAAGGTAGGGGTTCCTTCCATTCTTGACCATTGAGGCTAGGGCTTATATGTATATGTTTGTTTTCACTCTCATTTCTATATATATGCTATAAAATCATCATTTCTTGTTATTTTTGCAAAAGATTACCATGTTTTAAACAAAGGTAGGGTTAGATAACCACGAAAACTCTTTTTTTGCCATAAAACCCTAGTTTCCAAGAGAAATAGATTTTTCTCTTGATTTTTCCNATATATATATATATGCTATGAAATCATCCTTTATTGTTATCTTTGGCAAAGATTACCATGTTTTAAACAAAGCTAGGGTTAGATAACCATGAAAACTCTTTTCTTGTTATAAAATCCTAGTTACCAAGAGAAATGGATTTTTCTCTTGATGTTTTCCTTGTTCTTGATTTCAAAACTTTAGTGCTTTGTAATGAACAATAAAAATGGATTGTTGATGATCTCTTTCTTATTTTCTTAAATTATTTTCTTGTAATACAAATTATGAAATTTGGGGATTTTGAATTTTCTTGTGATTTGAGAAAATATTTGTTATTGCATCTCTTGTATGGTTGTTGTGATGGACTTGAATTGCATTCGNAATTTTCTTGTGATTTGAGAAAATATTTGTTATTGCATCTCTTGTATGGTTGTTGTGATGGACTTGAATTACATTCGAGCACTACCGTAGAATGTTAGAGGTTAGTCTATCCTAATGGGTGTAAAGCCTGGGTAAAATTAAACTTTTTGTACATAGGGGCAAAATGGTAATTTACTACTACGGTGCAGATCACAAACCTGAATTTTTCTAGATCTCGGATGACGAAATGGACCTCACCATTGGATTCGTGTCACAAAATCTAGTTACCCTGTCAATTTTCGTCGAATTCTAAGACAATCAGATTCTTTTTGCGTTTTAAGAGGTAATCGGGGCTCGGGTGATCCAAGGACGAAATTTTTAAATACAATTGTGAAAGTTGGGAAATAATTAAAGGTGAGTTAAAATAAAAATATTTTGAACTTGAACCGGGATAAAATCTAATCGTTTTGAAACAAAAATGGATTCGACAAATAAAGGGTCGTGTGGCACGTTGTAGGCCAAGTATTTAAAGGGTATAAATAGGGGGAAATTTTGATTTCTCCCCCATTTCTTCTGCCTATTATACGTGACAGAGGAAGAGAGGGAAAGAGCTTGGATTCATCACCTTCTCTCTACGATCTACAAAGATTGAATGCTCCAATCCACTCGAGCTAAGAACAAAACTTATTCTCCTCGTCGAGAGCTATAAAACCATACCAAGGAGGTCGAGCTTTGCCAAAGATTAAAGAATGGGATTTTGGAAAAGTGAGGTTTGGGCTAAAAATTAGGTTCTTGGAACCTCCTACGGGTGTTCTCCACGCTTCAAGAGGTAGGGTTCCCTCCTACTTAGGTGTATTCCAAACCTAAGATGTTTATATGAAATGGGTAGGTTGATAGATTCAAATATCACTTGCCTATTGTTGGTGGTTTGGTGAAATGGGTATAGGAAATGGGTAGGGCAAACTTTATCTTGAACTTGAGTATATGGGAATTGCATAATGAAATTTCTTTGAGAAGTGTGATATGTGGGCATGCTATGTGTTTACATTATGCCCTGATGAATTCAAAGTGTTGATAGCATGATTGTGTGATAACATGCTTGGAAGTGGTGTTGTGAAAATAGTTGATGTATATACACATGCTTGTGATATATTGGAATTGATGGATTATGAAAATTATATGTTTAGAATGAAATTATCCATAGTATGTATTGAGATTGTTCATATGTCATCCATAGCATATTGAGCAACGTATTATTGTTGAAATGAGGCATCACAATGCATATACACGGGGACATCGCACTATATGGGCGTGTGTGTGCATGGTTGTTTGTCAACACCACGCTCGGTGGATGACTGGTGGGCTCGAGTAAGCTGGGTCAAAGACCTGGCTGAGTCTCACGGATTACATGGTGATTAGGGTTGGGGTTAGCAAAAAGGGCTAGAAGATCCCTCGGGTGCAAGTCCCAGTGATGGGATATGCACTCCCTTGGTTCAATCCATGAAATGTGTGGATGTACGCGTAATCCTCGATGGAAGTCCATGAATTCTGTCTGGGTTGGGTGACCCTTGGTGTGAGTCCAAAAACATCCACCCCTACAAAGACCCTAGATTAATGAATGTCACTTGATGTCCAACATAAATGAAAAATTCACGCACATTAGCACTTGCATGTGTTGAGGAGTCGGGAAGGGCTCGGGTTGATGTGCTTGAGTGAGTCACATCTCATTCTATGGCATGACATCTTAAATTCCAACATTAGAGGCATATTCTTGCTTNCATGGGAAGCAACCAACATATATGAGAATATAGGATGACATTATTGAATGATTGTTTGATTTCTATCACTCCGACATGCTTATTCCTTTCATTTAAATTATTGTTATTGAGTTAACTTGAGATCAAATAAATTATCACTATTTTATTTCAAGTTATATATGCTATTTTGAAAAGTGAGACTGAACTATTTTATATTTTTTTTTCTAAACCTTATTCGAGTTTGGGAGGATATTGCTATAGAGCTTAATGCTCACCCCTAAAAACAATATATTTTTCAAATTTTATACAAAAGGAGGAGCTTGGAGTCGATGAGCCGGTACATTGGGAAGTTCCACTAGATGGGCACATAGATCCCAAAGTGGATGCTTAGTGCTATACTCTCCTACGTAATAAACTAGAAAATTCCTTTTGACACTATGTAAAGTCTAATCTTTTGTTATTCCGCTGCAAAGTTCAAATTTGATTCTGTTAGATGTAATTGTCATAGTTCAACATATTCTTTTGGATGTAATGGTCATGATGTGACATATTCTTTTGGAATGATGTTGTAGATATTATGTATGAAAATGAAATTATCTTTATTTATGGATCTTATTAGTTGTTCTTGTGATGTGAATGGTTTTTAGATTTTAATGCCGTCCAATGTGGATTTTGAGGCGTTACACTAAGCTATCTACATCTGAAAGAGAAAAATATGTATTGAAAGAAGTTGATGACTTAAGAGCTAAAATGACTAATTTATCTCGAAAACTAGAAGCCTTAGAAATNTCGGAAGGTTGAACACACCTTCCGGAAGGTCGACACATCTATCCTAAAGATAGGATTCCAGTATGCTCGATCTTTCGAGAGGTTGAGGAAACCTTCCGGAAGGTCAACCTTCTAGAAGTTTTATGAAAAACCTTCCAAAAGAAATTTTTTAGTGGGCAAAACCTTCTAGAAGGTCTACTTAAACTTTCCGGAAGGTTTTTCAAAAATCTAAAATTATTAAGAATGTTTTGCCATTCTTTTGGGCTATGTGTCCTTTTNTTAAGCAAGTGTCTGTGGTATCTATTACTGATAAAATATGTGAAATTTGTACGTTGTCAGAAGATTCTGCAGTAGAATGTCCAACTATACCAACATTCAAAGAAGTGTTAATTGAACATTCTAATGTTGTTCCAACTAATAAGCCTTATTTAAACCCATATTTTGAAACTTACAATCAAGGATGGAGAAATCATCCAAATTTTAGTTTGAGAAATACACAACCTACAAATCAAACNAGACCACAATGGAGAATAAATTGAGGTATTTTGGACCTTGGTTGGGGTCAAGTGATAAAATGTACATGGGTTGTACGTGTGGGTGGTGATCCCGGCTAAGGGGAGGCTATTGATGCGATGTCGATTGTGCAANTACCATTGCCACAAAATCAACAACAATATCAACCATATCAACCCCCACATAAAAGAACTCTGGAANTACGTGTGGGTGGTGATCCCGGCTAAGGGGAGGCTATTGATGCGATGTCGATTGTGCAATATCCATGGGTATTTCCGTGAGTTGATGCATTATCAACGGTTGATAAAAGGACCCCAGTTTTAGGGGCGTCACAGTGGGGGTGAGATGGTTTCCTAACACTTGTAGTGATTTGTTATTTGTGAGAGTAACCACTATTGTTCACGTAAGTTCAAGGCTGAGGGATGGTATACCTTTCCTAGGAAGAATTCGTTAATGCCGTGAAAGACGGTATACGTCATTCCTAAAATGTTTGGGATTGTGTGATTATGGTGGGTGAACGAGGTAGAATCATGGTNGTTTATTCAAAGTCAAATAAGTTTTAATACTCAAACAACTCAAGCTTTTAATGATTTTAAAGCTCAAACTTCTTAGAATATTGAAGATGTCAAAAGTCATCTAGCTAACTTGACTCAGTCCCTCAGTATGCCAGACAAGGAAAAATTCTCATCTCAGCCTAAACCTCCGCAAATTCAGAATCAAGCTAATTCTATGTCCGCTGAAGCTTCTCCAGGTCAAGTACAAGCAATCACAACATTAAGAAGTGGTAAGGTAATTGATAAAACTATTAAACCTAAACTTTTCAAGAAAATATATAAGTCAATTCCTGTTAATGAACCAATTGAACCTGAACCTTTAATCGAAAAACAACCAGGAATACAAAAGGAAGAAGAACATATGTGTCCTATTCCTTTACCTTTTCCTCAAAGGATCAAGAAACCGACATCTGAAAAAGATCAAGCTAAAATCTTTGAATTATATAAACAAGTTACGATTAACATTCGTTTATTGGATGCCATTAAAAGAGTACCAGCTTATGCTAAGTTTTAAAAAATCTTTGCACAATAAAAAAAATGTACCAAAGAAAATATTTCTAACTGAACAAGTTAGTACTATAATACAACATAACATTCTTCTTAAGTACAAAGATACATGTAGTCCTACAGTCTCATGTATTATTGAAAATTTTTGAATTGAAGAAGCTCTGCTAGATCTTAGAGCCAGTTGTAATTTAATGTCATATTCAATGTATACACAATTAGGATTGAGTGAGCTAAAACCTACTAATATTACACTACAATTAGCAGATCGATCGATAAAAAATTCAAGAGGGATTGTGGAATATGTTATTATCCAAGTTGATCAATTTTATTTCCCAGCAGATTTTATTATTTTAGATACACAACCAATTTTTCATGCATCTGCATATATACCTGTTATTTTGGGTCGACCATTCCTAGCTACATCAAATGCATTGATAAATCGTAGGAATGGAATCATGAAACTTTCATTTGGAAACACGACCTTGGAATTAAATGTTTTTAACAGTGCAAAACAACCCAAAGAAGAAGATGAAGTGCATGAAATAAATTGTGTTGAGTCATTGACTCAAAGGTTTTTTGAAAAGGTTTTTCTGGAAAAAGAATTATTTACATTAGAGTCTGTATCCAATAATGAATCTAAAAAGATAGAAAATTCAAAATGTGAAAATCTATGGTATAAATTTGTAGAGTGCAATGTCAAAATTTTTAAGCCAGATTTAAAACCTCTTCCAACTAATTTGAAATATGTTTTTTAAGAAAAAGCTGAAATTCATCATGTAATCATATCATCGAATCTATCAAAAAGTCAAGAAAAAGAATTAACAAAAGTATTAAAAAATCATCAAAGTGTTCTTGGATGAACAATAGTAAATATAAAAGGTAAAAGTCCACTTCTATGTACTCATTGTATTTATTTAGAAGAAAATACTAAATCATCTCGTCAAATACAAAGAAGACTGAATCCACACTTGAAAGAGGTAGTTCGTAATGAAGTACTTAAACTATTAGATACAAATATCATCTATCCTATATCTGATAGTAAATGGGTAAGTTTTACACAAGTAGTCCCTAAGAATTCTGGTGTCACTGTAATAAAAAATAAAGAAAAAAAATTAGTCCCTATGCGCATAGTCACAGGTTGGCCTGTGTGTATTGACTATCGAAAGCTAAATTCCCTCACCATAAAAGATCATTTTCCATTACCTTTCTTAGATCAAGTATTAGAAAGAATAGTTGGTCATAAATATTAATGTTTTTTAGATGGATATTCTGGTTATAATCAGATTAAAATTTGCAATAGATGATCAAGAAAAAACTACCGTTACATGTCCTTTTGGTACTTTTACATATAAAAGAATGTATTTTGGATTATGTAATGCTCCAGCTACCTTTCATCGTCGTATGTTAAGTATATTCAATGATATGGTAGAAAGGTATCTAGAAGTTTTTATGGATGATTTTTCAGTGTGTGGTGATTCATTTCATTTATGTTTAAAAAATCTTTAAAAAGTATTTATTCGATATGAAAAAACAAACCTTGTTTTAAATTGGGAAAAATATCATTTTATGGTTACACAAGGTATTGTTTTAGGTCATGTAATGTCTGAAAAGGGGATCGAAGTTAACAAATCTAAAATCAATTTAATAGCTAATCTACCATCACTGAAAACTGTAAAAGATGTTCGCTCTTTTTTAGGTCATGCAAGATTTTACAGAAGGTTTATAAAAACTTTTTGTTCAATAACTAGACCTATATGTAATATGTTATGTTAGGATGCATTATTTGAATGGAATGATGCATGTCAATCAGCATTCTACAAATTAAAAAATATGCTAATTTCTGCACCTATTATGCAACCTCCTGATTGATCTTTACCTTTTGAATTAATGTATGATACAAGTGATTATGCAGTTGGAGTTGTATTAGGTCAAAGGAAAGAAAAAAACTTTGTGTTATCTACTATGCAAGCAAAACTCTAAATGATGCACAAATGAACTATTCAAACACAGAGAAAGAACTACTTGATGTTGTATTTGCTTTAGATAAATTTCGTTCATATCNACGACCCTAATGAATCGACTATGAAGGTGGCTGTTAGCTACATCAGCGCTCAAATTCCTTCATCGTTATTGCCCTGGCTTTGATGATCAACCCCTGGCACATTTAGGTTTTGATCTTCGGCCATCCTAGTCCTCAGGACCCAACACAAGATTATTCTTAGATATTTCCTTTAAAAGATGCAAAAGNAACAATAGTAAATATAAAAGGTAAAAGTCCACTTCTATGTACTCATTGTATTTATTTAGAAGAAAATACTAAATCATCTCGTCAAATACAAAGAAGACTGAATCCACACTTGAAAGAGGTAGTTCGTAATGAAGTACTTAAACTATTAGATACAAATATCATCTATCCTATATCTGATAGTAAATGGGTAAGTTTTACACAAGTAGTCCCTAAGAATTCTGGTGTCACTGTAATAAAAAATAAAGAAAAAAAATTAGTCCCTATGCGCATAGTCACAGGTTGGCCTGTGTGTATTGACTATCGAAAGCTAAATTCCCTCACCATAAAAGATCATTTTCCATTACCTTTCTTAGATCAAGTATTAGAAAGAATAGTTGGTCATAAATATTAATGTTTTTTAGATGGATATTCTGGTTATAATCAGATTAAAATTTGCAATAGATGATCAAGAAAAAACTACCGTTACATGTCCTTTTGGTACTTTTACATATAAAAGAATGTATTTTGGATTATGTAATGCTCCAGCTACCTTTCATCGTCGTATGTTAAGTATATTCAATGATATGGTAGAAAGGTATCTAGAAGTTTTTATGGATGATTTTTCAGTGTGTGGTGATTCATTTCATTTATGTTTAAAAAATCTTTAAAAAGTATTTATTCGATATGAAAAAACAAACCTTGTTTTAAATTGGGAAAAATATCATTTTATGGTTACACAAGGTATTGTTTTAGGTCATGTAATGTCTGAAAAGGGGATCGAAGTTAACAAATCTAAAATCAATTTAATAGCTAATCTACCATCACTGAAAACTGTAAAAGATGTTCGCTCTTTTTTAGGTCATGCAAGATTTTACAGAAGGTTTATAAAAACTTTTTGTTCAATAACTAGACCTATATGTAATATGTTATGTTAGGATGCATTATTTGAATGGAATGATGCATGTCAATCAGCATTCTACAAATTAAAAAATATGCTAATTTCTGCACCTATTATGCAACCTCCTGATTGATCTTTACCTTTTGAATTAATGTATGATACAAGTGATTATGCAGTTGGAGTTGTATTAGGTCAAAGGAAAGAAAAAAACTTTGTGTTATCTACTATGCAAGCAAAACTCTAAATGATGCACAAATGAACTATTCAAACACAGAGAAAGAACTACTTGATGTTGTATTTGCTTTAGATAAATTTCGTTCATATCTGGTTAGATCGTCAATTATTGTAGTTACAGATAATGCAGCTTTAAAATATTTACTTACTAAGAAAGATGCTAAACCATGTCTCCTATGATGGATATTATTACTTCAAGAATTTGATCTTCTCATTAAGGATAAGAAAAGGAGTAGAAAATGTGGTAGCAAATCGCTTGTCAAGACTAAACTATAATATAAAAGAAGAACCAACTCCGATTAGAGAAACTTTTTCAGATGAACAACTGTTTGCAATAACATAAGTACCATGGTATATAGATATAGCTAATTATTTAGCTACTGGTATTATCCCTTCTCATTATACATGGTCTGATAGAAATAAATTTCTAAGTGAAGTACGTAAATTTTCTGGGAAGATCCTTATTTGTTTAAATATTGTAAAGATCAAATAATAAGGCGTTGTGTACCTAATCATGAAATAGGTCAGGTAATTCAGTTTTGTCACTCTGAAGCTTCTGAAGACCATTTTGCTTTAAAGAAAATCGCTGCTAAAATTTTGCAGTATGAATTTTATTGGTCAACTCTTTTTAAAGATGTTTATATCTTTTGTTTAAATTGTGACAAATGTCAAAGAATAGGAAATATTTCAAAAAGAAATATGATATCTTTAAACCCTATTTTAATTGTTGAAATTTTTGATTGTTGGGGCATCGATTTTATGGGTCCATTTCTCCAATCTTTTGGTTATCTGTATATTTTGGTTGCAGTTGATTATGTCTCTAAATGGGTAGAGGCAATTTCATGTAGAAATAAAGGTCACAGAACATTGATAAAGTTTTTTAAAAAAAATATTTTGTCCAGATTTGAAATTTTTGGACCATCATAAGTGATGGTGGATTACATTTTTGTAATAAAGTTTTTTAAAAAATATTTGATTTCACATAAAATATCCACTCCGTATCATCCACAGACAATTGAGCAAGCTGAATTAGCTAACAGGGAGAAAATATATCTTAGAAAAAACAGTAAATCCAGATTGTAAATATTGGTCCTTAAGATTAACTGATGTGCTTTGGGCTTACTGTACTGTATATAAAACTATTTTAGGAATGTCTCCTTATCGGTTAGTTTATGGAAAACCATGTCACTTGCCTGTTGAATTAGAACATCGAGTATATTGGGCAATCAAAATGATGAATTTTGATATGGACAAAGCTGGAATATCTCTCAAACTTCAAGTTAATGAATTGGAGGAATTAATAAATGAAGCTTATGAAAATACAAAAATTGCGAAGTCAAGAACCAAAATTTTGCTTGATAAAAATATCATGCGAAAATCTTTTGAACCTTTTCAAAAAGTTCAGTTATATAATGCAAAGTTTCGTTTATTTCTTGGAAAATTAAGATCTAGATGGATAGGTCCTTATATTGTCAAGCAAGTTTTTGACTATGGGGCAATTGAAATTGAAAATCCATTAATTGAAAATATTTTTAAAGTAAATGGTCAAAGACTTAAATCATATTATGATGGATTTACTCAAGATATAATTTCTGTACAATTTTTTGATCCAATTTATGTGCTCTGAAAAGTATATTGTTGTTTGATTAATAAATAATATTACTAATTAGTTATAATTTATTTGACAAATTAAATCTCCTAAGTAAAAGCTAGCTATCCTAATCGCTGAAAGACAACAGATTGTTGCTTCTTATTATCAGTATTGATTATCATTGTTCTATACATTGCAGATAATGTCTAATTTAAGTTGGGGACGTATGGATGTAAATTTACTTATGTGTAAACTCACTTAGATGTGAATGTACTTATATTTGTGTTTAATGTTTAAAAAAATAATAAATTAATAAATAAATTTCGTTCGTCTTTGTGACTGACAGACGTTAAAGAATCAGGTAGCAAGTCAATTTTCAATAAAATAAAAAAAATTTGTACAATAGATGAGAAACTATTTTGGTTAAGTTTAATTCTATTGTGTTAGCTTCCAAATGATATACATGCATTGATCACACTAAAAGCTAGAAAAGTTAGAAATTTAGAAATTTTTGAAAGTCAACCAAGACCTTTATGCATAACAAGTACATTTGCTAAACGCCGAAGATCAAAGCGTCTCGGTGGATGTGTAAGATATAGTTGTTTAGAACACTTAAGACAATATAATTAGTGTGTAGAACCAATTTCATGTCGAGCGCTAGATCATTTTCGATAGATTAGGTATGGGTAGAGTAAGGAATATTCTGAAATGTCATCCTATTTTATCCTAATGTTAACAAGATACGTGAGAAATGAAGTTAACCGTGTCACTGGTATGATTGATACATACAGTTTGACACTGAATCAGTGTGATCGATGTATAATTTTGGAATAAGTGTAAATAATTGTACATAAATGTAAATAACTATAGATTAATTACAAAAATCAGTAAATAATAAATAACAAATAAAAAAAATAAAAACAACCATATTTTTGTTGACAAGAAAAAAAGTGATCAGTAAAGTTTTGTAGAATAGATAAAGTTGTATTTAATTTTGTAAACTGCAGGAATTTACAAGGAAGAAAGTAGAATTTCATAAAATCAGACGAAGTAGCCTACAATACGCAAAGTAAAAATCAGTGAGGCAGAACCGTCCGAACGGTGGGGCTAGCGTCCAGACGGCAATGTGTACATATATCACCTCCATGCAAGAAAAATTGATGAATTCATCTCCCTCGCAAGCAAAATTCGAAAAAATCAAGTTTCTTCAAGAAATTTCTCTCAAATCTACCACACTTAACCATTTATTGTCAAATTTGTTCTGATTATTCACTTACCCATCACATTTTGAAGGTTTCTACTGACTAAAATCAGTCAAAACTGAATATTTGAAGAAAAATCAAGAGAAACATGGATTCAAGACGTTGAACGAGAGGATCTTCAAGTCGTGCACAAAGGGATCAACCTCAACCACCTTAAGCACCCCACAACCACCTAGACCAGGAAATATCTTTGATGAGGTGATGTTTGAAAATTTTGAACAATAGGTCTGGCATGATACTAAATTTATATCTAAAACTATCATTTCTGAAAGGCCAGTTATTTTTGAAGATTTTGAGAACATAGGAGTAAAACAAATTCTTGCTGAAAGAGGATGGTTACATTATGTTAGATTTATTGTGTCTGCTTATGATTGCTTGGTCAGTGAATTTTATAATACTGCTGAGATAATCGGAGAAAGACAATTGCATGTTTTTGTAGGAGGTATTGTTTTTCAAGTTACACCGGCTACTATAGCCAACATTTTTCAGTCCATGCAAAGACCAAAAAATCCACAATATCCTTATATTGAACTGCCTGATTTAAGAACCATAGGGAGAGAATTGATGGGTAATCCAAAGTTTGTTTGGGGTAGACCAAATAAATACATAAAGCAAGGGGATCTGATCGACCAATATCGAATTCTGAATTTGATAGCAGTGAATAGTTTGTTACCCCGAGCTTAGAAAAATCAAATTTATACCGAGCAGGCCTACTTTGTATATGCATTTGGAATGAGACACATAATTGATCTTCCAAACTTAATCATGGATCAAATGTTGCTTACAGTGGATAGAAAGAAACCCTCACTTCCATATGCTATGTTAGTTTCTCAATTATGCAGAAATAAGGGAATAATGGTTGATCCAATATGGAAAATGGTAGAACATGCTAGACCATTAGATGAAACTTCCTTAAGGAAAAGTCATGGAGGACAGCCTGAAGAGCAACCCGAAGCACCACCTCCACCACAAGAGAAGCCATTCCAAACTCCTGAAGAATTTTTCGCACAAGAACAGCCGCAGCCACAAGAAGATCAGTCATACATATCAGTGGATGACAGAACCGATAGACAAATCCTGTTAGGATTGGAAACCACAATTAACCAGCTTGGTACCAACATCACCCAAATAAATCAACGCTTGACTGGTTATAAGCAAAATCAAGCAGACATGCTAAGGCTACTTCGAGAACATTTTGGAGAAGGATCATCTACTTCATAAACACTGGAGATTCTACACAAAAACTTTGCTATCTTTCACTCATCTTTTAAATTATGCACATTTACTTTATGTTTTGAATTTATATTTTGAACTTGTTTATGTTTTGAACCTATTTGTGATTTTGAGTTTGTTTTTGTTACTAGACAGGAAACTTATGTTGTTAAGTTAGGAAGACTAGTTCATATGATTCACAGTTGAGTTAAGTTAATATTCTAATGCTTAGCAAGACTAACCTTTAATCTGTTAACATGGGTTTTTCATATATTGGTTGTGAATTATCTTAATATTTTTGTTTAAACTTAATATTTTTAGCACAGTTAGATTTCTTTATTGATAAAAATCTTATGAAATATTATAATCTTTGCATATATAGTGAAGATGTAAGACCTCTTGCGGATTTTGAACCAATCTTTTCTTAGAGAGATATTCTACGTCTACTCAAATAAGAATCTTCGATTCAGCGATAAACTTTCTTTGAATAATCTCATTAACTTTGTTTTGATTAGCACTGATTAAATTATATTGTTAACATCTTCCTTAGACTTTCATTTAAAAATTATCCTAATGTATGATTTCTAAAAAAATGAACTTAGGCCATTTTTGATTAATTTTGAGTCTTGACCATTTCTTTTACAAAATTATATCCTTAGTCAGTCATGATTGAGCCTAACAAGAATATGAATTCTTTTCTTAAAACCCAAAACATACCCGAGCTATATGAAAATATATTTAAACCTGTGACGCCCCAAAATCCGGGGGTCCGTTGATTACTCATCAACCCGCAGAATGCATGTGGATACCGAGTAACTCGATATCTCAACGTTATGCCCCATTTCCCGGGATCCATCATTTATTAAAAATTTGGGCAGAGTCTCCTTTGTAAGGAGAACTCTACTCCAAACACAACCTATGCATTATATAATAACAAGACCCATCCGAGGTCCTATATTCAACAATGACCACGCCAGGTCCAATTATCCATATTCATACAAACATGCAAGATTATATTAAAACAGTCGATATAGATTCTATCACAATTCCTTTACACATTACATGCCAAAATTTAATTACAAGTCTAATTTTACAAAAGAAATGGATTGAAAGCCACAAGTCGGCTTTTCTTCCTCCTTAAGTGCCCGAGTAAGTGTCGTCCCTCGGCGTAT